>OY292484.1:11815551-12256330 GCA_958496325.1 Nomophila noctuella
AAATCTATGATTTCACTGGTTTTATAGGTCACAGAAAACGTTATACGAATTACCCACCATTTCGAGCTGTTTCTTTATACACTGTCCCTTCATAAAGGGTAGACAATAAGGGAGGGATTCCATTCTTCGTAATTTGAGGTCCATAACCGTTACTAAACCGTTTATGATGCGGCTCTCGGAAAGGTTAGAACCGGAAAGGCCGCCGCGTAAATCAGTTCTGAAAAGCGCAATGAAATGATAATGCGAACATTTTGTACATAAAACTGAATCAGGACATCGATCGCGTGTGCCTAAAATAAAGGGGAAACGGATATTAAATCATTGTGCGTTCATTTGTTTGTTAATACAGAAATATTTTGTAAACAATGGGCGTTCCAAATTTTTTTACATTTGTACTTTGTTTTAGTTCACTAACTTTCTAGGTATTAATTAAAATAGTAACGTCATATTATGTTTTTTTGACTATTAAGTCTCAGTAGCCAACCCAGAAATTCGCACTGAAATCCACTGGCACTGGCAACAAGAAAAAACATTTTCCCGCATAAACAGCGTCTAGAAATCCGTCCTCGAATTCCACAACGGCATGTACTTCGGGTCTCAAGTAAAAAATGCTTAAAAACAGTCTCATTGTTACAAAACCAGCGAAGGAGCTCGGAATGTGAGCAAGTCACGGTCAAGAGCTCTTCGCTACAGAAATTTCAAGTGGCACCATCGACCGCGTTTTCGCCACTACACAAAATGTGCTTACGCAAAATTGGGCGAAAATACGCGTCCGGCCGAACTCGGCTTTGGAGAGTTTTTACGAGTGAATATTATGATCGTGAGTGCTTCAGTAGCATGCTTAGTAGGTTGCATAGAAAAATGGTTTAATTACCTATGAAAAATCATATTAATCAGAGTCTTGGAGTAGGCGATAAAGTATCAACTTCACGCCTTGAAAACTCTGTCCTGTATCTATTCTGTATGGCCATGTCCGATTGTGGACCAACTAGCAGAAAATTCGAATCCAGGACCCCGACGCCACTACCGCGTTGTAAACAACAACTGTTTAGACCCTAAAATAATTCAAAATCAAAATCAGAATATACTTTATGTATGTAAGCCTCTTCAAGACACTTTTTAATCGCCAATAATATTATCACAGCAGAATGACTCGACCACCGAATTCGGAATGCAATCTACCCAAGAGAAGCGGCAAGAAACTCCGTACCTCGTACATAGTTTTGGGCTACAATACAATATTTTTTGTGTAAAACTAAAACGCCTGCGATAAGTAAATCTAAACGATAAAGCGCTTTACTCCGCACTTACCGGGCTTTATCTAGTGGTTTAAGCTTTTATGGCAATATATAAATTTACAAAATCCACACACTTAGACGCAAAATAAACGGATGGCTTTACTTAAGATATACAAATAGAGGACGTAAGTAATTGTACAAAACAAGTAAGATGGTAGGATTAGGCCGATAAAACAAGAATTTGTCTTTCGTGTTTTTTCAATTGCATGTCTTATGTATTATCCGATGAATTGAATCAAATTGGGTCGTGCTGTGCTTATTTATAAACACTAATATTCTCAAAACTAAAAAAAAAACATCACAAGTATTACAACACGTTGGGCGCCATTATGCAATTTTTACTTTTACATTGTTTTTGGGACAAAATATAATATCGCTTCACTGCACTGCTTTTAAATTAGTTATTAATACTGAATTTCGAAAATGGTAATTTCAATTATTTTTATTTCAAACATTTAGAGCTGAACAGTTCAAAATAGTTCTATTCATTGTCCTCCAACAAAAGCTACAATCTGTAGCCATCATTGAATTCAAGTCATCGTCACAATATACTGGCTTAATCACCGTGCTTGCCAAGTACGGGTTAGTAATTACAATCCTGAGCTTTGTTAGGAAAATCCGACACTAATTTTACTCGACCCAGGAACTGAACCCACACGTTGTGTTGCGTCATCAGTTTAATGGGGAGAAAATTACGTTTTAACACAAGATTTTCGGAGTTTAGTACACATCCCTACTAATATTATAAATGTGAGAAAGTAAGTCTGTCTGTCTCTTACGCTTTGACGCTTAAACCTTTCAACCGATTTTGATGAAATTTGGCACATACAATCTTTAGACCCTGAAAAGAACATGGCTACCTTTTATTGCGAAAAAAAGGGATCTAAAAACCACGCGGACGAAGACGTGGGCGACGGCTAGTTATGTATTTAAAAAACACATTAGATGGCGCTGGTTCCGTCAACTTTGTTCTACGATTATAACTGTATCTCCCCACTTACTCAAAAGGCGGAATAGCAAATAATTTAACGAAAAACATATTAAGCAAATTAGATAATTCTACCATTCGCGAAAATACCGCTCGCGCGAAACAAAACAAAGATTCGCTGCGAACGCTCAAAACATTGCATTCATTATTCACTAGGATATCCGACGTCCACATAATTACCGCAAGTGCTTCGATGATGTACCATTAATCCGGTAACTAGAATAAATTTGCATTGTTAACCCGTTTGCGTTTGTTACGCGCAAGTGCATTCGACTAATCCGAATTTGCTAACAACCGCGGGTAATGTATGGCCGATGACGTTGAAATACGGAAAAACGGGTGGCCATCCGTCCGGGCCGCTGACATATGCATGATGCCGTCCACACTTCATATTTCAATGCAACTGACGTGGTCATTGCATACTCTATAACTGATACTTGGGACTGTTTTAAATGGTTTTTTTTTTCATGTGATTCATAACAATGAAAAAAGTTCCTGAGCTTGGGATTAAGTCCATTATATGTGGCAAGCTTGAACGTGAACTCCTCGATGGTGTAGTGGTTTGAGTACCGGGCCGTGGTCTCGAGATACTGAGTTCGATTCCTGGGTCGAGCAAAATTAGTGTCGATTTTTCTTAATACAGCCCGGGTTTGTGATCACCAGCCCGCATTTGATAAGCGTGTTGATTAAGCCAAGACCCATTTGTAATAAATGTATTTGAGGCCTTTACCCCGCAGTGGGACATTAATAGGCTGATACTACTAATATAATGGACTTGTTACTGTTGTTGCTGTTGGCTTAAAGCCATCATTATAAAGATACCATTATTTCAATGAAGAAGGCCTTCTTACATTGTAATTTCAATATGCTGATACGTTACTTACTTAATAAGTTGAGTAATTAAAAACTAAACAGCATTTCTCCCCACGTAAGCGAATTAAAGAAAACTCTTTAGCATTACATTACGAATCATAAATGAATAAAAATAAAAGTAATTACCGTTTTTATATATCGTAAATAATAAATGAAAATGTATTAGCATCGGGAGCGATGTTAAATAAAAAACAAGAGTAACGTATAACGTTTTCTAATTTTCCCTCGTCTTTCCGAGAAAAGCGCTTAATCGTCATGGCATCCTGTCCTACTACAGGAGCTCACGATAAAAATTTACTTTATGAGAATTTTAAATACAATTCAAGTACAAGAAAAATAACTGGATTCAAAAGAAAAGCTCTCATTGTTAGCTGAGAGGTTTCAAACCAGTCAAATCTAGAAAAGCACAACGCTAGAATAAGTTTGACGGTACAAATACTATATTTTTTCATTGAGATATTTGTGTTACCAAAAGTAGAAAGGTAAGTTTACTTATGTAAATTGAGTACAATAATTTAGTTTATCATTCGATAAATAGCAATATGATTTATTACATATTGTTTTTAACTATTGTACTTTTTGTCTTTTTTTATCCTATCTCAGCACAATAAATCCAACATATTGGAATAGCCAATAGAGACAGAAACGTTCAAATGAAATCTATTGTCGAAGTGTTCTGTTGGTAATTTTCGTACGAATGTCACATTCTAAGTTAAATCTCAACAGATTTTCTTCAGCACCCGTACTATTCTGTTTAAACGAAAAAAAGTGGAGTGTTCTCGTTAGATGCTCATAACAATGTTAGTGAAATGAACTTGGACCGCCGCCGGCGGTATCAGGTAGGAGTTCACACGTTCTGTTTTATTGAGGATTTATTTACCAAATGAATGGATGGAGAAATAGATGGAGCGTTTTTTGTTTTATATAAGTCCTTACATGATTTTCTTTTATCCGGATTATGTTCGACGTATTCTATATAAGAGAGGAAAAGTGCTTTGTTCGAGTAATACATTCTGATTCTAGAACAAATTAAACACCTTTCCTTCTCCATTTCTCTCATTCTAAGATTTTAGAATGTTCATAGAAGTGTTTACAGACAAATTCGTCCCTACTCGGGATGTGATATCGAAATATCACTGAAACCACTAGAGCAACCATTTTTTAACAGTTTTCTTTGTTGCTTAAGGCTTTATGTATGATACATATTCATGGCTCTAAGTTTTGACTTCGAACCATGCTTATATGCTTTGATAACAGAGTCAAATCCCGCTTTTGTATCTCTCCATCAAATAATCCAATATTCCCGCTAACTGAAACACTAAATTATGCCAAGTATCCACCAATTGCCGAATCGCATTACCAAAGGGTTTCCGAAAACAAAACGAACAGAACGTTCGTGTTCGAACCGACAAAGAAAAGGAAACCATTAAAGTGTCGATAACAGGCTGAATTCGTGATATTCACCATAGGACACTTGCATATTCAAATGACAGAGGCATGCATACTTAATGCGATGGTTTTCGACCCACTAACACACGCTGCGTTGTAATTTATTTCCAAGAAGGTAAGGCTGAGTCAACAAATCAATAGAATATTCGCTCGGTCGCCTGATTGCTTGTAAGCTATCAGTTTTGACATTTACGGACGGCATGAATACGGACGGTTTTCATTTGAATCAAAAAGGGCTAAGGTTCGATTGATCAAACTTGCATGGTTTAATCATCGATGCTTATGCCTACCATGCCGTCTGCGATGTTTTTGAAAGCACTCATATTATAATGAGGGCCATAATCAACACTGGTAACATGTAAATCAGACAGACACAGAAAAATACAAGTGTGAAAATGAAATAGAACAATTTTTAAACGAGAATCACGTTTCATTAAAGTACATGTTTACAGGAAAACTCGATGTTTAGCTGCTTTTCAGCAGCCGGTCAGATGTTATGCGTCACTTGTAATGTAAATTATTTTAAATTCTACTCTCAACTTTATATCTTATCGCCGTCATCTATCGTCGTATCTTCACTTCCATCATTCGTAACGTTCCAATCCACGCAGTATGAGCTGATAGGGTATTGAAGCTGCACAGCGTTGTAAAAAATACTAAAATACTTTTAAGGATTTAAATATATTACTATACTCTTGTTTATCAGACAACGTACGAGTACTGATCCTCACAAAACTTAATTTCAGCGGGAAACAATTTTAACATCAAAAATCTAGTTTAAAGCAGTAAAATGTAGTGACGCAAAGACCGATGTTTCCGCCCCCTCCGACAGCGCCTCTGGGAATATTCGCCTTGTAGGCAACGATCGAAATCTGAATAATAAAGATCGCGAGCCGGCCCCTCCGCCGTATAGGCTTAGTCGCACAAAATTGGAGTAATAAAAGAGGAATGCTTGCAAAAGTTTCGCAATAAAGCCAAAGAGTATCGACTGTTAAGAAGTAAAGAGTTCTCGAGTATAATGGTGTATGTGTGTAGCTGTTTTTGTTGATGTACGTCCCGTTTTTATGAAAATTAGTTAGGGAGGTGCAATAACATGTGAGCGGGATTTTATCTTCGAAATTGAAGCTTTTGGGATGTACGAGAGAGCAGCTATAAATGCCGTTACTCGCGACAAATAGATTTGATTTTTGAAGTGAAATGAGTTTAACTCTTTTACTGTAAGCATTTATTACTCGTTAAATTGAATAATTAAGTTTTTCTAGTGTCATATTTATATTAATAAGCGCTCAATGAGCAAAATCTTTCAATGTCCAGACCCTGTAGTGGACAGCTGCGTTTCCATAATTATACAAAAACAATAATATGAAGTAAATACTTAATGTTGAAAATACACATTCAATATCGTTATTACGACGACCGTTAGTCGGTAGATAAACTTGTGTTTACATCACTTTTACATTACAATTAGAAAGCCAATGAAAAAGTGTATTCGCTACAATTTTTGTCTCTCCTTTTATCTCTCGGCCTTCAACTGCTCTATGACAAGTATCAGAACAGTTATAATTCGTCTGTATTAATAACAGCGATAATGCTCATCGGTAATGTTCCAAGCTCGCCAAACGCCGCGACCACAAATCTCCATTAAGGGAGGCGCAAAGAAAAGCGTGCGTCGCTTCGCAATGCTTTAATTGTTAGTGTTTATCGCCGCTATTACTCTCTGGGCTGGGCTTAAATGCGCTCATACGTCACAGCCGCCATGTAATTATTTTCCACGTGAAACACTCGAAAAACGTTAAACGTACCGTCTTTGCGAGCGTGCGTTATTTATCTATCGCTTACGTGCCGCGCTAATGAACCCAGATCGGGTTGTCTGGTACAAGGTTCTCCCAGTTTACTCATGATTGAGGGTCGAGAGAATGGTGCATGGAATTATTTAGCACTACTGGTTAAGGTTAGTGGATGTTCTTGTCCAGTTTTACAGTTCTTAATACTGATCCATGGAATTCTAGGATCCTACATTTACATCCTGACTGATAGATTCAGTAAGCCCAGGAATTATATTTCACTAATGTTTTTTGTTTTATTCACTGGATGTAATAACTACATTTTACGTAATATTTTGCTTGCGCGATGCAAAATTGTTGTAAGTGCCATCTACTGAGACAAAAACCTAAATTTATAGATTGGTTGATTACACATGTATGTAGTAGTAATTTAGTGATATTATTTGGAAAATCTGTTTATTCCAATGTTTTCAGTATATTTTACTTGAGTAATGGACGATCGTTGTTCTGGCATAGCAGCGGTTTCGCCCTTATATCGTTAGCCCGAGTCCAGCAAAGAAATCTCCATCAATAGATAATACGTGCTTCCTTATACATCAAACCTTAGTTCAGACCAAAAACCAGCAAAGATATCAACATGCAAAACAGGTATCATTATCGAAGTCCCAGTTCATCAAACCGCAGAGGTTCCTCTCAAAATCGGCGGCTATTCAAAATGTGCCGGCAATGCCGTGAGGTGTCTGGTTGAGCTCGCAGGGCCCACGTCAGCGAAGGTCCGGTAACCATTATCGAAATACCTGGGTTGCCTTTCCTACACGGGTACTAAGAACGGAGGTTAAACCTTGATGCTTGTGAGTAGCTAGAATTCAAAACTCTGGGAAGGGGGACTCAGTTTGGAATGAGGATACCTTATAATTCATTCGGAACCAGTTTCTAAAGTCAAAAAATATTCGTGTTGCGACACCAATTTTAAAGTAAGAAAAATATAATTGTTGGGAACGTAAGTCATTTATTTATATTTTCTTATGTACAAAAGGGCGGAGCCCATAGAGACTACATATGTGCAGCCAGCTATGTCAGTGTGGAGGTTAGTTCTGTCGGTGTCGATAAAAATTGTTCTTACTCATATAATTCTTATTCATCAACTTGGTTGACGGTCAAAGCAGTTTTTAGCGGGCAACAGGAATATCTGAAAGTGTGTGATCTGCTCATAGATTTGGACAACTTCACAAGCTCAGAAGCTCTTGTATTTCTGACGAGAAAATATTATCAACAACCTGTTTTATTATTAAGATAAATACGAATAACGTAAAAGACAAGTAGTAGACATATCCCCTTAGAACATTTTAATTTGTTAAAACAAAAATCCCATAATGTTTTCTTAGGTTACGTTGAGTTTTCCTTTAAATTTGTACGAGTAGTTTCAAGACTATACCACGATTATATCCGTTTAAAAGTAGTTTTACCTATTTCATGAAAAATCCCATGTTATCCAATTACGTCCAGATATCGAATCTAAGATTGACTTCAGTGCCTTAAACTGTCTCAAATATAGATAATCCCTCAGTCTTCCAGTAAGACAACGCCTTAATGGATCCCGACACCGCTCCTCCCTTTCCCGAAGATTGCCCGTCGAATCCCAAATCGGGCATATTAGATTAGGGATGTCGGTCGCCAAGTATTTAGTGGCACCGTATTTGAGTCGCAGGTAATGTTTCGATCGAGAGGGTTGTTGTTAACTAACCTTGGTCGGAATTGAATTAAACACAGAATGGACCGGTGTTTCGTTTACCCGAGGTCATGGGATTAGAATGTATTAATTGATTACACGGCTTATTTATCTGTTCTCAATGCCTTTTTGTTATTCGTAGACCGTTTTTTTACAGACTCGGCATACTAATACTCGCTGTAGGTAATAAGTTTCAGAGGCAAAACAATTTCAATTAAAAATCAATAATATGAAAATAAATTCCTTGACTAAAATACCAATTGCTTAGCCCCAAACTTCGCTCGTAGCTTGTAAAATGGATGCTAGGGAACGGATAGACAAACTTTAATACTTTTTCATTTATAAATATATACCTACATATAACACCCGTACCAGTACAAACCGACATGTCATGCGGGGATCGAACCCGCGAACTCTTCGTCTAATAGACAACTCCTTGACCACTAATGTTGTATCAATACAAACTTCTATTAGTTGAAACTCGCAAAGTTAGAAATACATAGTCCCATGACTCGAAGGCTACCTTTACAGATAAGGATAACACATGTTTTTCTTTAAAAGAATTAGACGTGTGGCCCAATCTAATCTCTTAACTTTGAGTAAACATTCCACCCGTTTCATAACGTCTAACAGGACTCGTAGGTATACTTTTCAATTTATAATAATTTAGTTGAAAAATCAATTGATATTCGTTATCTGTAAACAAAATCGAATTCGGTTTTATGCTTTAAAATAGCCAAATGAATTTTATAACGAAAGGCATCCAAACTATCGTAGGATCAATTAAAAATCATGTAAAGCATTTATTGTGTACCTCAACATTTGCATACCTAAGCTGCATCTTATTTTTTCTCAAGTAGAATTAAAACTTTTCCTTTATATGGAGTAAATACAACATCAGCTTGTTTGAAAACAAATGTCACTACTTTCCTTCCCACAGACAACTTCTGAAAGTTGCCTAAGCATCGCGAACTTTGCAACCGACTACATTCTATTGTTGCGGTTCTGTACTGTGGTTTTACTGCTGCAAACATAATCACACGTCTTCGTATCTACAAATCACACACGGGTGACAAGCCGCGAACTAAACCTACGTAGAACGGAAAGCCATTTGGGAAAGCCTTGTCCACAATACGTCCACATTGTCCGAGCAGGTATGTGCTTCCTCCATCGCTCGAGACAGTGACACGGGTCTCCCCCCTCCCTTGATTATGATAAACGACTTATGAAATTAAAACGGTCGTACAACCAGTTGCTATTCAAATGAATAAGCTCTTTGTTAAGATTCATTCCGTTGACAAATCACCCGTGCAGTACGCACATTGTCTGTTAAATTAAATGGGTCGTCGGCTTTAGAAATCGTTTCTCCGAAGGCTATTCTGAGACAGCGATAATACGTCAATCGGTTTGCGTGCGGGCTCTTCGGATCGACCACTGAATATACAATGCATTACGGCGGAGGTCGCGACATACCTGCCATTGGCTTTTGTTTTTCCTGACGGATTTTTCTGTGAATGTCTAAACCAAAATAAAGCGGAATTTATTGCGGAAACATGTGCTTTTCTTGCATTGATGTACAGGGATTTTACCTAAGAATAACACAAAGACACATTAAAAAAAGACAGGCTGTTGCAGGCTTAAAAGGCATAGCATTTTCACCTGAGGGTCAAAAGAGCACTTGGTAGGTAGTGGGGTGTACAGATTTAATCCCAAATGCCAAAAACCTCCTTCATAATAGGGTATTACACCAATTTTTGAAAACTGCTTAAAATCAATCTTTGTGCCGTAATGTACTACCAAATATTTTATTTTGATTTTTAAATACCGATAAATGGTCTAAATTTATGTTTAAAATTAGGAATTGACATTGACGTGCGAAAACGCTAGCCGCCATGACGTTTCACTCGGTTAGTGAAATAGTTAACAAAACGTACCAACATTAGTCATAAAAACTATCGGTGTGACGTCATATCGGATTCTAAAATGGCGTTTGCTGTTTTTGACACATTTAAAACAGATTAAAAATGTCGATCTTCAAAATTAAATTATTAAATTTACGCATTTGATTTTGGTGAGATATCAACGTTTTTTTCTTTATTTTGTTCAAAATCTATCACATAAATGCATTTTTATATTTTTTCTTACATGGTGTAAAATACCCTATTATGCCATATCCTCAGCTGATCATAAAATAATAAAAAAATTCTCCAAGAAAACATCTGTTTTTATCTATTAGTTATCTATTACATATTTGTAATAAATAATATCTGAAATCTTTTAGTAATGGATTATTAAAAGTACCCTCCAACACTAAGAGGTGTCATGAGGTTGAATTATAAAGAAAGTAGAATTCTAAATGTATAAGTGAAAAGTTTCTTGAGAACATTTTTATATTTATTTCAAATCCATCATCCTTTTAGGCTTAAAATTTTATGAAATACTAAGACTTTTCTGTACTTACGTGTTTTATTATTTCGCAAATTCATTGCCTTTTCTGGCATCTTTTTTTGATAGGTATTTAACATTTTAATTAGAATCACAGTCAGAGGTTGCAAACCCAATACAATTCAAAATTGTTGTCATATACCTGAATCATCTGTCAATAGTGCAATCAATGGTGGACAGATATACGGATATCACGGAACGGTCCAAGCGATTTCTGATATGTTCCAATAACTTTGACATCCGCGAACAATATAAGTGCATTTAATTTAATTAATATTATTACTAATTTTAACTGAGTGTTTAAAGTCCGATGCAATTAAAATTTGTTTTAATTTGACTGTGCACCGTCGATAGTGCAACAATGCCGGAATGCGGGGTGGACAGATATCCGCCGCCAGCGATCTCTGACATCGTTCCAATAACTTTGACATCCGCGCTAATAATGCACACTTCTCTTATCATTTTAAAATTAGTGTCAAAGTAATAGATTGAACACTGAATGCAATTAAATTTATTTTAATTTGACTGTGCACCGTCGATAGTGCAACAATTCCGGAATGCGGGGTGGACAGATATCCGCCGCCAGCGATCTCTGACATCGTTCCAATAACTTTGACATCCGCGCTTATAATGCACACTTCTCTAATCATATTAAAATTTGTGTCAAAGTAAGAGATTGAAAACTCAATGGAATTATAATTTGTTTTAATTTGACTGTGCCCCGTCGATAGTGCAACAATGCCGGAATGCGAGGTGGACAGATATCCGCCGCCAGCGATCTCTGACATCGTTCCAATAACTTTGACATCCGCACTAATAACGCACACATCTCCTATCTTATTAAAATTTGTGTCAAAGTAATAGATTCAACACTGAATGCAATTAAATTTGTTTTAATTTGACTGTGCACCGTCGATAGTGCAACAATGCCGGAATGCGGGGTGGACAGATATCCGCCGCCAGCGATCTCTGACATCGTTCCAATAACTTTGACATCCGCACTAATTACGCACTTATAATACACCTTTCCATAACCTTAAGAAAATCGTCAGTTCTTGCCAACCCAATGCAATTAAATTTGTTTTAATTTGACTGTGCACTGTCGATAGTGCAACAATGCCGGAATGCGGGGTGGACAGATATCCGCCGCCAGCGATCTCTGACATCGTTCCAATAACTTTGACACCCGCACTAATTTTGCACTTAAATACACCTTTCCTTAACCTAAACAAAATTGACAGGTTTTGCCAACCCGATGCAATGATAATTTGTTTTAATTTGAATGTGCACCGTCGATAGTGCAACAATGCCGGAATGCGGGGTGGACAGATATCCGCCGCCAGCGATCTCTGACATCGTTCCAATAACTTTGACATCCGCGCTATCTCGCAGCGCCTCGGCTCGCCCTCACAAATTTTCGGCCGGAGCGGACTGTAGTTTGTTTTCTTTGTGTCATTTCCTTATCGTTCTGCCAAAATACGTTTCATGACTGTTACGTCAGCTGAAACATACTTCAGGTGGAATATGTAGTCGGAACGAGAGGTTTTGATAGTTTTTTTTCTAATCTTATATACTGCTTACATATTTATTTACATCAAGAAAAACCCACTATGCACTCTGTTTGTGCTAGTTTGTGTTTTTATTATGGAGTGCTCAATATGAGTAATTCTTTTTAAAAGGTCAAAATCGGTAAAAAAATATGTTTTAACGATTCAGTACTAAACCTTACCCATTCGTAGAAAGAAAAACAATAAATCAAATAATTTATTCAAGTCGTAAATATCGTGGAAAATAAATTTTATTTGCATCAAAACCATCCCCATTTATGATAATTATTCTAATGAAATCATTAATTAGCGGCGCAGTGGTAAGAAATGTGAAAAATCATGCTTATTACGGAGAAAAATTACCTATTGTCTCGCTTCTTATTATGCAGTGTAACTAGGATTCCGCTGAGTTCCACATTAACAAAGCACAATTTATAAGAATCTTTTTACAAAAACGGGACGCCTTGCAACCTCTGACGTGCCCGGTTGAAAGACAGCACTAATTATTTCTACATTGATTTCTAGTTTGTAGTGGGTAGCATTTGTGGTTCATGGTATTTTTTGCTTCAATTCAAATCTATACTAATAATGTAAAGCGGAAAACTTTGTTTTATTGTTTGTAATGAATAGGCTCAAACAATACTGGATCGATTTTAAAAATTCTTTCACCTTTCGAAAGCTTCATTAGCCCCAAGTAACAAAGGCCATACATATTAAGTTTCCAAAAAATAAGTGTGCTAATTCAATTTTTAGTGCTATGCGAAGCCTAGCATGGAATAAAAAGCCATACCTACCCGAGCAAATGGGATGTAACTGGAAAGTCTATGTTTTTTTGACAAACCTTACCGCTCAAGAAGTGCATCACTACGGTTGTCAAAATATGACACAGAATTTTAAGGCATCTAAGCGTGCTTAGAGCAAAGCGATATTTGGCTGTAGTGAGGTACTTGACATGATGAACTGGTCTAAACCCCGTCCATCCTACTGTAGGAAGACTGTAATCCGACTACAAATATTGTTGTCTGTACACGACGGTCGAGTGTCAAGACTACGGCGCTTGCGAGCGTCAACACGTGCATGCGCCGTGCACCAAAACAACATCTATTTGATTCTTATCAATCCCCCCCACCCCCCACACCCGTCGCCCCATCCCGCGAACATCCGAAATATAAACAGGTAAGTTTTCTTTGCAAAGAAAAACTCCATTTTAGGAGAAGATAGACGATCTTTTTCAAACGTTCTGGACGACATTTTTATGGACTCGGCAAATTGTGGATGTACTAATTCGGTTCATTTTGTTCTCGGTTTAGTGACTCACCTCAGAGTTTATACGGCTGTTAGTGCAGCCAGACTTTTTAATTACTAGATGAGTTTTATTCTCGACTTTATCTGATAATAATAATAAAATACAATACGGTTTGGACCTTATCCATATAATTTCAATATCCTCATCTAAATAATCTATATCAACAAACCAAATGGAAATAAATACAATATGTTCGAATCAGAGCGAATAGTGATAAATTAATTCTACAACAAATCATGTAATCTACATAATGTACTAGTCAATCCCTCGTCAAACCAAACAACATGCGGCTATATCACTCACAAGATCAACAACTCGAATAAAAACAAATTAGCGAACGAGCCAATAAATACAAAACGTATGGAACAAACATTGACTTGTGAGTTAATTAAGCAACGTCAACTATTAGGGCGATTCATTGTATTTCATTAATTTTAACAATAAAACTTTCAAAGCCTTTCTCTTTTGGTTTCATAGTGTTAGAGTAAATCAGTTTATTTAGGAATAACTTACAATTTTGCATGCATTAGGATTATTGTTTAATTCGCCGGAAGTGTTGTCTTTTAAAACATTTCCAGTGAAACACTTCCGGTTATGATTTAAGTATCTAAATTTTGCTTAAACGAAAATATATTTTATTAAATTGTATAAAATCATTTAATTATAAATATGATTACTATAGAATTAATGGAACAAAATACAACAACTATCAAACATGTTACTCAAAAATAATTATGACGTCCAGAGAACGACACCGGAAACGTTGTATTGACACGTTACTAAGCAACAATACTGGTATTATAAAATATTAATTAGTACAAATGAAACTAATAATTTTATAAAATGTATTGTAGTATTTTAAGAAGTTAAACATAATCTTAGAAATTGTAATAATTCTATAAGGGAACCGGATGTTGTACCCCACCACCGTACGAATGCTCATAAGTGGGGAAGCGCGAATGTGGTAGCCAGTCTTTGATCAACAGTGGTTGTGAAAAGTTGTTGGTTGGTTGTTGTGTGGTTGTGAAGTTACACTAGGAGCTCCCTGAATAAATGTGAGTAGTTCTAACTGTTGCTATGTTAAATTAATTGTAGATTCTGTAATAACGTTTTGGCAAATAATTAATAAGTGTTATACTGTAATTGAGTAATAACTGATTTGATTTTAAATATAATTCTCGCATAAAAATAACATTGCTTTTGCTTATCTATACCTTGTATCTTTACAAATGACACGATCACCCGCTTATACTGTTGTAACCCAGCTAGCCAGCTACAGTTTCAGAAGTGGGATACAAACCCGCTTATGGCCTAGATCAAATTTTGTTTGTTTTTTTTTCTCTTTTACCGGCAGATTACCATGGAAGGCAATGGCAATGTACCACAGCCATCGTCCCCAGTTTTGGCGTTATCAAGTGTTGTGAGAGCGTCCCGGCAATCCCGTCGTATGTCACCGGCACCGCGTAGGCCTCGTTATTCGCCACCGAGAGCAGTGCAAACGCCGAGACATCGGTCTCGCAGTCGGCGTACTACCCGGAGCCAGTCCCATACCCCCAGTGCGGGCTATAGGTCGCGGCGGCGTTCCCGCAGCCTAACCCGTTGCCAACGACTCGAGCGCCAGCCACGCAGTCGTTCTCGCCGCTCAGATATTTCTGGGTATGGCCACTGCACTCGCTGTGACCAGTCAACTCGTCGGTGCGATTGCGTTCGCCAGTCGCAGAGGAGGTGTCACCGAGGCCGAAGTCGTTCCCGTTCTAGGCGGGCAGACAACGACCACCAGCTACGTACACCGCGCCGGGAACGCAGCCAGCGGCCAGTCGAAGCCATGAAGCCTCAAGATTGTGAAAACCACGGCCAGCCACAGAGCAGCGTTCGTGACAACCGGTTAAGACGGCGGCAGCACCTTGGAGTTGGTGAGAATTTCCAAACTAATTATTCAGATTCAGATCGCTCTATACAGTTACTAGTAAGTGCCTTGAAAAATATTGCTCCCGATTCAGATAAAATGACCACTTCTACCAATACTATCCCTGAATTTGAAAAGAGCAGACGATGAGTATGTGGCTTCACAAAGTCAATGAATGTGCTACAATTTATGGCTGGTCCGAACGGCAAACTATTCATTTTGCTATGCCAAAGTTACAGGGTATTGCTAAAAGGTGGTATGAAAGCCTACCTTCCGTGCTCTTTTCTTGGGGAGACTGGCAAACTAAATTATTAGCCGCTTTCCCATCTACTGAAAACTACGGTCAAATGTTAAGTGACATGCTCGCTAAACGTGCTCGTTTTGGTGACTCCTTAGAAGAGTACTTCTACGAAAAAATAGCTCTTATTAATAGATGTGACATCACTGGCCGTAGGGCTGTAGAGTGTGTGTTGCATGGCATTGATGATAGGGCCGTTAGGTTAAGCGCAGAAGCTGGTCAATTTGATAGTTCAGATAAATTACTTGCGTATTTAAGGAATACCAAAAATTTAAAAACTCCGACGTTAGAAAAAAAGAATTCCAAATTTCAAATGAAAAACAATAATATAGAATCAGTCCCACCACGTGGCCCGCCTGTTAAAAACCGCGGTCCACGATGTATTAATTGTAAAATAGAAGGCCATTTTGCTAGTCAGTGTCCCCAACCTATAAAAAAATGTACTAAATGTTTAAGACTAGGACATGAAGCTACGGATTGTTACAGTTCAATGCCTAGAATCGAAAAAACGGTTAACCAAGTTGTTCACACTAATTCTAATAAGAAATATTATAAAACTGCCTTTATCAATGGTGTTCCAATAGAATCCTTTATAGACCTAGGTAGTGAGTGCACATTGCTCAAAATTTCAGAACTCGCAAGGTTAGGAATAGCTCTATCATCAAAAACGCATAACCTTCCAATACTCAAGGGGTTTGGCAACTCGGTAGTTAATGCCGTTGGGAGATTAAATGCTCAAATAGTTGTTGATAATGTTTCAGCAGAAACTGAAATATTAGTAGTTGGGGATGACGTCATGCAAATACCCCTCATGATTGGTCAGACATATACTGAACAGCCACACATAATAATCCAAAAGACTAGCGATAATTTAGAGATCCTACAACTAAGCAATTATGATACCCTACCTAACAATAAAGTTAAATTATATTGCCAAGAAGATGTAACTATAATGGGTTGCACTCTTCTAAGTGTTTATACAGTACCAGAGTTCTGTGGGAATTTATATATTGATAATGATATTTGTCACAGAGTAGGCTTGGGTCACTTTGTCATAGCAGGACTATATCGCATCGAGCAGGGGTTGGGTAGCATTTTTATAAATGGGTTTAACGCAAAGCCTTTTATTATCAACAAGGGTTCATGTGTAGCTCGTGGAAAGATTGCTTACGAAGACAATAGGGACGTACATCAGATTATGCAGGTCTTAGAAATCACTCCCCACAATCCTAATAAAGAAATTCAAGTGTCTGATTTAAACTGTATTGTAGATGAAAATGTTGCTAGACCATTACTTCAGCTACTTAATAAATACAGAAAATGCTTTTCACTTACAATGAAGGAATTGGGTAAATGTAATGTCACTGAAATGTCGATCGACTTGAGTGATAATGAACCGGTTGTGTACAGACCGTACCGATTAGGCTTCAAGGAAAGGGAAGTAGTGAGAGACTTGGTTAATGAATTGTTAGTTAATGACATAGTTACCACATCTACCTCTTCGTATGCCAGTCCTGTAGTGCTAGTGAAAAAACGCACTGACGAATACCGACTCTGTGTCGATTATAGAGCATTGAACAAGAAAACTATTAAAGAAACTTATCCTATCCCCTTAATTGATGATCAATTGGATCAGCTTAGTGGAAATTACTATTTTACTACGTTAGATTTCTCATCCGGTTATTATCAAATCTCAGTTAGGGAACAGGATCGTTACAAAACTGCTTTTGTAACACCTGAAGGGAAGTTTGAGTTTAAGCGAATGCCCTTTGGGTTGGCTAACGCGCCAGCTGTATTTCAAAGGACGATGCATTTAGTATTGGGTAATTTGCGGTACCGTGAGGCTTTAGCTTATCTTGATGACATCATAATTCCTTCTAAAAGTATTGAGCAAGGTATGGAGTACCTAGAGTTAGTACTAATGCGTTTATTAGAGTCCGGGCTTACACTAAATTTGAATAAATGTAACTTCTTCGGCCGTACAGTAGAATATTTAGGGTTTGAAGTATCTGGGGAGGGAATTAAACCAGGTACAAAAAAATTAAAAGCTGTTGAGAATTTCCCAATACCTACAAATCAACACACTGTCCGACAATTTCTCGGATTGACTAGTTTCTTCCGTAGATTTGTTAAACATTTTTCGATAATAGCCAAACCGCTAACTATTTTATTAAAAAAGGATACCGCATGGGTGTGGGGCTTAGAACAACAAACAGCCTTTCACAAGCTTAAACAGTGCTTAGTCCAAAAGCCAGTATTGGCCCTTTATAACCCCAAGGCAGACACTGAGCTCCACACTGATGCTTGTAAAATAGGAATAGCAGGGATACTATTACAACGAGATTCTCAAAATTTACTTAAGCCCGTAGCCTATTTTAGCAGACAAACTAGTCCCGAAGAACAGAATTATACAGCTTATGATTTAGAGACCCTAGCAGTTGTTGCCTCGCTGCATAAATTTCGACCTTATTTAATTGGATTAAACTTTAAAATCGTAACAGATTGTAACTCATTACGAGCCACCTTTCTTAAGCGAGATATACTACCCCGCGTCGCGAGATGGTGGTCGCAAATGCAAGAATTTGATCTTACTATTGAATATCGTCCAGGAACGTCTATGGGGCATGTAGACGCATTAAGTCGCAATCCGCTAAGTGGGGATGACTGTCCACAACACCAAGTACAAACTGTGGTGGAGACGGACTGGATCACAACGGTTCAAAATTCTGATAGTGAAATTCAACGTATCAAAGGGATTTTAGGAGATCCTAACTTAAATGATGTTTCCGACATTAAGACAAACTTTAAAATTAAAAATGGAAAATTATTCCGTATAACAAGTGATGGAGATAGATGGGTCGTACCAAAGGGTGTTAGGTGGCAAGTAGTCAAACAAAATCATGACGATATCGGACACTTCTCAGTAGAGAAAACACTGGAGAAAATCAAATCAAATTTTTGGTTCCCTAAAATGCGTAAATTTGTCAAGAAATATGTCTCTTCATGCTTAGAATGTGCTTATTCCAAATTCGCAGGTAGTAAGAAGCCAGGTTTTCTCAATCCTATCGAAAAGATTTGTATTCCGTTCGATACCCTCCACATTGACCATTTAGGCCCTTTTGTGCGTAGTAGTAAATGCAACACACATATCTTAGTCATTATGGACGCCTTCACCCGATTCATTTTTTGTAAACCTGTAAGGAATACCAAATCGAGCACAACTATAAAAGTCCTACGTGAGTATTTTTCAATATTTGGAGTGCCTCGTCGGCTGATATCTGACAGAGGAACTTCGTTCACAAGTGACATTTTTAAAAGGTTTATATCTGAAAAGGGCACTAAACATATTCTCAATGCTGTAGCCACGCCTAGAGCGAATGGGCAAGTAGAGCGCTACAACAAAACTATACTAGACGCTTTGACTACTAAATGCATTGGGACCCTTAATAACAAATGGGATGAGATGATTTACGATGTTCAGTGGGGTATTAATAATACTTTTAATAAGGGAATAAACCGCACGCCAGCTGAAGCATTATTTGGCGTTAGACCTAAAAGTATAAGTGATAACAAAATTTTGTCCGCCATTGAAGATAGCACAAACTTGGAAGAACGAAACTTAGAATCAATAAGACAAGAAATCAGTTCTCATGTTGAACGTTATCAAGAGTCTCAAAAAAAAGCTTACGATAGAAAAAGATGCAAACCGGCCCAGTTTAACGTAGGCGATTTAGTTAGAGTGGAAAGGCATGTCCCAGCTACAGGAAATAGTAAAAAACTTATTCCTAAATTTCAAGGGCCCTATAAAATCGTTAAGGTATACGAGCATGATCGATACCAAATAGAAGATACTCCCTTGACCCGTAAGAATGGTAAACCATATTCCTCAGTAGTGGCCATAGATAAAATAAAACCATGGCTTAATTTCAAACGACCCCATGACGAATTACTTAGTGAATCTGAATCTGAATAAATTAGAGCTGACAGAGTCCGTGACCATATTAAATCCGCCAGGGATTTAACAGACACCGACCGACAAGGTCATTTATATACAAGACTGACAGAGTCTTGATTAGTCAATTAGTTAGTAGTTGGCAATTAGCCAAGGCCGATAGGGCTCAAGAAAGATTTAATTGTATTTTTTTTAATGTGTTAGACTGACATAGCCTAACAAATTTAGTGTGAATATCATCAAGGATCTATCACTATCTTCACTAGATCATAATTAGAAATAAGTTTCATAATATGCGTATTTGTGTAGCATAATTTGATAATTAATTTTGAGTAGAAATGTGTGAGGTCACACATATAATTCGGATGGCCGAATCTGTTAGAGTAAATCAGTTTATTTAGGAATAACTTACAATTTTGCATGCATTAGGATTATTGTTTAATTCGCCGGAAGTGTTGTCTTTTAAAACATTTCCAGTGAAACACTTCCGGTTATGATTTAAGTATCTAAATTTTGCTTAAACGAAAATATATTTTATTAAATTGTATAAAATCATTTAATTATAAATATGATTACTATAGAATTAATGGAACAAAATACAACAACTATCAAACATGTTACTCAAAAATAATTATGACGTCCAGAGAACGACACCGGAAACGTTGTATTGACACGTTACTAAGCAACAATACTGGTATTATAAAATATTAATTAGTACAAATGAAACTAATAATTTTATAAAATGTATTGTAGTATTTTTAGAAGTTAAACATAATCTTAGAAATTGTAATAATTCTATAAGGGAACCGGATGTTGTACCCCACCACCGTACGAATGCTCATAAGTGGGGAAGCGCGAATGTGGTAGCCAGTCTTTGATCAACAGTGGTTGTGAAAAGTTGTTGGTTGGTTGTTGTGTGGTTGTGAAGTTACACTAGGAGCTCCCTGAATAAATGTGAGTAGTTCTAACTGTTGCTATGTTAAATTAATTGTAGATTCTGTAATAACGTTTTGGCAAATAATTAATAAGTGTTATACTGTAATTGAGTAATAACTGATTTGATTTTAAATATAATTCTCGCATAAAAATAACATTGCTTTTGCTTATCTATACCTTGTATCTTTACAAATGACACGATCACCCGCTTATACTGTTGTAACCCAGCTAGCCAGCTACAATAGAATCAACATCTCTTCAGATCGACTCATTTTTTTCTGTTTCTATTATTTAGTTATTTCCTGCACCCATGGGCGTAGCCACAGTGGGGCAAGCTGGGGCATTTGCCCTACCCTGGCTCTGATCTGCAAAGTACCATTTTTAACACTTTTTTTTCCAGTAAAAAAAAAATACCGGAATGAGGGGATAGGTTGACTGCTGCCCTACCCTGAGCCCACAACTGGCTAAGGCCATGCCTGTACCCCAAATAAGCTTACTTCAAAAGAGCAGAGTATTGATTATTCCAATTTGATTTACAATGTAATAATTCTGCATATTGAACATTTTTAAACGCGATTGGTCTGCTGAGAAGAGGTAAGGTACTTCTTTCTTGCTTTCTGCCAAGAGGTGACCGATTGAAATCGCGAATTCTTTCGCGTGCCGCCGTAAAGCTTAGTTTGCAAGCGTCAATAAACGTCGAATCCGAAGTGACTCGGATAAATTGCGAATTTTATAGAACTCATCCCATCGAATGCTTCCAAAATCATAGCGGAGAAAATCATCGATATAAATTGTTGGAAATGCCCCGACTCCAATATCGGTGCTCAGGTGAATGATCATCAATAGATGAAGGGAATAATTTGACAGTTATGCTATCCTTTTTCCAGAATCTGTGCTCATATGAATGGATATCAATAGATGAAGGGAATAATTTGACAGTTATGCTATCCTTTTTCTCCATATTATGATTCATGTGTGATAGAGCAAGACAACTCTCAACCGTCACTCTCGCGGCTTAACTGTCAAGTGGGATGTAGAAACTGATTATCTCGCCCATATTCTCTTACGACTTAGGTGTAGGTGAATTTTTGACGCTTCTGGTGCTATACTCAAACGTGACATAGGGAGCATCTTTAGTGAATAATTAATCTGAGAAACTGTGGCATTGCTTTCTTTGACATCACGTACTTTTCAACAAACTGTGTCTGCGATAAGAAGCGACAGTCGCTTCTAATTTCACTGCCAATTTCAAAGCAGAATAAAGTATGGCGATGGCATATCTTACAATTTAAATCTATGGCGGACGATAAAAGTTTTATTGGCTCGGTATTGTCTCGGGGGACATAGGTGAGCGCCGCTGCGTCTCACTGGACACGGAACTTGGGTAATTCTTCCGACAAGCGAAGTCGCAGCGATCGGACAGTGTTGCACAACTTTCAAGACGACCTGCGAAACTTAAGTTCCGCTACGCAGATACGTACTGTCACAGACATTTCGAGTTGGATGTTTACGTATATACGCTCTGATATTGTTTCTATATAAACTAAGTGTAGCAACACACTAGGCATAATTTTCGCGACGCAATTGCGGCATAGTGTATCATCTCTATTTTAAAAGTATGTCATATCATGAACACGACGGAACGTATATTCAGCCGCGTAAATTCGGTCGCGTTGTTTCTGTATAGTGTGTTCCTACACAAAACCAAGGGACGCGGGTTCCAATCCCACCAGAGGTAAATGTTTGTGTAATGAAAATCGGCATTTTTATTAAACTATTTTACATAAAAGTTTATATGAAGTATTTCTATCCGTTTCCTAGCTGCCATAGTAGAAACTCCGAACTTAGTTTGGGACTTAGCAATAAGTGTGTTGGGCGAACAATTTTTTCATTTAGTATTATTGATTAGATTACCTTGCCAGATAGTCACTTATCATCACATAAACGAAATCTGTCACGTGGTGGGTATTGACTCCGAATAAAACAGTTGAAATTTTTAAACAAAACCTGAAACATAGATCAAAGTGAACCATCACAGAACAATGTCCTATCACATTTAAACAGAATCCCGCGGAATTATCTAAATTCACAGTGAAATGAGGAATGCGGTGTTAAATCACCGGATTGATTCCGAAAAGGATTTTAGTGAATCATCCTAATATCGAAAATCAGGTAAATGGTGACCAGTATCCGTGAATTCTAAGTAATGCTTTTATTTGTATTATCTTCACACGCCAGCTTTGATCTGATGCATTGTTCGGGTGAAATTCCGAAAATTATGTGCAAATAGCACTGGCGTTTCAGTAAATAGAGTTCTTGGTAATCTTCTAGAATACAACCGTCACAAGTGAAACACCTATCGCCTGAACAACTCATGTAAATTCCTACCAATAATTATAAATGCGAGGTATTTGACGGGCCCGTTGGTCGAGTGGTCAGAAACCCTGGCTACGAAACCAAGGGTCGCGGGTTCGAATCCCGCTAGGGGCAAATGTTTGTGTGATGAACATCGGCATTTGTACTCGAGTCATGGATGTTTATAAAAGTATTTAAGTATTTCTATCCGTTTCCTAGCATCCATAGTACAAGCTTCGAGCTTAGTTTGGGGCTAGGCAATTGGTGTGTCAGTCCAAGGCATTTATTTATTATTTATTATTCTGTCTGTTTGTCTGTTACGCTTTCCCGCTTAAACCTCTCAACTGATTTTGATGAAGTTTTTGACAGACAAGCGTTTGAAAGAACATGGCTGTCTTTTATTGTTAAAAAAAGGGATCTGAAATTCACGCAGATGAAGTTGCGGGCGGACGCTAGTTTTCGATATAACCAGGAAACCAGATCACACAAAAGAAAAATTCAAAGAATATTAATTTTTTTTTAGCGATGCCTTTTGTCGCTTTTTCTCACAATGATCAATGATGATGATGGCTGTCTTTAAAAATCTCCCCTTGCTGAGCAGAGAAAACTCTGCATATTATATCTTACTATATCACATAATATGCAGAGCTTAAAGTCAACCCTTTCCAAAGACCATGTTATGGAGACGCATTGAGCTTCACATCCTTTTGCACTATCTCGCCATGGTCAGTAATGGTGATAGTGGTAACCGTATCTCTCCTTGTAGGTAACGGCAAAATCTAATACCAACACCTACGCATAAGACCGCAAATAAACGACATAGTTCAGAATGCGTCATTGCCCCGCGGGTGACGTCACATTCCCTGGCTGCCAACACCTTGGAAGGTCCGAGAATTGTCACATTTGTAATGTAAACTTGCCAAACTGATACATAGATAAGTGTCAAAGATCTTTTGATCTTCCATAAGTTGGTCTTTGAAACTCATTGAGCGTCACATTTTGTTTGCTCTATCTCGCCATGGTCAGTAATGGATCACCATAACTGAACATTAAATATGCTTGCATCTACTATCAAGTAGTAACCGTATCTCTCGTTGCAGGTAACGGCAAAATCTAATACCAACACCTACGCATAAGAATTGCATAGGCAGAGTTGTTAAAATTCCACCCTTCCCTTACACACCTTGGAAGTATCCATTACGTAAATACACATAGTGTAGCATAAACAAACCTGTCAAAACGCGGGGAAGACCGCAAATAAACGACATAGTTCAGACCGCGTCATCGCCCCGCGGGTGACGTCACATTCCCTGGCTGCCAACACCTTGGAAGGTCCGAGAATTTCGGATTGTTCGTCACGTTCTTATGTAAACTTGGTCTTACTTAAGTAAGTGTTGCAAATCAAGTAATTTGTAGCTTTAAGACTTCCTCATGTTTAGGATTAATATGAGAACTGGAAGATTATCCTCGAAAAACTAATTAAGTTATTTATTTAATAAGGTACACCAAATAGCATACATACAAAACATATATAGAGACAGTTTAAGCTTAAAGTTATTAGTTGACGATTCTCCAAAAGTGCTCAATGGAATGTCAATCAATCGCAGTTCACTTCTGGTCATAAGCCTCTCTTAGGCTTACAGCCCGATCTTCGGATGGAATGTCAAAAAATCCAAATTCAAACACAACTGAAAAATAAAACAATAAACACCAAGCTAATCATAAACTCGACCCAAATGCAAAAATCCAGCGTATCACAAAAACTCCTATCGTTCCCGGAAAGTGCGAGAGGGAACGCGCTAGAGGCTGGAACGCCGGAACAAAGCAAAGGGCTCTCGCGTGTTCCGGCGTTTAGCCGGACTTTATCTCGGGCCACGCTCTACTTGCGGCTATATTGTTTCTGCCTGTATCAGAGGATAGAAATATGATGTGGTTGATATACCCAGGCTTGGAGGGGAGACGGTTTTTTGATTTCTTTTAGGTCGATTGCCGAAATAAAGCTCGAGACGGTCATTATTACCATTTTTAGGGTTCCGTAGCCTAATAGCAAAAAAACGGAACCCTTATAGATTCGTCATGTCTGTCTGTCTGTCTGTCTGTCTGTCCGCCAGTCTGTCACAGCCACTTTTTTCCGAAACTATAAATAGTATACTGTTGAAACTTGGTGAGTAGATGTATTCTGTGAACCGCAACAAGGTTTTCACATGAAAATAGAAAAAATATATAAAATGATGGGGGTCCCCATAGTTATAACTGAAACTGAAAATATTTTTTTTCATTGAACATATGCATGTGGGGTATCTATGGATAGGTCTTTAAAAATGATATTGAGGTTTCTCAGATAATTTTTTTCTTAAGTGAATACTTTGCCTGAGAGACCCTTCCAAAGTGGAAAAAAGTGTGTCCCCCCCCTCTAACTTCTAAAATAAGAGGATGAAAAAACTAAAAAAAATATATGATGTACATTATCATAAAAACTACCAACGAAAATTGGTTTGAGCAAAATCTAGCAAGTAGTTTTTTTAAACCGTCAAAAATAGAATTTGTACGGAACCCTCAGTGCGGGAGTCCGACTCGCACTTGGCCAATTTTTATTTTAATTTTTACTTAAAGTTGAAACCTTTCTTTAGATTAATATTTAAGTCTTTTATTTGTGGTTTTGTGCAGCCCGAAGATGTTTTTTTTTTCATCGACAGGTAAAAGGCGTGCAATGGCATTCAATACGATTACATTTTCTCAATATTCTTCAACATTCCCCTGCTCTTATCCCACACTTCGTAAATATCGAAACGTAAAATACATATTTAAGGTGAAGTTGCAATTGTCTTTTAAAAGCAAAATACAAAGTCCACCAATGGTCGTTTTAAATTCTTGCAGTCCTGAAATGGAGGCAACATGAAATCGCTGTCAAGCGAGCTGAATAACTTAATTCCGATGGAAAGCACTTATAAAAGAATGGAACTTAACAGACAGACACGATTGTTCCCCTGATGTGCGGACTCTGTGAAAATCTGTAAAATAATACCCGTAGCGGCTAAGCTGGCGAAGACGATACAATAAAATGAGTAGTCGGGACTAAAGACACAATCTAAATCGATGAAGTAAGGCATCTTTGTAAACAGAAACGATCATTGGTTGAACTTATTTTGCCCTCAATATTGGTCATGTTAAGGTTATTTTAGTCCAGCTTCGGGTGTCACTATGTCAAAATGCCACCTTGGCAACCCTGATGAGGCAAAGCCGCTCCTGTCGCGCTGTGGAAGTAAAGCGACGAGCAATCCCCACTCGCGCAGGGCATAGTGGCAGCGGAGAAAGGGGTGGTTTTAGTGGGTAGTTGCGGCGATTCCTGTGATGGAGTCCCACATAACCATGGTGGCAGTCCGTCAATAACAAAGGCCATCTCCATGGAAGTGTGGTTAAGCCGTTAGCGGATTTGATTTCCGCTTTCAGTTTCGGTTGATACAATGTCTTTTTCATAGTCCGGCTATCTAGCTTAATTCTACCAAGAAGTGGTTTTCTGCCAGAAAATAAGATTTTGCCTTGCCATACAACCTCTTGCCGTATTTTTATTTTTGTGTTAGACAGTTCTTTTCAGCGTTTAAAAGTTTGGTCGCTATCACAATCAACGACCAGTATTACTACCGATTTTTTCTTTTTGACGTCACTCATTTAAGTAACTTATTCACTGACCCCTTGCTTCACTGTGTTAAAGTCTAAACTACAAATTACGGGAGAGCTCAGCTTAAAATAATTAAGACTCTTTGTACGGTCAGTCGGCAGAATAACTTTGTGGGACGAACCACCCGACTCCACTGGAATATTGTCAAGCGGCTCATTTCGAGATTCTTGGCTTGTAATGAGATGTCGTAATTAGTTTTATTGCATCCTTATTGTTGTTCTGCGTAATTAAGTGGGTATGAAACAGTCTTCGAGATGATAACTAGGGCGCGTTGTAATGAAATAATTATTAATGAGCGACTTATAATAAGGGTCTGTGAAGGGCGACTCCTGTTGTAAATTTTATAGATATGCCGATTGTGCTAAAACTGTTAATTGTATCTGAGAGACATATAATTTAATTTTTAGGATAACATCACAAAAGACAGACTTAGGTTAGTTATTACAACTTAAATTACAAACTAAGTAGACAGAATTATAAATTCAACTTCGAAATCGAACTTCACACTCGTTGACCCCTATTTTGATGATAATGCATTATGCAAACCCTCTTTTGAAAGTATCAAGGCCTACGCCCTCGATCATTTGCAAAGTTTACTTATACTTCTTTGACAACGCGATAAGTAATTTATGCATACCAAAAAGCATTTTACATTAACCCTTTATAACCATATTTACATATACCTTTAGCGCCATATGACACGTTGACTGTAAATAATAAAAACATTGAGATTGAACGATGTTTCAAACAACGTATCGATAGTTGGGAACTCTTTTGAAGCAGCCCGATACGTGCTCTCATTTTCAATACAACCTAAAAAAAGTCATCAGAGTATTCGGAAAAGTAGGTGTCTCTCCACTTAATAAAGTCGCTTATAAAAAGAACCACTTAGCTGTAACTTTACCACCTCAAATTTTTATCAACTATCGAGCTCGGAAACCAGATAAAAAGTTCCGAACCACGCTTTCAGTGAAAAACAAATCTCAGAAGCTTTACAAAACGTGTACATTTTAACACTGGAACGACGATAAAAACTCAATATCGCCGAGTACATTTTCTGAAAGAAACGTACGTAACTTTCGGTAGAGCGGGAGTTTCTTTGCCGCGCGCAATTGTGCGGTAGAACCACCTACACCTTTATTCCACTGGTCACACTATTTCCAGCGCAACCGGTGCACGACAAGAAATAAACGAGTCCGAACAAAAAGGACACCCTTTCAAAGTTCTTTATTTCAAGGGATTGTTGCAGTAAAGTGCGGTTTAATTGCGCGGTGCCATTCCGGGGCCGCTCTCACTTATACAGCACGTATTTACATTCGATTTTCTTTTAAAAGCGCCCCCTCCTTTCATTGTTACCAACTGTTTAATGGTTACTCTCCGGGCCCGTGTATGGTGCTACAAAATCACAAAACACGAGCGCGTAACACATTAGAAGCTCGGGATCAGTACAAAGGTCGTACACATTTTATGTAGATGCATAAAACATATGGAAGGATCGTTGGCCTATTTATTTAAACACTGGGTTGGGTCCTTGTGGTCAATGGTTATGTTTCTGTGTCAAGAGAAGTGTTTTAAAAACAATAAAATCGTTTCCTTTATCATTCATCCGGTAATACAACGGAGTATTCTATTCCTCTCTTCCAAACAAAAAAAAACAGTTAAGGAATATAATAACCCCGTGATTATGTTCATTCAAAATCTTAAGTTGTCCACTACATTATGGCTTCTGTCTGACAACTAACGAGTCAAATCCCTTTAAAAGTTTATCTATCATCTGCATTGCCGTATTTAGCTCTAATAGAGTATCAAAACCGCCTGGTACTCGTAAGTTCATTATATTATTATATTAATAATCCTGCAAGTTTTTGGGCGGGCGGCTATGCAGCCGTTGGTTTGCGGCTGCAAATTCAGGTGCTTTATCTGCTCTTAAGTAACTACCGCCTTGTTCATTGATAGTCTGCATTATATGGATAGACGTATTCTTGAATTAAGTGTATAACGTACGTAAGTGTTACATACAACTCTTTCTTTTTTGTTGTTATTCGATATAAAATGATATTTGCGACTAGGCATTTCGATTGCTATTTTAGATGTGACACATATTTAAAAGTAATTTTTAAACGTATTTGAAATGTCTCCTCTGGAGCTATAATGTGGTGTGTCAGACTCTGGATAGCCACTAATCAGACACAAAGCCAGAATCCCACCACCTCCAGGATTTAACTGACTACAATACTTAGCTCCACCTTTGTCCCTCGTTCTTCCGAACACAAAAAGGACCAACATGAGTACCCCAGCCCCACCCGCTTCACAATCCCCCGATCGATACCCAACGTAACGGTAATCACCTAACTTCAACTAGCAATTTTTCTTACTCTAGTTACTTTAACTTCGTAACAGCCATTGGAATTTTATGCATCACCAAAGGCAATATTTTTTGGAACAAACAAAAAGGAATAAAATGTCTTATTCAGTAAGTTGGAGAGGTATTCGCCCCGGTATGCCGGTCTGAGTGCAATAAATGTCCGCTAACTTCCCGAAACATCCCTAAGTTGAGCGCTCGATATGTTTGGTTTTTGGATTTCACTGGAACGGTCACGTTTGAAGCTGCAGAGTTGCTGGAAACAACTTTGACGTACCGATATGTATCGGTTGTAACAATATACGGCAATACCATGCAAAATAAATACGGTTCTGGAGGCAGACGCAGAAGGTACCACTTTGGCAATTTATTTTAAACTAACACAGACTAAACTCTTTTAAATTAAGTCAAACAGTGAGCACGAGTAGTAGGTATAGATAGGTATTATAATGTACTAGGAAATATGTGTTAGTACATATGTATTAATGAACTTATTTGTGCATTGATACATATGTACATTAATTATGTCCAACTACACACAAACTACAAATATTTTACAGCGCGAAGGCCGAAGCTTACCTAAGTTCTTTCGCTCAAAAAATTAACATCAGTTATTTTTAGATTTTTTCAATGTCTTCCTTACAAACTTAACCAAAACTTTTCCAACTACAAAGCCTTCCACCATTCAACAGAAACTAAAACCATACCACTTACTTTGAACCCGAGTTCACACGAGGGGCATCCCTGGTCCCTTGCGCCCTAGTAATGGGTCAGCTTCTAACTCGATAGTTCTGATCCGATTTGCTGTGAGGTTCCGCCCGATTTGATTCGCGTTTCGCTCCCAGTCCGCTGCTTTGTAATATTTACAGGGATGTTACGGTGGCTCTGGCATTATTTTTAATGTTTAATATTTGTCTGACCTATTAGGTTATTTAATTTAATTCAGTGGGGGTGGGTATCAGGTTTGAAAACTAGGCAGCGCATCAGCTATCCAGACTGAGGGATACAGCGTCGGTGCAAAAACGTGCTTTAATGAAGTGTATCGCGCAAGAGCACCTTAGCTTCAATCAGCGACGGATTGGTCAATCCCTTCCTGCTGTTCTAAAGGAAACCGCAGGAATTCAGTGGCGGGACAATAAGTTCTGAGTGCCACACACGGCTGCAGGATTTGCTTACCTCTCTGCTATGGAGTATAAATAGGGTCTTGCGTTTAAAATAAAGGCATTGTCCATACTCTCTTTCAGGTCGACAGGACAGCAATATAACACTCATAATAAAAGCAACTTTTTATTCTCTCGTATCATTTCCCGATAGTTAGTTTTCACCCGTAAAATGATGACGCAAAAAAATGAACAGTATCAAAAAACTCCGATGCTAAAAATCTCAAAAAGTCTGGAGACAGCGTCGGTGTAAAAACGTACTTCGACAAAGAGTATCGCGCGAGGGCCGGGTGAGGCCGCGGGAGGGCCCTCAGCTTGTTGTACATGGACAGAGCAGCTGTGCTTCAACCGGGAATGGATTGGTCAATCCCTTCCTGCTGGTCTTAAAGGTAACCGCAGGAGTGAAGAAAGAAGGCACAATATGTTCAACACACAGCTGCTGGTTTTCCTTACTTCTTTGCTAAGGAGAGTAAATGCGTGAAAAAAAGTTACAGGTCGATAGAACAGCAATATAATACTCATGATAAAAGCAACTTTTTGATCACTCTTATTGTCTTTCTCCAGTTTTTTTTTTTCACAAGTAAATTGATGACGCAAAAAAAGGGATGCTAAAAATCTCAAAAAGTCCGGAGACAGCGTCGGTGTAAAAACGTGCTTCGACAAAGAGTATCGCGCGAGGGCCGGGTGAGGTCGCGGGAGGGCCCTCCGCTTTGTTCCGCGCAACAATGGCGCCGAGGGCACTCCAGCGCACTCGTCGATGCAGGCGATGTTTCGCGCCCGGATTAGGGGAGCTCATTATTATATATTTATGAACAAAGAATACATAAGTGCGGTTAAATCACGAGGGTCAAGTTCGGTAGTTTGGGCACCAGCGACATTGGGTCACCTCCGGTACCCATTAATGCTTATTCATTCAACTCACATTAAGGCTGGTAGCATTAAAGACTGACCTAGAGGCTCATCATCACTCCAGTTTGCCAAAAATTTCCTTGTGACTATCGAACGTTGTAATATATTATTTATTTATTTTAAAAAATCTAAACTCATCTTACTGTCGATACGTCCATTTCAGAACAGATAAACAAAATGTCTTACAATACGTATCGATCTTCTTGCTCCTCAGAAACCCTCTATAGAAATTTAACGGCGTCATATTTATCAGTTTTACCAGCTAAAAAATGTTAACCACATTTCAAACATCACGCCAAGGTCCGAGCGAAGCGATAAGGCGTGTGAAAGATTCATCATGCGCCCCCGGGGGCGATTCCTCTTCGAACTTGGTCCCGAACCCGCCCCCGCGCCCCGCGCCTCTTTGCCCCCGCCGCCCCTCGACGCCGTTATATCATATTTTTCAAAATCTTCAACTTAGTTATGAATTTTCAAAGTGCTACTGTGACGGGAAGTTTTGACGGTGCAAATCGACGGTTCTGTGAGCCGTGTTTGATACAATACTTGGACTGTTTCGATGGTTCGGTGGACTATTTGTAGATGAGATTGGTTCAAGAAGCTAATGTTTGTCGCATTATGTATCGTATGCATGACTGCCTTAGTGGTGTTGTGGTAAGACCGAGGTGCTCAGACCTCGGAGATCGTGGGTTGGAATCCCACGGTTTTCCTCATTTTGTTGATTTTCCCAGTTTGGTTAAGACATTACAAGCTGGAATCACCTGAGTATCCGATAAGAATGATGATTTCTTGCTTCGGACGGCACGTTAAGTGAGTTCCGCCTTTGTAATCAGGCTGATCAATTTTGGATCATAGTCATAGCGTACGGAGACATTGGCCGAGGATGCAACCGGCATACGCGCTAGGATGATGATGATGATGGTCGTTACAATACCATGCCATTATTATTCATATTCGCTTTCAATAAACCACCACCCTTACCAAAGCAAGATGGTTCCACTCAACATCAAGCCGTAATCTTCAGATGCATTACTCCACCAAATGCATTACTCACCTCGCATTACCCAGTATTACCTGGCTGCAAAGTGCATAAGCTTAGACGTGTGCACCGACCCGACCAGATCCAATCAAAGTTAATATGCACCGGTCCGATAATTTCTCGCGTAAGCATTCGCCAAAGTGCATTTGCGTGTAGCACACAGTACATTTAATTAATGCTCGCCCGATGACGGCTGTCCGGTATAATCCGGTTCATATACAAGCGATGTCGATTTGTTTGTCCGGGAGTTAAGAGATTAAAGGGAAAAATGCTTCGGTACCTCTACTGGGAATTGGAACTGTCGCCGCTAGTGTGAATGTGTAGAACGTAAACTTAGAATAGGAAAACGGCGTATCTGATCCATTAATAAGAACATGCATTATACGTGTCAGAACGGTTCATCAGCATTTGTTTACTGTAAAACTACATATTACAAACTTAAAACTACCACAATATTTAAATGTAACACTCGTGCAAGAAAAGAAAAGAAAAATTAACTTAGAGAAATACACATTTTATCCATTTATCAGACAATGTGCTTTTGATCAGTAGGTACCCACAACCATATAAATACATCATCAAGCCAGTCAAAACTGTTAAGTTTATTTGACAAGGTTATATTTAATACTTGTTGTAAATAACTTCCTCTATTAATAAATACTAATGTTAGATTTAACTCTCACACACCAATCCATGTGCGTAGAATGTGGAGTGTCACAACATTTCTTTATCACACTTCCCTAGAGAACTATTCGTTTTCCAGGATAAAAAGCACACTATATACTTCTCTAGAATTGTCGTAATAGTCCCAGCAGTATAGTAAAGACCTACTGCAGAAATAATACACGTCATTTTTGTTTAATGGCCTTATAAGGTTTATTTCTATTTGTACCAAGAATAAATAAATAAGTTCCTTGGACTGTCACCATAACATGCGTGACAAAATAAGCTCGAAGCTTGTACTATGGAATCTGAGGAGCGGATAGTCATACATGAATACTTTTATAAACATCCGTGACTCGAGTACAAGTGCCGATGATCATCACACAAACATTTGCCTTAACTAGCGGGATTCGATCCCTTGGTTTTGTAGACAGGGTTTCTGACCACTTGTCCAGCGGGCCCGTCAATAATTGTTTTAAATCTTCTCTTGTCACAAATAACATTTTATCAACAATAACATTTTTGACGACCCGCTTGGTGTAATGGCCAAGATGTTGCCTATTACGCAAGAGGTCGCGGGTTCGATCCCCTCACAGGACAAACATTTGTGTGCATGAACACAATTATATTATGTCTGCTTGTCCTGGTCTGGGTGTTATATGAATCCATTTAAGTATATTTGTGATACCATCTGTTGATTCTGATGTCTGTAATACAAGTGCTTAATTGTTGTCGTGCTACATTAACACGGGGTCAGATCAATGTCACATACATTGTTGTGAAATATTTATTATTATTTATTTATAACATAACCATAGTTACGAATATGGACGAAGGGAATATAAATGCTTGTTGGAAGTCTTTATTCGAAGCTATTTGGTAAACTAAATATTGAGAACGTAAAAAAAATCGATATTGAACTACACGGATGTCTTTTCTTACGTCAAAATGTGTGTATATCAGAAAACAGCTCATATGTGTGTGTCCCACCAAACTATGAAAGTAAGTGAATAGGGAGTGCACTTGTGCTTGCCCACTTACTTGTGCACTATAATATATCCTGCTTAACTGGCTGATCGTAAGATCGGCCGCCATGGTCGAAAACGGCCGGAAGGGTATTATTATTGTTATTAAAGCACACATCTATACAAAACTTACATGTCCCAAGCAACATCTACACTGCAACATACCTGTATATACAATAAACAACATTGAACATTCGATTAGTCAATCTAATTTCTGGTAATCTGCAAAGTAAATACGTGGCAATCAACTAGTGTTGCGTAAGACAAATGCCTTGAGCTTGCGTGCTTGCGTTATCAAATACCACAGGTACAGACTTAGTATAACACACTAGGCTGAAATCACGCGACCGAAATTGGCTATGAATTTTCCATACAAAATTACGCGATGTTTTAGGCATAGTGTGTCACTTCCATTCAAAATACGTTGCAAGCGTAGTCACGCCGCAATCAGTCGCGTTTTTTCCGCCTAGTGTGTTTCTATACTAAAACTTAGCACACTCTAGGTACTAACATTACCTATTACCAATAAGTCATTTGGAAGATATTTCGTGGAAGGTATGGCGGACGTAAGCCAATACCATATGCGAAACCCAGACCATGACAAACAGACATATTCATGCACACAAATATTTCTACTATGCGGGGATCGAACCCCTGACCTCTTAAATATATAAATATATTTCACAACATCACATACATTGATCTGACCCCGTGTTAAGTAGCTTAAGCACTTGTGTTACAGACATCAGAATCAATAGTGGTATTACAAATATACTTAAATAGATACATATAACACCCAGACCAGGACAAACAGACATGTTCATGCACACAAATGTTTGTCCTGTGCGGGGATCGAACCCGCGACCTCTTGCGTAATAGGCAACATGTTGACCATTACATCAAGCGGGTCGTCAAGGTCTTGGTCTAATAGTTTACTTCTTGACCATAACATCAAGCGGGCGGTTTCATAACATCAGCAATCCATAATCCTTAGAGGTAATCCGGTCCATTTCTTCGAAAGGAAGTAGGTATATTCAGGTTGAGGATTAAGTCAAAGGTTACCTGGAAGTTTCAACTTAGTTCCTGGTAGCCCATTGCCTTCATTAGCAGGAATTATTGTGCACGTACGAATCCATACAAAGCCATTTCATGCGTAAGAGTATTATCTATTGACGTACGTAGATGTCAACACTAATATTATAAAGAGGAATGATTTGTATTTTTGTATGTAATGAATAAACTCAAAGACTACTGGACCGATTTGAATAATTCTTTCACTGTTGGCTAGTTACACTATCCCCGGTGAACACTACCCCCACATTTCAAATCAAAAGATCAAATGTATAGGGTACTTTTGATCCAGGAAATGTGGGGGAAGGGGAAATTTAAAAAAAAAAAATTACGCTCGGGTGAAACCGCAGGCGGAAGGCTAGTTGTCCATAAGGGTATTTCAAGATTATTTCGTCTATAAGAGTTATTTGTCAATACAACCACTTCAAGTTTATAACACTCGAAGCTTTAGTTTTCCCGAAACCTGACTTTAAGCGACGCTTTGATTACGGTCGGTTCCCAGAATCAATCACCGAAGTCAGCTTTGTCGATATCATCGTCTTTTTTGCGGCTAGAGGCCTTTTTTGATAGTAAAACTATATACACACACATGTTTATCAATTCAAATACATATACCTAACCTAACCTAACCTAACCTAACCTAACCTAACCTAACCTACCTTTTACTATTACCTATACTGGTCAATTACGTTAGCTGTTGAGACGTACCTACCTAACTTCTTAACTAGCGAAAATCAAAATAAAAATAAAATGTGTTGTCAAAAATTCGGGAAAACATTTAAAATTGTGACGTTCAAATTTTTGCAAAACTCGTCCGGCGAAGGGTTTAAATATGAAATGAACACGAAAGAGCATTTTGCTAGCACTCTATATTTAGTTCGGTCGCGAAATCCAGTCGAAATCTCGCACAATACGCTACGGACCGAAGATTGTCAAAGTATTTTCGCCATAGTTTGAACCAGGCATAAAGCTTACGTTTGACATTACATTCTCTATTTGCTATCTTTATTTTGTTAAAAAATCCAAACATTTATTGGGCCGGTGGGAAACGGAATGTTTGCCTACGCGGCGATATACAAATAGCAAACATACTATGTTTTACTAAAAGTATTGATTTACGACCACCGTTTTGTTTTCTGCTAACGTAAATAAATTATGTCCCTTTCAATAAATAATTTTAGTAATGCAACAATACTATACTTTTTGATCTTGTGTTAATTTATTCGTGCAGAATAGCTCATCCTTAACCCATTCGTTTGTTGAAGTAATGTCTTTTTTTTCAAGACCATGATTTGTTACCGTCTCAAATAGGTTTAACATACTCGTTAACATTTTATGTAACCGATTGTGAATATGTACTTCAAAAATAAAACGAAAATGTAGTAATACAATTTAATTGCAATTAAATTCAATGTCATATCATCATTGGATTTACTGACGTTAACTTTCCCTCATCTCACAAACTTAAACACAATCGCAACGTCAACTCGTAATCTTAACAAAGGACCATAACTCGAGGTCACCCGTCCTCGAACTCTTAACTCCTCAAGTTACCTGCTCCCTAATGACTTCAGAACTTCCGTAATACCCCTTAATGCTTAATGGTCATTAACTTTTCATAAATCTGAACACGAGGTCGACAATAAACTATTAGAGTCGATGCTAAATAGCTCTCAATCTCCAATAGGTCGGCAGACAGCGGTCGGTAACAAGACAAGACATTAGTGTGTAGGGTGACCATGAATACGTATCTTATACGAGTATGTTCGTAAATGATGTTAATCACTCTCGCTATACGAAAAGATGATTTAAAAGGCTTACGCTATGTAAGCGTAAGGCTAATATTTACTTCAAAATACAATAGTATAAATAGCATAATCTTCATCTATATATTTAATCATATTTTCTGGTAAATGAGGCGTAAATAGACGTACTCATATTATACAGTAAGTGCGTTCTCACTTAAGTACGAATTCTAGAGATATACAAGACAAGAACTGGTGCATCTTGCATTGACAATTTACGCTATAGAAGCAGCGTAAAGACAAGAAATCAGAATTGCAAGACATCGGACAGTATAATGTAAGCATTAGCTTCGAGACCCAAACAGCGCTGCGACAGAAGGAAATGCGATTCTGCATCGCGGTATAGTAATTGTCTGCTAGTTTATGCAGCTAAACCAAAATGGTAAGGTGGCCCGGGTAACGTAAACACAAACATTGACGTAGTCTTGAGAATATATTCATATTAATTATATTTATTTGCAAAGATGTTCGTCTTCAGAAAAAATCAACACAAATTCTGCCCGTCCCGGGAATCGAACCCAGGACCTCGATGATCTAGTGGTTAAAGTGCCGGGCCGTGGTCTCAAAAATATTGTACCTATATGAATACTCGTATATAACTAAAATTGTACCTACATATATGAATATATATGTAGGTACACTTTTATAAGAATTCTATACGTCCTGCGACCACAACACGTGTGGCCTCCCCACCATGCAGACCAGTCAAATTGCCCCCCACATCTTGATTATAATTAACTGGCAAGTTATAGCCGACGGCAGCCGCAGCCGGTCGAGGATCATCACGTGAATTTAGGGCAAATACGATGCCTAGGACTAATGGAAAGCCTGCTCCTGTATCGCTAACAGGTTGTATGGACTTTGATTGTTGGTTTAGTAACCTTGATTTTGTGGAGCACGTGGGCCTTAGGGACCAAAGTAACTTGACAAATATTCGAACTTTAAATTTATCCAACACAAAAAAAAAACAATCTGCACCAGTAGTTCCTGAGATAAAAGCGTTCAAACAAACAAACAACTCTCAACTCTTCAGCTTTATTATATTAGTATAGAGACTTAAAGTTAAACGAGGATCGGTTTACAATATCAATTTGTATTGTGTCGGTATTTTAAGTCAAAATCCATTTCGCATTCGATATCAAATCAAGGCACTATTCCTACAGCGGTTAGGTGATGAATTAGATTTGTATTCTTTAACACTAGACAATAATATCACAGATTATAATAAAAATTTTAAAGCGCTGGAAAATGAAATAGAATATTTAAAAACTTCTTTACAAAAAATAAACAATATGTATTGTAGTTATAAGAATGAGAGTGAGGAACACATTTTGGCATTGAAATGCCTTTTAAACTCCCCTATGTCGAGTCCCCATAGTTCCTTATGTCTAGACAATAGCAAAAATAAAATCTATAACCACAACACACCGGTTGTAAACAATACAACAAACTTGACCGGCTCGCTGCCTAACTGTGCGTCACCACTCTCAGAACCAGTTTGTTATAATGACACGCTACCGTTGTCCAACACAGTAAAACTTAGCGATTCCTCAAAGAAAACAATACATGATAATAAAAGTAAAATAGTTATGTTTTGTGATGAATCAGGTAAGGATATGGGACAACTATTAAGTTATTATTTGGGATGTCAAATTCAGAATCACTGTTATCCTAACACTCCATATACGAATATTATAAATACAATTAATAAATATGATTTTGCAGACAATACCACATTAATAGTTATGGTTGCTAATCGTGGAAATGTAAACAAACAAATTATGACAAAATGTTTTGATAGCTTAAATAATTTGAATGTTAAAAATATTATAATGTTTACACTTCCATACAGTAAAAGCTTGCCACAGCATGAGAATAATTCTAGGTATAGCTTAAATTTGTTCTTGAATACATTGACATGGAATAATAGTAAATTGAATTTGATTGACATAAATTGTATTTCGACATTTAATATTTATTTGACTAAAGATAATTACTATCTTTCATCATATTGTAAACGACAAATAGCTACATCGCTAGCATATTGTTTTGCTCAAACAGCCAAGAATTTGGCTACACAACCTGCTTTTATTGAGCAGGAAACTGTTGACATTTGCTGTTCCTTGGAAAAAATTCCAAGTAATTTAAATTATTGCATAGGACAGTAGAGGATTACTCTAGCCAAATTAGTATAATTAATAAACCTAGGAAAACGTCAAATCTACTTAATATTGTACACCAAAACATACAAGGTTTTCCTGGAAAAGAATTAGAATTAGAACTGAATTTAAATAAATTGAAAATTCATATTCTTTGTTTAACAGAGCATTGGTTACGACAATGCGAATTATTAATTAGTATTGACAATTATAAAGTCATTAGTTCGTTCACGAGAAAGTCAGCTATTAGGGGTGGCTCACTAATATTACTTGATAGCTCACTTAAGTCTAAAGATAGAAAAGATGTAACATTACTTTCAATTGAGCGAACTATTGAACTATCTTGTGCAGAGCTTGAGCAGTGTATTATTGTTTGTGTGTACAGGCCTCCTTCTGGCAATTATCCTATATTTGAAACAACTATGGAAGAAGTTCTAAAAAAGGTGTGCAAATGTAATAAGAAGGTAGTTGTGTGTGGGGATTTTAATATTAATATTTTAGAGAATAGTCAAACCACTGTTAGGTTCCTAAATTTATTTAAATGCTTTGATCTCACTCCACTTTTCTGTGAACCAACTAGAGTGACTCCTACATCAGCCACCTGTCTTGATAATATTTTCTGTAATTGTAAAGTACCCTCAAAATCAATTGTTAACTTTGTGAATTCTGACCATTGCGGTCAACTAGCAGCGCTTGAGAGCCATAGTGTAGTTACTTCGTCTAGCTTTAGTTACAGGCCGATTACTACAAATCGCGTCGAAAAATTCAGACATAATATTTGTGTTAAAATTCCGCTAGCGCCACCTATTGTAGATATTAACGTTGATAACATGTATAGACAATTATTTGACATTATCTCACATGAATTTAATAGTATCTTTACAAAGAAAACTGTTAGTGTAAATAGTTCGAAATCGAAATTTAGTGACTGGGCCTCAAAAGGTATTTATATAAGTAGGAAAAAAATGTTTGAATTGTATGCTCAAAAAGCATATTCAAACAATTCGGGGGTAGTTTCCGATTCACCGCCTCAAGCCCGTTCAAGTAGACGACGCCGCGCACCGCCAGTTCGCTTGTGACCACGGCTGCAGCATCGCAGCCGAAACGTCAAGCAGTAAGTACTCACGTACTTATAAAAATAATATCGCGTTTAGTCCCGTTGTAATGTTAAATAATTATAATGCAACGCGAAAGTTTAAAGTTATATCATATTCAAACAATCCAGAGTTAATAGAATATGTAAGAAAGTATTCAAAGTTATTCAAAAAAGTGTGTATGATGGCCAAGCGTATGTATTTAAAGCACAAAATACATACGTCTAATAATGTTATTAAAGCTACTTGGAATATTATAAATAAGGAAACTTGTAGGAATAGATTACATGATAGTAAGTTATCCTTAAAAATTGATAATAGATTAATTAGTACAGATGCCGAAGTGGCTAAAGCCTTTGAGCACTTTTTTTCTGAAATTCCAGTCACGACTACTAGCTTATTAAACTCCTCACCGCATCATGCTGAATGCCTCCTTAAATCAAAAGTAGAAGAGTGCAAAATTGTTTTTAATTTCACGCATATTGATGCACTAGTTATAATTAAATCATTCAAAGAACTTAAGTTAAAAAAGACGGATGATCTATGGGGTATTTCAATAGATATTTTAAAAACTATTATTATTGCCATTGCACCATATTTAGCATTAATATTTAATAAGAGCATTGAAATGGGTCAGTTCCCAAATCTTATGAAACATAGTAAAATAACTCCTTTATTTAAATCAGGAGAACAGACTGATCCGTCAAATTTCAGACCCATATCCATACTTCCATCTCTTAGTAAAATTTTTGAAAAAATTATTTTCAATCAGTTATTGTCACATTTTAATTCAAATTCTTTATTTAATGAAAATCAGTACGGATTTACTAAAAACAAATCCACAACTGATGCAGGAGTTTCATTAGTAAAACATATTTTTGATGCATGGGAGGCTAAGCAGGATGCGATAGGTATCTTTTGTGATTTGTCAAAAGCTTTTGACTGTGTAAGTCATGAAACCTTGCTGATGAAGATGCGGCATTATGGCCTCTCAGAGTTCGCTTTAACCCTTGTAAAATCATACCTCACTGGCAGAGTTCAAAAGGTGAACATCAATGGAACTAACTCCGATGGCGCACCATTGATAATGGGAGTGCCCCAGGGCTCAATATTGGGACCACTCCTTTTTCTTATATATATTAATGATCTTCCTGCCATTGCTAAGGGTCTATGTGAGACTGTGTTGTTTGCTGATGATACATCTTTAGTTTTTAAGGTAGATAGACGTAATATACAACTTGACGAGGTAAACAACGCGCTCTCACAAGTCCATCATTGGTTTACAACTAATAACTTACTACTAAATCCTAAAAAAACAAAATGTATTAGATTCACAATGCCAAATGTGCCACAAGTTATTACAAATGTTTTAATGAATAATGAACATATTGATGTAGTCAAATCAACTGTCTTTTTAGGAATAACCATAGATTCAAAATTACAATGGAGCCCCCATATTGTTGCTTTGGCTGGGAGACTAAGTTCTGCAGCATTTGCTGTAAGAAAAATACGGCGCCTTACTGATATTGAAACGGCGAGATTGGTTTATTTTAGCTATTTTCATAGTGTTATGTCTTACGGTCTGTTGTTGTGGGGGTCGTCTGCTGATATACAAACAATTTTTGTATTACAGAAAAGGGCGATCCGTGCAATATACGACCTTAAGCCGCGTGATTCACTCCGTGAGATATTCAAGGAGATTAACATATTAACTACAGCGTCTCAATACATCTTTGACTGCATAATTTATATACGCAAGAACCTACACAATTTTTCTAAAAAAAATGACTTTCATAGCTTTAATACACGAAATAAACATAAGCTTGCCGTTCCAAGTCACAGGCTTCATAAGACTGGGAAGTCTTTTATTGGACTAAGTGTCAAAATATTTAATAAACTACCAGAAAGTGTAATTGAATTTCCTAAACAAAAATTTAAGTTGTTCATTAAATCAACCTTAATGAAGAAAGGTTATTATAAAATAGATGATTATTTAAATGACAAATATGCATGGACATATTGATCTGCTCAGCCGCACTTATTTTGTATTTATTTTTAAGGTATATTTGACATAATTGTAAAAATGAAATTTATTTTTAAAAAAGGCAAAACTGTCTGAGTTTCTTGCGGCGTCTCTTCTCAGCAGGCCATTCACGTCGAGGCGCTGGTAGGGAAAAAAAAGTTTTGACGTGCAAAAGAATTTACTAAGTGAATCAAATTGCTAAATAAATCATTATTTCATTATTTCATTATTATTACTTGCAGATCACCAATGACATTAAGATGAAAAAAGTTTGGGCGATGATTATTATCGATATTCGAATTAATACGCTTACTAATTTTCATTATGCAAACCATGGCTAAACTATACTCTATCAAGTCTTTTATAAAAATCAGACTCACTGATTCTTCTTCCCGTACCAAGGAGTTTTGTTTCCGATCAAACATACGGCCAGCAACTTACTAAAAAAGGAAATTCACGAGTCCATTGGAACATTCTTTAATTTAAAAGAACCGAGCACAAAGGCGTCAGGGATTTACTCCACTGCTGGACTTTCATTATCGATCAACTTACCTTGATTTTGTTGGCTGCATTGGGTTAGGGCTACTGTCTACAGAGTCGTCTTTTGTAGGATATTTGCAACCTACAAATGAAGATAGACGTATTTTGATTTGTTATGTCTACGCTGCTTCATGCAATAATCAGTCAAAAAAGTCTCAGTTTTCTTTCAAATAGAGATCGAAAAAGCACGTCTTTGCCATGAAATTGACGCGAAGTTATCGCTTCGTGAAAACAGATTTCATTGTTTCTATGCAAGATGCAAGGGATAATCTCGCAAAAAAGCGCGCATATGACGCATCAACGTATTACTTCTACGTATAGGTACTCGTAGAGTGGACATCGATAACAAAACCTATGCCTTGAATTTATTAGTTTAGTGAATTTTATGAAACCTTATTTTTCGTCTTAGAATGATTTGTATATGTTTCTAAAACACAAGACGGCATCTTTTCGATAATAAAAACAGTACCATAGACGGCAACTGTTACTAACAACTTTGAGGTGTCTATTCTGTACTTAGAAGTACCTCAATTGTATGAGGTGCAGTTACGTGGACAGTCGGCCTTAGATTTAAGCAAACATTTCTCGTTTCTCGCCCGAACACTTACGAGAGTAAAATGGGTCCCGGCTCATTTTAACTAACAGAATTTGTTACATTGTGTACCGCTGCGAATACGCTTAGTTCAGTTTTATTTATTTGTTATTGTGAGATTTTCGTTCAATATGTAGGTTGTGGCGTTCGAAAATAGTGAAGATTACAAGTAATATATAGTTAAACTAGCGGCCGCCCGCGACTCCGTCCGCGTGGATTTCCAATATCCTATGTGTTATTCTGATGTATAAGCTGTATTGTGGTAAAGTTTCATTCAAATCCATTCAGTAATTTTTACGTGAAAGAGTAACAAACATCCATACATCCATACATCCATACATCCACACATACAAACTTTCGCCTTTATAATAGTAGTAGGATGTGCCGGCGCAGTTTTAATTGTGAACATTAAATCGATACGAAAGTCATTGTTGAGCTCTTTGAATTCTTAATGTTCACAATTACAAATGCGCCGGCAAATTAATTATTTGTATTGTGTAACTTTATGTACTTATTTTAAGCATTTTAAATTGACGAATTACCAATAAATTCACCACTTAAATTTATGACCATTTAAAAAAAAATTTGGTACTCTGTATTTGTAAAGCTTATGGAACAATAAGGGAAATCTTAATACGAATTTACAAATTTTCTAACGGTGAAGTCCGAACGTTATTACATGGCAGCGCACTAATTAAGTACTGGTATATCAAATCAAGTAGGCAGCGTTTAATCTAAGTGTCCACTGTCATGCATGTCTGTGCACGATCATGTCAAACATAAGTGTCCCCATGCGACCACGGGTTGTTAATCGGAATAATTATGACGGAATTATTTTACACCACTTAGAAGTAATGTAATACTTCACAAAATAACTACTGGTCCATCATATTTTAAACTGTCAATTTTCTTTTTTATCCATATCATATGATTCTTTTATTTTTCGCATACTGTTTTTGATTAGATTTACATTTTATCTCATAAATAAAACCTACATAAGCAAGTACCTACCCAACTCAAACTAGATAAATTGTTACCAAAAAGCTATTGGCGGTACGCGATAACGCATGCTTCAAATTAGTCTTTTTGGTCTAAAAAATAATTTCATAAATACATATTTAAATTCAGCAAATTGACTTCACATAGGTACACATATGTTCTCATATAACAGGGAAACATTCAGTAAATAATCAAATCAGTTTGATTTATTAGCTTAAGCCGGGCAAGCTTATTAAACCGTGCTGGATGCAATTTGATTGTGCGGCTCTCCCACCGTTAAATAATATGCAGTGAAGTGTGTTCAGTGTGAACTTAAATCCTTGTTTGTGCCAGTGCCGAACCTTATTATTTTTTTACCTTTTGAATTAGAGACTCTTAGATTGATTACATAGACTAGTAGATTTTAATGGTGTAATTTCAGTTTCAATCTGTAAATATATCGTGTATAGTACAGACAGTTGCTTTGAGTTAGTTCAGTTGTTAGTGACCCTTGCTCGGTTGCTGATATCAATGGGCAGCGGTGATCACTTACCATCAGGTCACCTTCTTATACGTTTGCCTTACCATAGCTTAAAAAGCTATTAAAAAATATACTAATTTCCTGCCCGGGTTAAAATGTAAAAAGGTACATTTAAGATTACTGACTCAGCCTTAAATACATTTAATAAAGACACTTCAAAATATGTATTGTTATTATTTACCACCAAACTTTACAAGTTAAATATGTAATGTAAACCCGTGTTTTAACAAATAAATATATTCTTATTCTTACTCTTTCGTAAACATTTACATCAATCAGATGAGTATCAGAAATCATTATTCCTGCTCGCACAAAACAATATTTTTGTCTTCACTGCTATGCTACTGTGTGCTGTGGATACTAGGCTGGCGTAGGTTATCTGATTAACGTCTTAAGCAGATTTAGATTTTCGTAGTTACAGTTTTGGCTCTAAGTATTAAATTGCTCAAAGTTTTTAGTTTCAATGTGGGAAGTTAATTAGTTTATTTAACAATTAATATTTTGGCTCTCTAGTGAGTAATAATGACGAATTGTTATTGATAAAATTGTTGGTCTTATTCTGTCTGAATAATGTAAAAATAAGAACTGGCATTTTTTGAACCGTATTCTTCGTACTTGCATCTGTACGCATGGTCGGGGGACTACCTACTCTAAATGTTGACTTAAATGAAACAGCATGTGGACCATGCAAGTAATGAATAAATTGTTCCAGAGAATATTCCACCTAACACTATGCCTTATGGAGTTTTCTCCATTTCCTAATTCAACCTATCAACATTAGCCAAAAACGTTTCACCTTTATCTTAGAGCACGATCACGAATAAACTCGCCCATCCAACATTTTCTTTCCAGAAGTGGATAATCCGCGCATTTTTTAGCTACAATGTGTCTACCTCCTTCATCAGACGATGTTGTAAAGGCTATCATGTTATCTGTGGTAAAGGTGTGCCGTCGGATTTCCCCGTGATATTTGCGTATCGCGATGAAATCAACAGAAGTCACGCTGGTTGTTTATAAAGATGTGAATGTTAGTGTTATTCTCCACATCATTATCCAGCTAGTAAAAAAGTATCTAACTACCTTCTTCTCAGAGCACAGAAGAACCAACAATGGATCAAATAAGGGGATCACACAGGAAAAACTCGACCAACCAACGTTTTCTTTCCAGCCAGACATAGATAATCCCCGCATTATTTCAACCAGCGACAATGTGGCGCAACTTCATCAGACGATGTTGTAAAGATGTTCCGTCGAATTTCCCCGTGATATTTGCGTAGCGCGATGAAATCAACTGAAAGTTGCAGCAAAGGTGACAGGAAGCGCGGTGCAACGGAGCGCGGAGAGCGCCGCTGACTCAGGACTGGGGGCTGTTACGACGGGAACTCGATGGTAACTCGAATGGATTGGCGTTAGATTGAAAGGTATACAAAAGTAAAGTGACGTAAAGTATCAGCCTATTAATGTCCTTGCAGGCAAATGCGTCTATCATTTGAAGTCATGTATGAATCGAACCCAAAACCTCGAGACCACGAAAGGTATACAAACCAACTCGTTACTTACAATAATAATGTTTTCGTAGATGAGCTGCAGCTAAAAACTCACATCCAAGACTCTACTTAGGTACATCAGCATCATAGATCGAACCACCTCAAAGCTGCTGATGAGTTTCTTACTTCGAGAAACCTCGCAAATGAGAAGGACACCCTGGAGATTGGGAGTAATGTGAGCTCATTCAGTTTTGCTACGAGTATTATACGCTGTGGAATTCATTGATCACAAAAGGTTTCCTATATCATCGATCTCACCATGTTTCACTATGTGTCGAAGTCAAGGCTTTTGATGTAATTGGTTCATCATAAATATGTGTCGCTTAGCCGAAACTACGCTAACTTTACACACAATCTGACCATCATGTGTATCGAAGATTTCCAGCTGGCTGTTCTCACGTAAACTGGTGTCACGTGATCTGGTCTCACGTGACCTGGTCTCACGTGATCTCGTCTTACGTGATCTGGTCTCACGTGAGACGGATGAGTGCCAACATCCAGCGGTAGGGGCGTGCAGCCGCGGGAGCGCGATTTGGCACATTGCTCGGGGCGGAGGGCAAGCCGCGCCATAATTACGTACCTACCTACGAAATGTGAGCTGTCGCTTAAATCGCGCTGCTTGCGCTTCAAGCGGTTCAAGCGGACGGTTCGCTTCATTTTACGTGGATTCATTTAGCGTCCGACCGCTGTCTGCTCCGCTGTGTTACGGTGACAAATCGATGCCTGAGATGGGCATTTAAATCGTCCTTTACGCGAATTTGGCTTGCTGGTACGATGTTAAGGCCTCCATTTTCTGTCTTTTGTCGACACTAAACTACTCTTTCGTAATTATTTTGATTCCCATGTGACCAACTGTCAAAATGTATGGTAAGAAACGTCTCACATATGAACTTTCAATCTCACTTACATAGCTACCTTCACAGAATAAAACTTGAAGTACAGATTCAAGTTGAAAGCAAGTTCCAAGGTCGTATTCGGATTCGATGTAGGTATCTATTGTTTAGATGTATTGGCAGGCAACGTTTTACAATTAATTTATTTTTTGATGTTTCTTTTGATTCTTTATTTATTCCATAGTTAATAGATAATAACTAGGTAGGTAATATGACAAGAGTTTTTACATGAAATTCCATTTTTGACTTGTTAGGATGTATGGTAAAACAATCTCGCTGGCAGAAATTGCCTTTGCATGCAACCGTTCTGGTTGATTACATCATTCCTGCAGGTCTACAATAGGAGCGGTGTAACGAAGGCACGCAGGCCAGAGAGCACTCACGCTCATCTGTTATCACTTGCAAATCGCTCCTACCTAGGCATAGAGGCATAAAGGAGGCTCTCCGCCGGAGCGCATTAGACTACCAAAGCTGAACAATTTAATGACGATTGACTATTCATACCACATTCGAGCGGTTGACCGCTTTGCTTCCCTTGATTTAAAGTCTAATTATTCTGCGATCTCAGCCGTGGCGGACTACGGTGGCTTAGTGTAGAGAATGTGACAGTATGGCAAGCGAGGTGGATGGAAAAAAACGAATGCATTTTTTTAAAAAGATGATGAAGAGTTCTGATGATGATTGGATTATGACCAATAAGAGACAACTCATGTACAAGGGATAACTTAGCCTTTTAGACAACGCATAACAACCCACAAAATTCCATACAATATGAGGATCACCACTACAAGATCAGTTGTAATATTATTATGCACATAAACCTTTCATTATCTTTAGGTAGGTAGGTTCTTGATAGTATTATGTGCTCATGTCCAGCATTTTGTGATTTAAAATTAGATAGTTAAACATTTGAGAGTCTAGTTCATTGTATCTCTCTGTATTCAGCATGACTGTGGCCCAGGGCACGGGTAGGTACGTAACGAGGGCGGTGCGATGGGAGGGCGGGATGCAAAATGTTGCAATTGCATTTCCCCGTCAGAAAAACAGCTTACACTGGCAAAAATAATTAAGAGTATTAGCGGAGTCGCCGAGCGAACTGTCGCAGTAAATAGCCTGCTAAATACCCACCTACATTTATTGGCGCAGGGAGTCTGGGACCGGCGTAATAGCGGAAACAATTTTGCCTTTTAAAACAGTGTTGCACGCTTTTGTTTATAAATGATGCGACGGCGAGGTTGAATTCGAACTAGCAACGAAATGATACGCAATTTATACGGGAACAAGGAAATTGCTCGCCGGAAACTGTATACCGAATTATTTCATGAGAACGTGGCTATTTGCTATATGATTCCGCTTTTGTTTTCCTAATGTTGCACCGCTCGTGCGAGTTGCTCAGATGCGAAGAGTTTAACCAAATTCGGCCGTTTGAATTTTTTATTGCCGACGGGCGAAATGTTTGCAACTTGGCGGTTTCCGCCCAATGAATCTCTCCCGGGAATATAATTTTACAAAATGCAGACAACTCAATTCTACTTGACAGACTAATTAATTTGATAACAGATGGTAATGATATGCCCCGACCCTTATTCCCCCAATCAACATGATACTTTCGGCAATTCGCTTAAAATACTTTGGTTCTTGTTGTTGAAAGCAGTTTTCTAGTTAGGTACCTAAGAGCTTAAGTGGCTTTAATGGATAGCTTAACTATTAATCTCATGAATTTATGTAATGTTGCCAGATATTAACTAACCTCCGATTATTTTAAAACAATTGTCATTCAAAAATGAAAACCCAAGGAACCATTTGTGCTACTCCTGATGATCTACGACTCTCAGAGCCTATCCTATGACCATTAATACCCTACGAATGTCTCTATGACCCTATACCCGAAACACAAAAGTGCTTACAATTCTATTTCGCGGAAAAATCTCTTTAAAATCGCAAATGCTAGTATTAATGGGCTGTGCGTCACTGCATCATTCGTTCGGGCGATCGCGACGTTTGACGACGGTCAGTCCAACCGGCCCGGAAAAAAGATAATCCCCCAATTAAATTGAACCACTGCCCGTGAAATTGTTTACCGTTTAAGGTAAGTTCGACTCGACGGATGACCCCGGATAAGTGGGATTGTGTTCCAGCCCTTGTACGCATGTTGCTTCCGTACGCAGATAAGGAACTTTCACTTGTCATTTGCTGCCTTTATTTGCTTGAAGGAAAAGTTTAAGACGGCTTTCGTCTTTTGATTCCTTAGTTTTTGGTAAAAATATGGTTGAAATGAAAGATGTGTGTCCACTTAAGAAAGACTTCGATGTACGTTTATCAAATGAAACGTAGGTACTAAACCACCAGCTTATTAAGGAGATAGATACTTCATGATTGGGAGGAAAAATCATCAGCCTTAGTAGCCAGCGATTGTAAGAATACAAATCCCGTTATTACCAAAACTTCCCTTTCTATTTACGAATCTCTCTTCCTTTCTTCCACGTTTTATTAACATACCCTTCCCAGAGTAAATCACAGCAGAACTGATTCAGTTTTTGCTGTAGCCGTGTAATTAGTACCCGGTTTGAAGCGGCATCAGCCTGGCACGGGGGGCTGGCCGCGGCCCAAGCGCGCGACACACATTGCCGCGCTCACTTCATTTGCCAATCTTTCATTGCATACTAACAGGAACTGTGTTTGTGTGATTTTAAATTATTTATTATCCATAGGTTTGGTCATGGGTTTCACCTTTATTAAGGTGACAGTGTCACAATTTTTTCAACTCAGTCCCGATCGGGGTGGACACTGGGTACTCCCAGAGGACAGTGAGACATTTTGCAAAAGTTGTGTCACTTACCACCATCATCATCAGTCCATTAACTTCCCCACCGCTGGCGCACGAGCCTTTCCTGTGGATGGATGGAGAGATACCATTACACATTGCAGCGCTCATTTCATTTGCCAATCTTTCATTGCATACTAATACGATCTTTGTATGTGGCGGTTTTAAATTACTTGTTGTTCAACTTAGTACCGATCTGGGTGGACACTGGATACTCCTAAAGGGCAGAGAGATATTTTGCAAAAATTGCCAATCTTTCATTGGATACTAATGCAACGCATCTTGTTTGTGGTTAGAATGCTTACTTATTAGAAAGTGATAATGACGTAATTTTTGCATTAGTTTCGATCGGACGCTGGGCTGGGCGCTTCCTGTTAGACAGTGGCAGATTTTGCCAACAGTTTTGTCAATGTCCACCGGCGAGGATGGACAGCGGAAATCATCGCTGTAGTTTTATCTCTGTTAACAAACTTAATATATTAACGGCATTGTTAATTATTTTGATAAATCTTTGTTTATCCTAATAACTAGGTACCTCTACAAAACAGAGTCAGTACAGTACAGTACAATACAGTCTTAAAGCTCATTTTTCTTTTTGTGATTCGTTAAAGTAAACATGTTCATTACAGGAAACAGGTAGATACATATTGTAAATGTGGGTAATGTTGGTAATAAAGAAACCAAAAAAAAACGTCCAAGGTAGTTTTTACTGCGTTTCCGACTATTTTATTACCCAACGATTGTTATGGGGGTGAATTCTAGTCAAAGATCTACTAGGTACGATCTTTGTTGCGACGATGGCTACCGTTAGGTACCTTATTTTATTACTTAAGGCAGTAGGGCGTGTGTACACTGAAGCATTATCACGAGTTATTAATCAAACCCTCTTGCAATCCGGGCAAGCAACCGAGAGACTTTGTGGACCTGACGAATTTCTCCTTTTTAATTTGCTGAACGTTCAAGTCCACGTACATATTTCCCTGTACCGATCGTTTGTAAGAAAAGAGTAGGTATACTTGTAAGTTTTTGTATATTTGCGTAAAAGTATCCTTTCCCCTAGTCAGCCCATACTCTGCCTGTATACCAAATTTCATCAAAATCCGTTCAGAAGTTTTAGCGTTATTGGAGGACAAACATCCAAACAAACAAACTTTCACGTTTGTAATATTACTATATGAGTCCGATGGTCACTTCACGTCTATACTGACCTTTACGCATGAAGGAAATAAAACCGGCCAAGAGCGTGTCGGACACGCCCATGAAAGGGTTCCGTAGCTAAAAGATGGCCCGACCGCTTAAGACACCATTTAGTAAGGGCAACTGGGCATCTGCACGTCATAAGTTGGTCGAGTTGTATAAAAATAACTATGTATGATACAGAGTTCGCTATAGTTTTCGTTGAAAGTACTTACTTGGAGGTATACAGGACATTTTTTTCAGAATTATTGTAATAGTATTTCAAAAGTTAAGGGGGGGGGGGGACGCTCTTATTTTAACTTTGTATTAATATATCTCGTGACTGGGGTGTTTAATCCACATGGTTTCAAGGCAAGTTTTATTGTATTTAAAAATACCTTTTTAACGATACCCCACACGATGGGGTAAGTCGATTTTTTTTTTCGAATTTACTTTTCGATGTATGGGAGGGGGTAAAAAATAATTATTTTTCGATTATTATAAAAACCAATTCTTGAATTATCACTATGCATCTCTCCACCAATTTTCGTGGCAATCGGTGCAGAAATGGCGGAGAACGAGCCAGGACAGACAGACAGACAGACAGACAGACAGACATGACGAAACTATAAGGGTTCCGTTTTTGCGATTTGGCTACGGAACCCTAAAAATTACTAAAAGTAACTCGTTTCTTAAAAATTTCCTTTAATTCTGTTGAATACATGACAAACATCATTGTCTGACAGTTAATTTATTTTCAAAGAAACTTGTGTCATTTCTAGTGCATGTTTTAAATGCTAATAATTATTAGCATTTAAAACATGCACTAGAAATATAATCGATAACATAAGATACAAAATAAAATACCAGCGTATTATTAATAAATTTATTAAACTAAACAAATAAATACTCGCTTATTTTACAATAAATAGGTATATTTTATCTAATCTGAACAACTGGAATCGTCAATAAATCTCTCTATTCTACAATAATCAACAAGCGTTTGATATGTATGAGTACTCGTTATTGTAGAAAGTATATTTATTGCTATAGTTTCACATAATATAATTACCGAATTACTTATAAAAGTAAAAAACATAAGACTGCATAGTACAAAGTCGTTTGAAAACCTTTAAGCCAACACAGATACTTATAGTAAAAATTACCGAACTAAGAGTTAGAATAGAACACACTAGACTGAAATTACGCTACCGAAGTTCGGCGGCAATGCATTTTCTATGCAAAAATACGCGACGTAATTTCGGCATAGTGTTTGATCTTTCATTTAAAATACATTGCAGGTAGTGGAGTCAATGAATACATAAAACAGGCAATATTCGAAAGTCCTCAAGAACAGCTCCGATTTCGATGAATTTTTTTTTGTTAATTTTGTTTTTTTATATTATTCAAAATCAGAAACCTCCTAGAGCGGGGACGGAACTATTTATATTGTATAAACCATATCTACGATATATTTTATACACAAAAAAAAAATCTCCTATACAATATCCATTAAAAACTTGTAAATATATTAATGAATGTTATAAACAATCTATATATATAAAACTCAAATCTATATATATAAAATAAAGCCCGATCTTATATATACAAAACTCAAAGGTGACTGACTGACATAGTGATCTATCAACGCACAGCCCAAACCACTGGACGGATCGGGCTGAAATTTGGTATGCAGGTAGATGTTATGACGTAGGCATCCAGTAAGAAAGGATTGTGATCAATTCAACCCCCAAGGGGGTGAAATAGGGAATGAACGTTTGTATGAAACTTTGTCAATTTTAAGCCGATCGAGCTGAAACTTTGCATACATATTAGCTATTATGATGTAAGCATCGCCTGAGGAATCATTTTGATAAATTGAACCTCTAAGGGGATAAAATAGGGGATGAAAGTTTGTATGAAACTTTGTCAATTTTGAGCCGATCGGGCTGAAACTTTGTATGCATCAAGTTATTATGACGTAGGCATTCCCCATGAACGATTTTGGTAAATTTCACTCATAGAGGGATTAAACGGGGGATGAAAGTTTGTATGAAACCCAAATATACGCGTCAAAATAATATTAAATTATTGTAAAAATCTTTTTTGTAACAACTATTTGTAACCATAAGATTATTTTATGGAGATTTTTCTACAAAAAAATAGAGACCAAACTTAATTTTTTTATCCATATCGTTGATACTGTTAAAACAATATAAATAGTTCCGTCCCCGCTCTAAGAGGTTTCTGATTTTAAATAATATAAAAAAACAAAATTAACAAAAAAAAAATCATCGAAATCGGAGCTGTTCTTGAGGACTTTCGAGTCAAATGCTTCATTGACTCCACTAAGGCGTAGTAACGGCGAATATCGGTAGCGTATTTTCCGCCTAGTGTGTTTTTATACTAAGAACGCCTCATGTGTCTAGTGGATCGCGTTATTTCGAAGTCCTATTTTCAATTTTCGTTAACTGCATTTTCTGTTGAATTTTCGAATAGAACCCATAATTTAGTACAATGCTCAGCTTGATTGGGTTGCGTTTACAGTTCATTTTTAACAATGTATTTTTATCGTTTTTTGTGAGTTTTTCTAGAATTACCCAAAGAGAAAATATTTGAAACAGATAAAAAATAAATTAATATTGGATATATTAGATTTAAGCACAGAAACTACGAAATCACGCCCAGATACGTAACCACTTAATAAAGTTCATAAATGAATTCTTAATTACTAAAATAATTTATAAAGATAATAGTTTCATATGGAAAATTGCCCAGAGACCAAAGCGAATTAAATACGAATTATACCAAACATTTGGAATATAATACTGAAAATTTTCAGAACTCGTTATTTTTGTTATAGAATTTTTAATTACTTCGTTGACCGTATAAAGCTATGTTATTGTTTTATTGAAATATTATGAGTCTTAGTTCTAAATGTGATAATGGCTATAAGAGGTGAATAAATACGTAATTTTACTTTTAAATGTTAAATCCAGATCTTTTATATTGCATACCTATATTCAGAAATACTCTTTTGGTCTATTTAACTTTACAGAACATGTTCGTATTGTTATAATTTAATAAATATGCATAATATAGACATCAAAATAATGATGTCAATTTGTCTACCATTGAAGACCCCTTTACAGACATACAATAGTGTCATCTCGTTATCACACGATAAAGGATCCAGAATTATACTAATTTTAAACAATTTATTTTATACATCAAAATTCATTTCTAATGTGAAATACTTTTTTTGTTTGTTTATAGTGTAGAAACACACCAGGCTGAAAATACGCAACCTAAGTTCGTCGGCAATATACATATTTTCTGTACAATATAACGCGACGTTACTTATTTTTTTTTTTTCAGAGGCGGCAAACGAGTTGGCTGGTCGCCTGATGGTAAGCAATCACCGCCGCCCATGGACATCCGCGACACCAGAGGTATCGTTGATGTGTTGCCGGCCTTAACCCCATACCCTCCCCAACTGTATTTATTTATTTTCTTGCACCATCCCAACTAATATTATAAATGCGAAAGTAACTCTGTCTGTCTGTCTGTCTGTTACGCTTTCCGGCTTAAACCTCGCAACCGATTTTGATGAAATTTGGTACAGACAATCTTTAGACCCTGAGACAGAACATAGGCTACTCTTTATTTCGAAAAAAAGAAATCCACGCGGACGGAGTCGCGGGCGGCCGCTAGTACATGATATAAAGCTAAAACTTAACTTAAAATATACATTCGGCATGGTGTGTTATCAATCATTTAAAATACATTGCATGCGTAATCCCGCCGAACTTCGGTCGCGTTTTTTCGGCCTAGTATGTTTTTGTACCCAGTTTTTATGGTATTAGTTGTCATAGAATGGTATTAATTTTTCACAAATCGTTAACTATTGTATAGGAAAGTGACACCTGCAATTTTAACGGCCAACTTATTGGAATGTTTTATTGCCATGAATAATATTTAGCATTACTACGAAAATTTCACAGTTAGTAAAAAGATACACCTGGGGGTTAAAATGTAATCAAAGAAACGAACATCGAACCGTATGTTCGCGTGTTCGAATCACGAATGCATACTTACCTACAGATGAATAGCCGTCAAACCTTAATATGGCAACTAATTCGTAACAAAATATTATGACATTTTTGTTACCTACATGTTAATTTAACTAATTTAAAACAATTCACACTATCACAAAATATTTTATTTTTTTGACGTTTGATTCAATTATATAATTCACCACATTTGTATTCAATCTTACATGAAAACATGTTAAATCATTTTTTAAACCAATAAGTTATTATCGAATTTTGACTAAACAAAGCATAGCATAGTCCCTAATTTAAATTTTCAAAATATTGCTAAAACTCCAGTATTCCAATGCTTTTCAGTTTTAGTTAGATAAATATTAAATTAAAAATGTGCTTTAATAACAAAGTGGAAATAGATAAACCTACCACCTTAAAAACATTATCATCATTCCAGCTTCACTAATGAAATAAATTAAATTGCATCAATCAAGAATCTGACAATTCTTTGAGTTCATAACTTCATGTGCAAAAAAACAAAGTGTGAGACATAATCGCACTGATATTTATTTCAGTACAAAACCCTGCATTAAAGAAATACCTGTCTATAAAAACTAATTAAAGATAAAGCATTGTCTATAAATATTCCCGTCACATAACATTAAATTCACGAAATAGTATTCAGTCCCAATAATGGATGGCTTTACGCAAATATTGCATAAATAACTATTTTACTGTATGGTATCCACAACCCTATTTTAATATTTACAACACTCGTGTATTTCGTGTCTATATAATTATTGCAAACAAATTAAGAGCGTGCAGTCCGCCAATTGTAATAAATCTAGTAGTCTGTAGTTATTCAGATATAAAACGCTCTGTAGTGCACTAAAGAATAATATTTATGTATTTTTGAAAGTTTATATTATTAAATTGTTCTTCGTTAAGTAGCCATAATCTAAAATATTGCAAAATGTGGCCATTTTATTCAAAATTTAAGATTATTGCTATCTTTGTGCAAGAAAATTCTACATAGTATATTTCAAAAATCAAATATGTTGTTCTTTACCGCACTAATGAGCGTCAATTATCTAAACATCTTAAATTTATTTTTAATTTATAAATAAAGTAAACTTAATGGCGGCGTTAGTATGCGGACGCACGCCCTTAAATTCGGTAATGTAACTAAAAAATGCAATAATAAAGAGTTACCTTTTCCTACTATATTTCAAAATGGTCCATAATTTTAGAAGGCCATAGAAACGGTGAACTCGAACGCTTTTGTCAAATGTTGACTGATTTCTTGGGAACGGGAACTCGCGGGGAATTTGCATACAACCTCTTGAATAAATCTTGGACGTTGTTGTCGGGAAACAGGTTCGTTAGAATAGCTGAAGCAAAAAAATATTAATTTATCAATTATTAAATTATTTCACACACATTCGTTGTCATGGCAGTTAGGGCTCCCTTTTTGCTCACCATGAGGCAGAGAGAAGCCAAAGCTGCGCCTCCATAAAAAAAAACTTCTACTGCTTGTAATTATTTTTAGCTATTAATTAATTCAATTAATCATTCACTCAAGTAAATTATATGATAAATGTTGTTGAAACTTTTGACTTTTGAATTCCAACAAAAATTAAAAATGAAAAGGCTTGAAATATCGGTTGAGTTGGTTTGGTTTATTTAATTTACAGAATTTGTTATTATTATCATAGAAATATAACTATATAAGTAAGAATTTACTTAGTTGGCTTCAAAACATAGTTTAGTTATATTTTCCATAAATCATTTCATAGTCAAAAGTAAAATCATAAATATTTAAACAAACCTTCTAGCAAGACAAATATGAGCCTCCTGTTAATTTCCTGTGTTTGGAAGAGATCGAACACGGTGAGCAGGCCTCTGCGAGCCGTGTCTGAACCGACTATGTGCCGTAAATCATCTGTGGAATTGGTGAATATTAATATGGGGGAATTATATTGGAAGAATAAAATGCAAAATGTAATCAGGTCTATTAAAAATAAAAAATGTAATATTTATTTATAAACCAACTGAATCAAACGAAAACAAATTGTGAAGTTAAATTATCCGTCAGAAAATTAAAGTGAAAATCCAAAAAGAAATAATGTCTCTTATTGAGACAGTATTTAATACTGTAATTTAAATATGCAGTTCAATATGTACACTATTACAGCGATAGCGGTATTTCTGGATAAACTTATATAGATACTATGTTCTTTCTCTGGGTCTAACGACTGTCTGTGACAAATTTCTTTAACAATCACAGTCAGACAGATAGATTTACTTTCACATTTATAATATTAAGTAGGAAAAAGATGGAATATATCATGGTTTACCTGAACAAGCAGACAGAAGAGCCACTTTAGCAGCCACTCTCGTCCGAGCCTTGGTCGCCGCGTCGCGGTTACTGTAACTCGTGTTGTGACGATACGTCAACCATTGCCTGCAACAAGAAGGTTGACAAATAAATATCAACCAATATTAATTTATAACAGGTTCTGAACAAGCGAAGATTTTTTTTTTATGGCAGAGGCGGCAAACGAGCTTGCGGCTCGCCTGATGGTAAACAATCACCGCCGCCCATGAACATCCGCGACACAAGAGGTACTCCCGATGCGTTGCCGATCTGAAAGAACCCATACCCTACCCAACTGAGCTCTGGCGACCTCAATTACAAGCAGAACCATAGCACAACATTTACGCACGCTATTTCACAGTGGTCTTCTGTAAGGATGAGGTACTTCCTCAGACAAGCGGCTCACTCGGGGGGAAGTTCCAGTAAGTTCTACCTCTCTCATTTTTTTTATATCTATTAGAACATTGAGATATTAAAAAACTTACTTGAACGACTTAAGATATTGAACAACGTTCCGAGGAGATGTGACGCCTGTAACCAACTCGAACACTTTTCTGTAAGAAGAAATAAATGGATCTAATTTACTGCATACGGTTAACCAACAACAATTACATATATATTGCAATATTTTTAAGTAAACATATTATTTATAATGGCTATTTGTTGACGAATTAAACATTTTTTATGGTATAGGGAGGCAAACGAACAAGAGGATCACCGCTGCCCATTGAAATCAACAACTGCAAAAGGGTTGCAGATGCGTTGCCTGTCTTTAAGACCCCATCCTCTCCCCAACTGAGCTCTGGCGACCTAAAACACAACAGTTACGATGTGCTACTTCATTGCGGTTGAAAAAAACCGCAATGAAGTAGCTTGCCTAGACGAGCGGCTCATTAGAGTGGAAGTTCCACTGAGCTCTACATTTCGTCTTTAAGCTCTTAAAATAACTGAAATATATTTACATATATTATGGTAGCTGCCCATAAAATGCATAAAACTTACTTATTAACTCTATCAGCGATGAGGGTTCGAAGTGGAGCTAGCAGCCTCCGTCGCAGCCACAAGCCTCTGATGCCCAAGACTTCTTCCAGCAACTTGAGAGCCATGCTTTCATCACCATCCTTATGTTCAAACGAAAGTGAACGACCAAGTTAATTAAATAAAGATTCGCAACGCTGACCCAATGGTCAGCGTAGCATCGGATTAATGAATACCAAAGATGCTCCATATGTCACTTTGAGTGTCTCCACCAAAACGTCAAAAATTCACTTAAGTCTGTTTCTTTCTCAGTCTCCCTCACAAAAGACGAGGGCCACGTGATAATGACGTCACCACTTGACAGTTCAGGCGGTAGGAGACGTGTGTCTGTGCTAACTTGTTCTATCACACGCGATCCATAATAAGGAGAAAAAGGATAGCATAACTGTCAGATTATTCGTTGCATCTTTTGATACTCATTAATCGGAGATTTAAAATGACCATTAATTATACATATCATAATTGCTATTCAAATAAAAATCGTGGTAACAATTTACTATCAAAAAAAAACCCAAGCGAACACTTACATCTTGGCCGTCCGACGAGTTGCCACTTTTCAACCCATCGTAAGAGTTTTCACCACCCTTTCCCTGGAATACTTTAGATATACCTGAAAAATACACAATTCTAAGGTTTATAAAACTTTCATACCGACCGCCTGACAAAAGCCGCGGCGCATAATTAAGCGCCACATTGTCAAGAACATAACCCCCAAAACATTTTACAAATAGCTTTTTTATACTTTCTCTTGAAATAAAACCTTTTTACCCCCTGAACATTTTATGTATAAAAAAATAATAAATATTAAGTTAAGTTACCATCCATAACTCCGTCGACGGTGTTAACGAATTGATCCGGCATGTTCTTTAATGTCCGCATTCCTGCTTTCAGCGGGTTAACGAGCAATGCGTCCAGCTAAAAATATACAAGACAGTATATTAAAATTCCTGCCTTTTTTTCCTAAATTATTCCTTAGTACAGTTGTACAGTTTGTAGAAGTATTTCGGATATGGGCTTTTTTCAGAAGGTCAGATATTATACTTTTCACCCGCGTTAAACCAGCAAAAAGGTTAGTCTACGTCGCCGTAGTAACGGACGTACGTAGTAACGGACCTGATTGGCATAACACACACACACTTTACTTTTGGGGTTATTGCTATTACTTTTTATGTTATAATTATTATGTTGTTACTGTTTTTTTGTGAGTGTTTTGTCAATATATGAATTATCTTTCTTCTTATTTCTATGAAAAAAGAAATATCAAAATAAAAACAGTATTTTTTCAACACCACAAAAGTTACCTCCAAGACAGTCATTCTTCACCAAAAAGGTCCAATACCTTTTTTAGTTGGTTATTCACACCCTAACCTAGTATGCAGGTTTGTTATGAATTTAATACTTCAATAAAAACTCACCGCATTACTATGCTTCTCAGCCTGTATCTCCGGACTGAGGAATCCTCCCAAATAGTCAGTGGAGAGCAGAGTCATGTATCTGGTCTCCCTCGCGAGGTTGGCGAGGGTCTGAAGGTAGTTGTTCAGCATCCGCTTACGGCTCTCTAGGACCGATCTGGACGTGTTCTGGAATGTCTTCTTAGCCGGGAACGGGAGGTTGCCTAATTCTGGCCACTGGAAAAAGTTAGGAGTCAGATGGCTAGTATACAATTTAACATTTCTATGTTACACTGTAAATAGTCAAAGATTCGTGGAATCAGTAAAATATTCGTGGAAATAGTAAAACGTCGTGTTTCCGTACGAACGTACAAAGAACTGCACATTAAACTACTACAAAACGTCAATATTCTTCAAGTTATATTGAACCTTAACTGTCAGGCATAAAGTTGAAAATCGAAATATGTTTTTGACAGTTTTGTGGAATATGGTGTGTTGTTGTCCGGTGCGAATATCCTACTAAGAAATACTAAACAACATATTAAGCTCTTATATTGGATATTTACCTTATCCTTTATAGATGTATGTAAGTCGTAAAAGTCACTATATCTCCTATAGATGTGCCATAGTTCATTGTCTGAGAGGCGTGTCACCGCTATTGCGTATATTCCGAACGCCCGGCCTTTGTCTTGGACGAGAGCTGAAAAACACATAGAATTTGAAGATCTGGGTGCACATAGAATTACGCATCAGAAATTCTCTTATCAGCTGGCCACTCATGTCAAGGCGCTGGTATGTCGAAAAAGATTTTATGTGCAAAAGAATTTTAGAAGTGAATCAAATTGCTGAATTGATTATTTCATTTAATTTACGTCAGTAATTCACAAAATCAAAAATACAAGTATCTATGGCCCAAACCACCCATTTATAACTGATGAGTTAAAAAATATATCAGGAAGAAGTCTGTGGGATAACTCCAACTGCCGGATAAAAATGATGTTTAAAATATAAAAAAATCCTAAAATAAGTAGATAACCTACCTGTTTCAATTATACACGCCGAAAGTGGTGACATAATATTTTTCGCGTTTTGACTGATTTCGGAATGTGATAGTGACAAATTGCTTGTATTGGCCGATGTAAGATTTGAAGGTCCTGAAAAAAACATTTTTGTCGTTAGCCTACATTTTTTAAGCGCTGGAGTGGGAATTAAGGGAATTTTGGTTCTCAGGAATACAGGAAAGATTGGTTCGACGGTCGAACAGTGGGTTCGACGGTCGAACAAAAGAGAAAAAATCTCACTAGTTCGACGATCGAATTAATTGAGTCGAACAAGTGAGAATAAATCTTAAGTAGCTATCATAAAGTAGTCTGTTGACAACTAGGGAATTCAAAGTTTATAAGTTTTAAAACCCAAGTTAATTACACCAATTCAAAGTAGCTTAATATCTGCTCCAAACACCAACCCACCTGCACTTTCATTGATCATCCTCTGCGCAAAACTGCCCACTATATCGGAACGTGATCGGTTGTGCCTTGCCCCGGGAACTGGTAGCATTTCACCTGGAAACAACATTCATGAATAAGTCACAGAAAGAGATACATTTAACGGACAGTTACGACACGGGTCAAAATTTAAATAACTAATCTCATGTCGCTTATCTTTAGGGCCTTTTCCAAAAGTTATTAATTAAAGAATAAATTGTGGACATAATACAAAATACTTCATGTGATTTGTGTTAATTTTTTTTATAAGCCCTTTAATGACCCACTGCTGAAAAAAGGCCTCTATCATTTGAAATCATGTTTTCGTTACATAGATGGGTTTGGCTTAATCACCACGCTTAGTGATAGAATACGTGTCAATATTAATAAATCATTTTATAATAAGTACATATTTTCTGACCCGTGTCTAACTGTTTCCTAGAATCTACCAATCAAAACCAACTAAATTATATTTAATACCTACAAATAATAAGTATCTAGTTGATCATAAGAAAATAGTTATATAATAAATAAGGAATTAATAACGCATATTTTAACAGAGACAGAAAATATCATTCGTAAAGGAAAGGATATAATAATTATATAATAAATATTCCTGGATATATTCCAAGCGGGGTCACACTTTCGTGATTATAACTAGATCTTTAGCTAAACGTGCAATCTTGTATCCCATTGGTGAATAAGCTCTATCACTCGATGACTATTTGTATGCAGTCCTAAACATAGGTAAGATATATACATATATTTTATTCTTACTATAGACTTAATATATAACTAATCTATTTTAATTACCAAGTGCAATTACTATTGTATGCCTATGCAGAGTTTAAAATCATTCAGTCATTCTTTGAAAATGTAAAAGATCACTGAAATTATATACATAGTAGGATTTCAGTACGCAGCGGGAATAAAAAAATGATTTGAATTTCTTGGCCAAACTGTGGTTACTTATTTTAAAGTTATTGTTCTACATATTTTCAATGTCAAAAAATTTCACAAAAACTAATAGTCTAAACAACAGCATTTGACGTCAATGCCACAAGCAAGACTCTCTATTGTATTCGTCAGATCTATGATTCTATTCGTAAATTTTCAGTTGCACTAAAATTATCTCGCCTGGCGTACCACCGAGTAATGATGGTTTCACGAGTAGTTGCGTCAAAATATACTCAAAACCCTTATAAAAACTGAATACATTTAACACCACATACCCATACAAAATACAGTATACATAATTTTGAAAACGTACTACCAAAATGTTTGCATTTAGGTAGCGTATGGTTCTTGTTACTTGGCATTCGTCTCGCGAGGGACCTTGGGAATGTCGAGGACTTGTTCGGGAGATCATACTTGTATTTGGACTTGAAGAACCTTGGCAACTGGGTCAGGCATGACTTCATTAATTTCTTGCATTTCTCTGGAGAATCATAAATGCGTGACGGCTATGTGTTATCTTATTGTTTCCATACTTTTACACCAATCTACAACTACATAATATGTATGTAATTGTCCAGAGACTATATTTTAAACGGTTGTTATGACTAGGCTCAAAAACTACTTGGCGGAATTTTAGAAATTATTTCACCATTCGAAATCTACATAAGCCACGAAAAACATAGGCTATATTAAGTTTTCAAATAATATGTGTGTGAATGACATATTTAGTGCCCGTGCGAAGCCTGGACGAACCGCTAGTGAGTAATATAAGTTAACCAGTAGATATTCCATCAGTTATGTGTAATACTTGTGTGTGATCTTTTTAGTGTCCCCAACCTTATGATCTTCTTACATTCTTACATTTAGGGTATTTTTAAACATAGTGCCCCATTTAAATAACAATATTAAAATTTAATATTAAAAACTTACCAGCATATTTTTTGTCTAGTTTCTCCTCTTTTTTGCCCTCACTGAAACATAGTAAGATAAATAAATACATAATCAGGTATAAAATCATAATTTAATGATGGTCAATTAATATTTACCTGCTGTTTTTCTCGCCTAACTCTTCAGTATCCATCATGAAATCTGCTTGCCAGGAAGGGTCGTCCTGTACATAAAATAATAATTAAACATGCGAATTGGTGATGACAAATCTTGCTGGACCCAATACCGGACCCTAAAATTCACTTTTTTTATGTTATAGGGAGACAAACGATCATACGTGATCACCGCTGCCCATGGACATCAACAACCGCACCAGGTTCGCAGATGCGTCGCCTGCCTTTAAGAGCCCATACCCTCCCCCAACTGAGCTCTGGCGACCTTACTCAAGAGCAGAAACATAGCAGAACAGTTACGAAGTGCTACTTTACCGTGGTCTACTGTAAGTGGTCACTGTCATGCACTTAAGCTGTAGTTGTTTGAGCCTTAAATATTTATTCCAAAAATCAACATTTAATGAACCAGTCAAAATCCCAATCAAAATGACGTAAATAAACCATAACTCACCTCTAAAGCATCACACACACACTTCTGAAGGTCGTCAAAGCAGACCACCGGATTACTTGTAAACTCTTCTCCATCAGTGTTGATCTTCCTCACAAGCTCTGAGTAACAGTTCTCCGGCACACCCATCACTGGCGGTCGGTTAGGAGACAGGTATAGGTCGCACAGTTCCAGAGCTGAAGACCTGAGGTTGTCTATCACTGCTTTCGACGTGTGGGATGCATCTGATTGAAGAAATTTTTGATAAGTTGATTTGCTTTGATGTAAAAGTAAAGTACATTATCAGCCTTATATCTCACTGCAGGGCAAAGGCCTCCATCATCATCATCCTAGCGTTTGTCCCGGTCGCATCCTCGGCTGTTGCCTCGGAGTCCAGGGTCCGCTTTCCTGCTGCACCTACTCCACTTTGAACGGTCTTGGGCAAAGGCCTCTTTTTTTTTTTTTTTTTATGGCAGAGGCGGCAAACGAGCTTGCGGGTCGCCTGATGGTAAGCAATCACCGCCGCCCATGGACATCCGCGACACCAGAGGTATCGTTGATGCGTTGCCGGCCTTTCAAAAGAGAGTACGCTGGTTTCTTGAAGGTCCTCATGTCGTAGCAGTCAGGAAATACTGCAGCAGTGAGATTGTTCCACAAAACTGTCGTTCGAGGCAAAAAGTTTCGGGAAAAACGCACAGTGGAGGACCGCCATCCATCAAGATGGTGAGGATGGAATTTAAGTCGATTGCGTGTAGTTCGATGTAAGAACTCAGCTGCTGGCAGTAACTCAAACAGTTCAGCGGAACACTCCCCGTTATAAATGCGGTACAGAATACAAAGGGACGCAACGTCCCGCCGCAAGGCCAAAGGGTCCAGTTGACTAGACAGAGCTGAATCGCCAACAATACGTGCTGCCCTACGTTGGATACGGTCAAATGGAAGTAGTTGGTACTGTGGTGCACCTGCCCAAAGATGAGAGCAGTATTCCATATGAGGCCTGACTTGCGCCTTGTATAACTGCAGGCAATGTGCCGGCGTGAAATACTGCCTCGCTCTATTAAGCACACCCATCATTTAAAATCATGTTTTCGTTACAAAAATGGGTTTTGGCTTAATCACCACGCTTGCCTAATGCGAAATGATGTAAGCCGGTTTATACACTAAGTATAGGCTTTATATGTGCCTTTTTTATCTGTCTCGAAGGACCAATAAAACTTCTACCACTAAAATGGTTATGTACATAAGGCAAGCTTCACTTGACTAATAAAGCTATGATTCATTTGATTACTGATACTGAATAAAACTTCTACCACTAAAATGGTTATGTACATAAGGCAAGCTTCACTTGACTAATAAAGCTATGATTCATTTGATTACTGATACTGATAATAATAAGCAAAAAACTTCACCGAACATAAAACATATGATAGGATGTTATGTCTAAATTACCTGTTTCATTCAACTCAATCTCGAGTAGATATTGTGCGTTTGACCTCCACGCCGTCGAAGCTCTAAGAAACTTTAAGGTTCTTGAAACTTCTTCCGACACTTTCTCCGTATTGTTTGCACTAGAAGCACCTATAGAAACCAAAACATATTATGAAACAATGCATTATTTATAGAATACAACAAAGTTTGTAGTTACATTTTTTGGGGGTCAAAGTTGCTTGCGTCCGTAGGTTTACCCTTGAGTCCCTACACGTGACCCCTGGGTGGTGCTAAATGAGCAACAATTACTGGTGGTAGGCTTTGGCCGAGGCTTGTTAACCACCCACAAGGCTAAGTCGTGCCGCCAAGCGACGAGTCGTGTTCCGGCATGAAGCCTTGTGTTGCCGTTGGGGGGAGATGGGTCCGATTGCCTTATTGCGAGCTGCTGGTTGGCCGGTCTGGACGCTGCTGCTGAGCTGCGTGCCCGATGTCTGGTTCTGGAGGGTAGCGGGATCCGGAGAAACGGTTATCCGCTGGCCGACCGCAGGTTGTAGGGGGCCCAATTAGTAGACTAGCCATCTATGAAAGGCTGCCCCGCCGCCTCGCGAAAAATCCCAGGGTGTTCCATCATGCCAGTTGGCGACTGGATGACAGGAGCTGATGGCCACTTCTGGGGGGTTCCGGGCGTCCCCGCAGTCTCCAGCCTAGGCCTCCTTGCGTGCGGCTCTACAGTTAGCGTCTTTGGCCTACTGTGTGCCTCGCCGCAATCAACTGCCATCGCCCCCGCCTATTTTTACTCAAAAACAAAATAATGATATGAAAAGTCGAAATAAAAAAAGTAAGTGCTCTCAGCGGATGCACGTCCTGTCGCTTAAAGTGCACCTAGCGAATATACGCGGTCTGCACTCCAATATCGTGCCGGTCCATCACCACCTTGAAACCGAGAAGCCGCATTTACTCTTCCTCACGGAGACGCAGATACGAAGTCCTGCCGACGTTGCGTATCTTACATACCCAGGATACACCCTGGAGCACAAATTTGTACAACGAGCCGGCGTCTGCGCGTATATCCGCGACGACTTCTGTTGTCGGCGTCTTCGAGATCTTGAAGACCCCGACTTTTCAACAATTTGGATTCTGCTTGATACCGGCCTAGAGCAAATTATCTATGCCGGTGTCTATCGCTCGCATAGCGGTGACCAGGAGACAACCAGGTTATTCCAACATCTAAGTGAAGCGGCTGATGTGGCTCAGCTGAGGTATCCTTCCGCGCAGCTGGTTATCCTTGGGGACTTTAATGCCCACCACCAAGAGTGGCTGTACCCATTTAAGGATACCGACCATGCAGGGAGAGAAGCACGTAGTTTTGCGCTCACGCATGATCTTTCCCAGCTGGTTAACCAGGCGACGCGGGTTCCTGATGTGAGTTACCACACTGCATATTGTTTGGACCTTTTGCTGACAACTGACCCAGACCGATACTCTGTGTCGGTTTCTGCCCCTATGGGCACCTCTGACCATTGTCTGGTGAAGTCTGTATCCGTCTACTCACCCTCCGACTTAAGCCAAAAAGGCACGAGGCGAGTATGGCGATACAAGTCAGCTAAATGGGATGAGATGCGTCACTTCTTTGCGTCTTACCCATGGCGGCGTATATGCTTCTCTTCAGATGACCCTTCGTCTTGCGCCTCTTCAATTGTCGAGGTGTTGCGTCAGGGAATGGAATACTTTATCCCCTTCCATGATACAACTCTCGATAGTAAAGTTAGCCCGTGGTTTAATGCGGTTTGCAAATCAGCAAACGCCAAGAAACAAGCTGCGTTTTTATCATGGGCGAACGCTAGGAGGAGCAAAGATCCCGATGTGGGTGTCAAGAAGAAGGCCTATAATAAAGCTGCCAAATCATGCAAAAAAGCACTGCAGAGAGCCCGGTTCGAACACATAGGTCGAATAGGATCCAAGTTGTCTTCTTACCCTGCTGGGAGTAAGGCATACTGGTCCCTAGCCAAATCGATCGAGGGTAATTTTGCACGCTCTTCACTTCCACCCTTGCTGAAGCCTGATGGATCGCTGGCTCATACCGCGCTGGAGAAAGCGAATCTGTTCGCCTCTCTATTCGCGGAAAATTCACGACTCAATGTTGCCGGTACTACTCCACCTCAGTTACCTCCTCTTGGCCCTCAAATGCCGTCAGTTTCTATTCGCCAGAAAGAGGTACTCAAAGTTCTGCGCTCATTGGACGTGAATAAAGCTAGTGGCCCTGATGGTATTCCAGCAATTATTTTAAAAACCTGTGCACCTGAATTGTCCCCTGTTTTAACTCGTCTGTACCGCCTCTCACTGAAGACTGGATTGGTCCCTAAGTGTTGGAAGCTTGCCAATGTGCAGCCTGTGCCCAAGAAGGGCAGTCGCGCAGACCCTGTCAATTATAGACCTATTGCAATCACCTCCTTACTTTGTAAGGTCATGGAGCGTGTATTGAACAACCGCCTCCTATCATACCTAGAAGACAATGACCTCCTCAGTGATCGACAATACGGCTTTCGTCGAAATCGATCCACGGGAGATCTTCTAGTGTATGCAACCCATTTATGGGGTGAAGCCATCGAGAGACACGGCGAAGCTCTGGCTGTGTCCCTTGACATATCCAAGGCTTTTGACAGGGTCTGGCATAACAGCCTGCTTGGTAAGCTTCCAGCATATGGCATACCGCCCGATCTGTGTAGCTGGATTTCAGACTTCTTGAGTGGTAGATCTATTCGTGTAGTCCTAGATGGATGCATGTCTGATCAATTGGCGATAAATGCCGGTGTCCCTCAAGGGTCAGTTCTCTCTGCAACTCTCTTTCTGCTGCATATCAACGATCTGCTCATACCCGGTACCTTTGGGTATGCAGATGACAGCACGGTTACTGAGAGATATTTATCCACTGCCCGAGCCAGCGCGGCCGAGACCCAGTCCCGGAGAGAGACCATGGTGAATAGACTTGATCTCGCATTAAGGTCTGTGTCCGATTGGGGCGACGCCAACATTGTGAGGTTTAATACTACCAAAACGCAGGCGTGTTTATTCACTGCTAAACGGAGTACGTTCCTACAGCTTTATCAAGCACAAGTTCGGTCGTGCTTGGAATACTGCTCTCACCTTTGGGATGGCTCTGCTAAGTATCAGTTGGCTACACTCGACTCGTTGGAACGGCGTGCCATTAAAATCATAAATGATCCTAAACTGGTCAAAAGGAAGCTACAGACTCTCGCCCACCGTCGCCGCATGGCTTGTCTCTCGGTGTTCTACCGGCTGCACTTCGGAGAGTGCGCGCAAGACCTCCACAACCTAATTCCTGCAGGTCCTTTCCACCTCCGGACTAGCAGACGCACGGCGGGATACCATCCTTACATTGTCGACATACCTCCTGCTCGAACGAAGCGATTCGCCTCCTCCTTCATTATACGAACCGCCAAAGAATGGAATTCCTTGCCGGCCTCTGTTTTTCCTGAAAATTATGATCTTGGTGCTTTCAAGGCCAGAGTAAATAGGTTATTCATAAGTGGGTATGCTCCACCCTCGACCGCATTATCACTTTCCATCAGGTGAGATCGCGGTCAAAGTGGGTAAGTGGGTACACTTATTCTTAATAAAAAAAAAAAAAAAAAAAAAAAAAAAAAAAAAAAAAAAAAAACATTATAAAGTCGATTTCGCATCACATGCACTTTTGCCTATAGATTAGGCAAAGATGAAGATGTTTATCAAGATACATAATTTTAGAGATTGTATCGATCTAATTCGTTGCCAAACACTTTTCGAGTTAGTTTTTACTTACCCAAACCTTCTTGTGGTCCCAATGTCGCTCTTCTAGCCTGAATAATTCTAGTCAGATACTGCAATGACGACAACTTTTGTCGGTCTTGCAACTCCCATTCACCGGCGCTATCTCTTGAATGCTTAAAAATATACATAAAAATAGGTAAGAAAATTAGAAAACTTGGACCACATACATTGATCTGACTCTGTGTTAAGTAGCTTAAGCACTTGCGTTACAGACATCAGAAATCAACAATGGTATTACAAAAATGCTAAAAAAGATACAAATAACACAAAGACCAGGACACGCAGACATGTTCATGCACACAAATGTTTGTCATGAGCGGGAATCGAACCTCGCGACCTCTTGTATAATACATCAACGGCAACATTTTAACCAATACACCAAGTGGGTCGTCAAAATAATATTATATTACTTCTCCTACATAATCGTATCGGAGAGATACTTTTGTTTTTATTAACCAGTAGTGTACGGAGAGATACTTATCGTTATAAAAAAAGCTAACTTACAAGTTTTTGTATATCTTTCTGTACGAGTTCTAGAGTAGCATCTAACTCCTCGGCGTCTCCGCAGCATCTTATAACTAATAGGAACAGCTCTGATGGCAGACTGGAATCACGACAGCACTAAAATACAAAAATTGAGTTTAAGGATATGTGCACCTCAGAGTACGTTTTGAGATAAGTACTTTCGAGCAAGAAAATGTACGCTCGGATCTTCCTTTCGTAATGGATCGAAAGTAATATTTTATAACATAAAGGTCGCGCTCAAACCTACGGCCTCCTATGTATGGTACTTGTAACGTCAGAGGTGAAATTGCAGTCATTTAAAATATTGAGATCTTTTTGGTATTTAAAGAAACAGAGTAGACAATAAGCAATATAAAAACCCTGTAAATCTAGAACTTAAGTAAGTATATGAATTCGACATTAGGTATGTTGCAGGTTCAGGTGGGTCATTGTGCGTGATTAGGTAATAGGTACCTATGCTGTATTATGACGTGCGAGCTGTAAACAATCGGGATTTTGGATTTTCAAAGCTTTATTAAATGTTATCACTGGACACAAGGATCAATGTCCGTATTTCTTCATTATTCCCGATAAAAGTAAATAAAATATACTCATTATCCACAAAACAATGTTGCTTAACTTTATCTGAAGTATTCTTAATTATACTTACAGTCCTGATAATTGTTCTATTTATGTTGTCTGGGTCGCTCAGTAGACTTATTAATGGCTTTAATACGATGGAGGAGAGTAATTCAATGAGTATCATCTTTAACGCATGGCATTTCCAAGCTTCTTCGGGTGCTACTAGGAATAGAAGAGCCTCTGACACTTCACAGAGAAGAGCTAAAAGTACACAAAAAGTATTAAAAACTAATTCTTGAAGGAACACACTAGGCTGAAATTATGTGACTGAAGATCGGCGGCAATGCATACTCTATACAAAATTACGCGACGTAATTTCGGCAAAGTGTGTCATCTTCAAAAGTATGAACACGATGGAACGTAAATTCAGCCGCGTAAATTCGGTGGCATTTTTCCGCATAGTGTGTTCCAACCCTTACAAACGTCATCATCATCATCATCACAATATTTCCTCTTTTATTGAAGTGGTACTCCACCGGTAGTCTTTATTTCACTTTGTATAATAGCGCAGTCATTGAAGCGAAAAATATGGTCAAACCTCCGAATTTTTTTACTGTGAACCGATTTGCATGAAATTTTGGAATTAGTTTCATTGTACCCTTAAATTCAAAAGTGAAAATGATTTGAACGCCGCAACTACCCCTGGAGTGGTTGCCACCCCATCTCGGAGGTGAGTATTTTTTTTTAAGATAACCTCGGATATTGATTGGATTACTAGTTTTAAGCAAAAAATCATCCGTAAAGTTTTTCAAGAAATCCAATACTTTTCAAGTTATTGGCAATTGAAAATTCGCAATTTTGTCACGTTTTTCATCGGTTTTTTGCAAATATCTCCAAAAATATAAGTTTTATCGAAAATTTTATAAGGAACAAAATTGTAGCTGGTAAAAAATTAAATAATTTTGTTTATCCTAAAGTTTTCTATGTGCAATATTAAGATATATATTAAAGATCGTAGCCGTTTTTTATTTTGTCTGCAATTTAATCGATTTGGTCAATGTCATCTAGCGGCGAGCAGATGCATTTTATGGATTCTTATAATTAAGAGTTTTGTAGTGCTTGAAATAAGCTTTCAAATGAGTACAATTAAAAGTCTTTTGCACGTAAAATAAGTAAGCTGTATTACAAATAAGAGGATCATCGAATACTTATTCTTGTAAATCAATGGGTTTCACAAGTGCCATTTCCAAGCTATTCATGCTATCACAATTTCTAAAACAGCATTGAAAAGGTAATTAGAAGAACTACAACATCCTTTATTGCAATATATAATTAAAAACGTCTTTCGAAAACGGTGAAGGGTTAAAGGGCTTAAGAGAGGCTGTGATTGCCGCTGCCACGCGCTCTTTAAACAATCATATCTCCGTCAGTTTTTGTTTAACAGAAATAACAAAATTATTAATTTTTTTGTCAGAAAAATACCTAAATTTTTTATTCCTACACTTTTATACGAATCTATCGTAATTTTTGAGATATTATGAAAAGAAGGTGGGATTTTTTTAAATATGAGATTGTATATTTTTATTTTAATCCTGTCTATTTTGAAAAATATGTGTCCTAAAGCAGCCAAACTGATACAATTTATCAAACACTTCATAATAAAGTTAATTCTTGGCGAAATACGAATAATTTCAATTCTGGTGGAAATGGCACTTATGAAACCCATTGTTTTAAAAGAAAAAATATTGGATGCTCCTCTTATTTGTAATACAGCTTACTTATTTTACGTGCAAAAGACTTTTAATTGTACTCATTTGAAAGCTTATTTCAAGCACTACAAAACTCTTAATTATAAGAATGCATAAAATGCATCTGCTCGCCGCTAGATGACATTGACCACATCGATTAAAATGCAGACAAAATAAAAACGGCTTTGATCTTTAATATCTAACTTAATATTGCACTTAGAATACGTTATAATAAACAAAATTGTTTAGTTTTTTACCTGCCTCAATTTTGTTCTTCATAACATTATCGATAAAAGTTATATTTTTGGAGATAATTGCAAAAAACCGATGAAAAACGTGACAAAATTGCGAATATTCAATTGCCAATAACTTGAAAAGTATTAGATTTATCGAAAAACTTTATAGATGATTTTTTGCTTAAAATTAGTCTTCCTATTGATATCCAAGGTTATCTTAAAAAAAGAATACTCACCCCCGAGATGGGGTGGCAACCACTCCAGGGGTAGTTGCGGCGTTCAAATCATTTTCACTTTTGAATTGAAGGGTGCAATGAAACTAATTCCAAAATTTCATGCAAATCGGTACACAGTAAAAAAATTCGGACCCAAAATGCTTCATTGCCTGCACTATAATAAATAAGTAGGTAAGAGATAAAATTAACCATTGTAACTAGGAATTCGAAAAAACGTTTCTTTTGTTACGCCATAGTTGCGGAATCCGAAGCGAATTTGAATACAATGATATTGTTAAAAATATAAATTTTAAATGCATTTTGTGCACTAATATGTAGAAAGCATTTAGCTCAAATAGGTATTGCGATGATGGATGGTTTATAAACTACTAGAGTGACAAAAAAAATCTGTGGGTGGACTGCAATTGGTTGATGATAATGATGATGAATCTTGTTGCATTAAGGAAGGTGACATAGTAACATATCAACAGTCAGATCCCCTTACATTCAAAAGGATATACTCAATACTGAACTTACCATACTCCTTATCTGCATCACTGCAAAATACATCTCGACATATTTGTCTGTTCTCTATCGAACATTCCAAGTCAAAAAACAAATCAGTCAACGTTTTACCACCTAAATTTTCAGTACTATCATAGAATTTCGATTTACCGAATGTTTGAGAATCTGAAATCCAAGATTTTATGTCAATTCAGTGTTAAATAAATATGGCAATTCTACTTAAAGGGGTACATTTAGAATATGATTTAGCATTTGGATAAAATAACTGACATTTGGATACAATAATGACAGAGTGGTCAGAGACCCTGGCTAGAAAACTGAGAGTTGCGGGTTTTAATCCCACTAGGCCAAATGTTTGTGGGATTAATCAGCATTTGTACTAAAGTCATGGATGTTCATAAAAGTATTTAAGTATGTTTATCCATGCCCTAGCATCCAAAGTACAAGCTTAGAGCTTGTTATGTTAGTGCAATGAATTTATTATTGATTTATTATCTGGAAAAACGCCGACAGCACTTGAGAATATCCTTATGTACTAACTAGCGACCGCCCGCGATTCCGTCCGCGTGGATTTTGATTTCCAATAGCCTAAAGCCTTCCTCGTCAAATGGACTATCCAACACAAAAATATTTTTTCAAATCGGACCAGTAGTTCCTGAGATTAGCGTGTTCAAACAAACAAACAAACAAACAAACAAACAAACAAACAAACAAACAAACATACAAACTCTTCAGCTTTATATATTAGGCCACATACCAATAATAATGTTATTCCCATTAGACTTGTCAAACCTTCTAATCAATCCTTACCTGGCGGCCATGACAAGTCCGTCTCACTCTTATTCCTTCTGTGAGTCTTTTTCTCTTCCTGCTTCTTGGGGCTCGACCTTGAGTTACCATTTGTAACATCTTTGGACTCCTTAGCGTTCATGAGTTGTATGTGTTTAAGTCTCACTCTGGACTGTTTGAACAACTTTAAATGCATCGTCAACTCCTCAGGAAACTTATTAGCTAGAAGGTAGATCCAATCCACACTTTTGACTCTGCAATCAATTTTTGATTTTAGAATTGGAACTTAAACTGTGTTTGGGGTGCCAGTGAAAATTAAATTAAGTTTTCTTAGTAAGCATGATATTATAAAATAATAATAAGATGTTTTTTGCTTATATTTTAATGCTTTTTGAAAAAAAGCTTTAATATAAATAACTTTTGAAGTTTTGTTTTGTGACTATTTATAGGAGCCTGTATATTTTGTACTTTAGATAATCAATAAAAAAATTAAAATGATTACATACCTATTAGATACATTGACACCTGTAGCCAGCACCAATCGTTTTATAGAATAAGCCGTGAACTCTTCATCGTCAGTCAGTATTTCATACCAGGGAGTTACATAGTCACTAATAATTATGTTAATAATTTCATTTATAAATGAGTCAACTGTTTCACTACCAGTTATTCTATTGTCAAATTTTGGTAAAGAATTTTCAGCCTGAAATAGTTCTAGTACCTGAAAAATGTGTAATGTGAATAATATACTGAATTAATAGTTTAATTTAAAAGTAAAAGATTTATTGTATATGTTACCTTTGGTAATCGGATAGAGAAATTTGTTTGTTGCAGGGGATCGTCTAAGACATCTAAATCGGCTGCAAATATCTTTTTACTGTCATAAGATAAGTACAAAATTGTAACCACCCTGAAAACAATGCAAGCTGTTTTAGATAAATAAGGAGTGTTTAAATCAAATAAATTAAAATACCAGAGAGTTTTTGGTACTTATTTAACATATTGTTAAAATGTTATATGATAAAAACATAACATTATCAATAGTTTATTAGTAGGGGTAGGTCCAAGAAGCCAGATATTGAGCATTGAGTTATCGGCTTAAAGCCGAATTTCATTATGCATGACTAAGACCAATTTCACGAAAAAATATCCCTGAAGTACGCAGCTGTTGCGAGAATATTAGAAGAGTAACGTAAAAACAACGAATAAAGTAACTTACCCAATAAGAAAAGTCACAATAAACGTAAGAAATGTTAGATACCATCCGACGCCTAATAAACCAGCCAATATTATAGAAATAAGACCAAACCACCCTAACACACTCCGCGCCATTGTAGCACAGGAAAATTATTAACAAACAAAAACATCTGTTATAATATCACTGAAGGAATTCAGTAATTTTCATGAAAATTAACAAAAAAATAAAGTGAAAACAAACTTGACAATATTGACGTTGTCTTCTCGACAAATGTCATTCGATTTTGACAACTATTTATTTAAAAAAAGTCGAGCAAAGGAAATTATTTTATAGATCATGTAAAATCTTGCATTTTGTTTATTTCTATCAAAAGTAGGCATTAAATGAGTCATAAAAATCCTACATCCAAAATATTTTTATCCGTTTTCAATCATACATTACGATTGAAAATATTCAAAGAGTATATTCAATCGTACGTCGACCTACAAGAAAGGCCCTTTTTAGGGTTCCGTACTCAAAATGGCAAAAAAACGGAACCCTTATAGACAGAGGCGGCCTTACCCATTGCGAGGCCCCGGGCGACAGGTCTTTGCGAGGCCCTTTGCCCTACGGAAAATCTACCTATGTGATGTGAAAGTTGGTCTGTTTTATTGATAGGTATTCATTATGTTATTATTATTATTTATAGGTACTCTTTTGAGATCACGGGTCCACAGGGACCCTTTGAAGCATGCGTGCTTTTTTTGTACAATTTGATCTAATGCGATTGGTAGGTCTGCCAGGTTCTATCTCTGACCAAATACAGATCAAGTCAAAGACAGAAACTGGCAAATGTAAGGACTATTACAAAATAAAAGGAAACAAAATCTAGGGCTATTGTGAACAGTTTGATGGTTTGGTTAACTGGGCTATGGGTTGAGACAACGGACGTATGCAATGCAAAATGTCTCAATGTTTTACTCCTTGCCAAAAAAAGCTACCACTCTAAGCGGCCACTACACCGGCGTGGTTGGCTAAGGGTGCCAAGAGGTGTGCACCGGTTTCTGTATCGCGTTAGGTCGGTCAGCCGTTCCCCGCTATTACGCAGATTGAGCACTTCCACGAAGATTAAATTTATTAAGAAAAAGGATTAGGGAAGAGCTATAGCTCTTGCGCTCCTCTCTGGCCGGCTATTTAAGCAAGCCAGAGGTGAGGGGAAGATGGGTAAAGTATAAGCTGCTCTGCGGAGACTGACTGCATTGATGAAAGTTGTAATTCCTCAAGGAGGAGCTCCAAATACCAACAACGGACGATGGGGTCATCAAAACCCTACGCTCTTTAAGACTCTTATGTAGGAAAATTGGGATTCACGTTGCAGCATGCGTGGGGCCAAAGCCAACAGCGCAGAGGCTTTTTGGTACCATTTGATCTAAATTGAAATGTGTAGGTACATCTACCAGGTCTACCATCTACTACCTCTGAAAAAATACAGATCTATTCAAAGACAGCACCTGGCAAATGTAAAAACTGTTTCCAAATTAAAAGAAAAAAAAATCCAGGTCTATTGTGTTTAGTTTGATGGTTTGGTCAACTGGGTTATTGGATGAGACAACGGACGTCTGCCAGCCAAAATGTATCAAGTTTTCTCACTCCACGCGGCCACTAGGATCGTGGGCAGCAAGGGAGTAACACCGGCGTGATTGGCTAAGGGTGCCGAGAGGAACGCACCTGTTTTTGGATCGCGTTCCCCGCTATTACCTACGCAGATTGAGCACTTCCACCCATCAAGCATATAGCTCTTGCGCTCCACTCTGAGGGCCAATTAAGGCGAGCCAGAGGAGGGGGAGGAGATGGTAAAGTTCCCGCGGGAGATCTCGGGTCCGTGGTGCCGCCACACACCAACAACTCGCCCCAAGCTGCCTTTGACTGATTGCATTGATGGAAGTTGTAATTCCTCAAGGAGGAGCTCTAACTTCCACCAACGGGTGATATTATTATACATTGATATGGTGATATTAATATACAAACTTTTACAAAATGAACAAATACAGAAATGTTAGTCCAGTAAAAATAGACAATATTGTGATGCAAGTTTGCATTAATTTCCTACTTACAAGCCGGATTTTTGTGCAGACCTTGGATTCATAAAAGTTCGAGCCTGTGTCACTGAGTTTACGAGTGAGACGAGAGCTATACTGTCTTTGCAAATATTGTTTGTAATGCCCTCAAGAATATGTTACCATGGTGGACACTTGAAATAAGACTCCAGTTTAAAGCATTGATTTTTCAAAGTATGATCGCAACCATGAAAGACCTTATTTGAACGGAAAATCGAAACGCAACCGTTATAATATAACGTACTGATCCCGTGGGGCCTCGCACCTGGTGGGGCCCCGCGCTTGGAGGGGCCTTGCAATTGGAGGGGCCCCGCGCTTGGACGGGCCTCGCGCTTGGAGGGGCCTCGCGCTTGGAGGGGGATCGGACCCTCCGGGCGCGAGGCCCCTTCAAGCGCGAGGCCCCGGGCGGTTGCCCGGTTCGCCCCCCCCTAAGGCCGCCTCTGCTTATAGATTCGTCATGTCTGTCTGTCTGTCCGCCAGTCTGTCACAGCCACTTTTTTCCGAAACTATAAGTACTACACTGTTGAAACTTAGTGAGTGGATGTATTCTGTAAACCTTAAGATTTTTGATTTTTCCAAAATCTTTGTGTAAACCGCAACCAGGTTTTCACACGAAAATAGAAAAAAAAATAAAAAAAGTGGGGGGTCCCCATAGTCAGAACTGAAACTCGAAATATTTTTTTTTCATTGATGGGGTATCTATGGATAGGTCTTTAAAAATTATATTAAGGTTTCTAATATCACTTTTTTCTAAAGTGAATACTTTGCGTGACAGACCCTTCCAAAGTGGAAAAAAGTGTGTCCCCCCCCCCCTCTAACTTCTAAAATAAGAGGATGATAAAACTGAAATAATTATATAATGTGCATAACCATAAAAACTACCAACGAAAATTGGTTCGAACGAAATCTATTCAGTAGTTTTTTTAATGCGTCAAAAATAGAATTTGTACGGAACCCTCAGTGCGGGAGTCCGACTCGCACTTGGCCAATTTTTTATGATTAAACTTTGCAAGATTAGTACTGACTTAGCTGCACAAGTTGCACCTATCCAAAGATACCCCACACGTATATGTTCAATGAAAAAAAATATTTTCAGTTTCAGTTCTAACTATGGGGACCCCCCATTTTTTTATTTTTTTTTTTCTATTTTCGTGTGCAAACCTTGTTGCGGTTCACAGAATACATCTACTCACCAAGTTTCAATAGTATAGTACTTATAGTTTCGGAAAAAAGTGGCTGTGACTGACTGGCGGACAGACAGACAGACAGACAGACAGACAGACATGACGAATCTATAAGGGTTCCGTTTTTTTGCCATTTTGGCTACGGAACCCTAAAAATGTGTATGTTATGCTCTCATTAAAAATAAATCGGACATTGTAAGAAATAAAGAAAGCATTCATAACAGCATTTTGGTTTATTGAAATACAAGATTACAACACAATCACAAGAACTGTTTATACAGTAGGTACATACAATTATAATAGTCTTGAGACTATCTAATAATACTAGTATAATAATTTTATTGTCAAACATGTCAAACAAATAATTTGATCATGATTATGATGATCTATCGCTTCATACTATTCTCTTACACCTTCAATGGTTGAAAATAATAAAGCAACCGAGACATGTTTAGATCAGGAATAAATGCATTTTCCTAATTGGGTATTTTACATCTACTACGTGATAATCAACGTTTAAAGATTTTATTCAGGAAATGTGACTATAACAATTAATTTGCTTTTCTTTTAAAAGTGCACAAAAATACATTAACGATATCCAATTCCGTTGTTTAACATTATTATCATACATTGCGTACCTACTTAAATATAATTACATATGTAGACCATGAATTAAGGTGACAAATATGATTAAATTGAAAATGACGACAATGTGATACAAGAAGCTGTTATAATTAAGAGAAATGACGTGTTTAGTTTCATTTAAAACCAGTGCAACTTTATATCTTAGAATTAATAATATAGGTATCACATATGTTTTAACACTAAATTTTGATTAATCGATCAATTTTGAAAAGTTAGACTTAGTTTAATTGACTACATTAAAGGTAATGTACTCAAATAGACCCACTCTTCAGCATTTACAAAGGAATTATGTTGAGTTAATAAATTCTATGGTTGAATGTTTATTTATTACTATGTAGTATTTTTCATTGCATTACGAGAATACAATGTTTCATAATGATAAACGGTTCACGACGACAATATAAATAGAGAGTGGGTCTTAGCTTTTATTTTGTAATTTGTTAATATTGATAAATTAATAATCCACATTTAACTCATAGGGTAGGTACTCTTATTATAATTTGAATATAACACAGTTCAATTACATCATTTTTATGGATCCAAGACTTTCATAGAAATTTGATATTTTATTCAATAATGTTAGGGAAGTAATAATAAAAGTCTATTCATAGTTTGCTATTGCGAAAGTAAACAAGAGTAGTACCCTATTGACCCATGTGTTTATCAACGAATAGTAAAGATTGAGATAAAAAATAGTACTTTATGTTAATTACACGGCAGTTAGTCTTTTCACTAACATTAGTTGCGAGTTGGTATAGAAACACACTAGGAGGAAAAAACGCGACCAAAGTTCGGAATGATTACGCCTGCTATGTGTTTTAAATGGAAGATGGGACACCATGGCGAAATAAAATCGAGTTATTTTGTAAAGAAAATGCATTGCCGCTCAACTTCGGCCGCGTATTTTCAGCCTGGTGTGTAACTACACTCAAAACATTATTTTGCAGATTTAAAGACTAAGTAAGTAGTATAAGTATAACTATACTTTAATTTACATTTACTTTATACCAAATATAGATAAGCGAAGCTTTATTGCTTCCAGTTGCGTCAAACCCTTTTCTTATAACTTCCTCAGATCTATACAAATTTGTGCACATACAAAAATACGCTTTTGTAATATAATAATTAAAACGAATTTAGCGTGCAAATACAAGGGTTAAGAAAAATGTTTCACGTGCTAAACATTAAAGTAACATTGTAATAACAATATGAAATGGTGAGTGAATCTAAAATGATTGCCAATTAAAATTATCTATATCTACAGTGCAACACATAGGGTGTTTAACAGTTGCAACTATTCTCCACATATTCGATGCATGACAGAATATCAAATGATCTTTAATAATTTATTTTTAATATTTACGTACCGTTTTATGTTCTTTGGTTCGTAATACTCAAATCCAACCAAAGGCCGAATTCTATAGATATTGAATGGTTCACAAATTATATTTAACGAGAATTTAATACCTATTTAATGTGTTTTCAAGGAGTCATTTAATCAATGGATTATGAAGTAATGAAAAAGATTGTGAAAATAATAGAAGTTTTTTTTGTTTTTGAAGCATGATTATTATAACGTTTTGAATGGCACGTTTCGATGATAATTTTAAACAATGTCAACTCGCACTACACAACTCAGTTCATTACTCGCTAATAAAATATTTATTTTATAATTTTGACTTAACATTTTAACATAATATTTTTAACTTAATAACATTGATTATTAATAAAGGAAACTTTTACTTGCTCGATGCAAAATATTAAATCAAATAATCCTGAATAAAAACCATTCACTTGTACCCAAATAAATAGATTCTCATAATCTTCTATTTACATTAGACGGTGACATTCCCACGGTCAGAACGACAGTTTACCTTCATCTGACCTCCACTTACATAATAAATATTACAATAAATTATTAGTATATCACCTATACTATATTACAACATACTCAACAAGAATATCAACAATGGACTTGATAATTATTACTAAATAAATACATGTACAGTATAAATAGTACATAAGCTTAGTTACATACATACACTTGAGAATCAGGTAACATGGGTGTTAACATTCAGTTGAACACCATTGAGGCAGATCTTGATCCCACGGTAAAATCTTTGTATTGGGAGAATACACAGAGCTGAAAAAAAAGTAAGACAAAGTTAGTTATATTGTTTAATATTATCATTTAGACATCATCCGTGCGGGGTGCGTATTGACCATGATCCAGGATTTGCCGAGTCTGGTTATTACAGTGAACCGACTGCCGTCAGACCTTCGTAACCCATAGAGGGGAACCAGACAGATTGGATCGTGGTTACACATTCAGATGTAACTAAACAAAAGTCATAATCTATCTGAATGTGCAGGTTTCCTCACGGTGTTTTCCCTCACCGCCGAGCTAATGACACAAATCCATACATATATGGCCCGGATTATAGCATTAAATTAACCAGCCTGGTCAATCCACGATCAAAGTCGTAGCGTACCCTGGGCTCCGAGGCGATAGCCAAGGTTGCAACCGCGATAAGCGCTAGGATGATGATGAGGATAGCATTAAATCTTCAATCCAATCTTTACAAGTTTAGAATGTTTTCCCAAACACAAGTCAAATCGGAGTCACGCGAGTTTGTGATAATTTTTATCAACCTAATAGAAATAATAAACAATACGAAAAAGGCCGGCTGCGAGATAATGCTAATCTTGAGTAAACATTTGAGTAGACATGCCCAGAGGTTTACATAAGCCAGTTTAATTTAAAAAGACAACTGTTTCATAGAGTGCGATGTATGTACATGGCCGGGACATAGATACATACATTTCAATAATATAATATTTTGAACAATTATTATTATTCCTTTATTGCACCCTGTATATGACTTTTAGTGCTGCCAAAAACATGAATCTTAAATACTTAATATTTTTTTTTATCATTGATAATATTAATAAAATTATATTATCTACAATTATTGAGAGATTAATACCCAATAAAGAACGTACGGGAATTCATGTTATATCACACGTAACAATCAAGAAACCTTTACTTGACGTACTAGTCAAAATCTTATCACGATCAGACTGATAATAGAGTAAGATCCCGGTGCCCCCAGACGTTACTTATTTTCTCATAAGAAATATAAATGGGACAAAGTAGTGTTAGTACGTACTTTGAGTGTGTGCATACCTGTTACCTTGGGTCGACGGCCAATTCATAGGTACCAGGTGCTAAAGGTAGATAAATACAGTACTGATTTTTCTTAAATTCTCAGTGCTGATTTTTACATATGTTTTAGATATTGTTGTTAAAAATTAATAATCATTATTGCCAGACACTTTCCATCGGCGCTAACCTTTACAAGACGCTTTAAAAATTCAAAAAAAAAAACATATTCTTACTTATAATCTCACTCTTGATTTTTATGTATGATACTTGGGGAACTATTTGAACACCCCTGGTCAGCAGCCAGACCAATTGGAGGGGTCAAACATCCCCCCAGACACACGTAAAGTGTCTCTATGTGTATTAGTCCAGTAATTTTAGCAATTTTGATCCACGATCTGCGGAATAATTCCTAGTGAGCTGAATTTTTGTATACACCTTTATTATGATATTGTAATGATGATGTGAAAAATCGACATTGATATCGTGCCGGCTAAAAAAGTTATAGGGGTCCAAACGTCAAGAAAATCAGTTTTTCGCAAATATCTCGCGATCTATTGCTCAGAGGTCAATAATGGTTTCATAAAAGTTGTTCGTCGTAAAATTGTCTACAAAAAAGGTCTCTTGCATTTTTCTGTAGAAATAACCGTTTTTGAAATAGAGACTAGAATGCACTCAGATATGGTATTGTATACCGTACTCCACATACCAAGGCATAAACCCTATTGTTTGTTTTTTTCCCTTTTTTGGTTTGTGTGTTTTTTGTTAGTATGATGTTCTACATATAGAAATATAAAGCACTTGTAATACTAGTACAGTCAGGAAAAAAGGAATATCAAGAATAAAAAACTAAGTGGCAATTTTTTTTGTCACTTTATAACTCAAGAACGGGCTCACCGATCCAAACCAAATTTTCAGGGTTTGTTAAGACTATTTAGTAGATAGTTTATGTGAAGTTTGAACAAAATCAGTAGCTTCACTTTATACGTAGCGAAGCACGTACCGGGCCGCTAGTAATGATATAGATATGCTATGTCCAGTGTCGTTTGGACCCCTATAACTTTTTTAGCCGGCACGATATCAATGTCGATTTTTCAAAAGGTGTATACAAAAATTCAGCTCACTAGGAATTATTCCGCAGATCGTGGATCAAAATTGCTAAAATTACTGGACTAATACACATAGCGACACTTTACGTGTGTCTGGGGGGATGTTTGACCCCTCCAATTGGTCTGGCTGCTGACCAGGGGTGTTCAAATAGTTCCCCAAGTATCATACATAAAAATCAAGAGTGAGATTATAAGTAAGAATATGTTTCTTTTTTTTTGAAGTTTTAAAGCGTCTGGTAAGGGTTAGCGCCGATGGAAAGTGTCTGGGAATAATGATTATTAATTTTTAACAACAAAATCTAAAACATATGTAAAAATCAGCACTGAGAATTTAAGAAAAACCAGTACTGTATTTATCTACCTTTAGCACCTGGTACCTATGAATTGGCCGTCGACCCAAGGTAACAGGTATGCACACACTCAAAGTACGTACTAACACTACTTTATCCCATTTATATTTCTTATGAGAAAATAAGTAACGTCTGGGGGCACCGGGATCTTGGACTATAACGCACACACGTATAATATTTGGATACATCATTCAATTTTACGCTATTCATAACTTTACGCGGATAACAATAAGACGTATATTTGAATGATGATAACCAGTAAACGGAAGCGGGAAGTCTTGTTGTAGTGAAGGTGATCGAATTGGAAGGTCTTTGTCACACGCGGCACATCAAATAGATTTCTGAACTATACTCGGTCCACTATAAGAAGCGTCTTTTGACAGGTCGCCCATTGACAACATTGGTGATGTCCTAAAGTATCTCAAATGTGTCAACAATCCGATTGTACTATTATCATTATTCGACTTAGGTACGTAAAAAATAACCGATTTCGATAAAAATGCGTTTTGATTTAACATTCTCTTAGATTTATTGTAAACAAATATAAATCCATATATTTGAGTTTATAAATTAAATATAAAACAAGTAAGTCATATTAGTAAAAGAAATTTAAATCCAAATGTTGTTACCTTTCTATGTGAAATATTCATTATACCTTTATGAACATGTTACGAAGAAGTTTAGATTTATTCATAGCATTTATTTCTATCGATTATTTGTAATCGGGGGCACAATCGTTCTAATCGTTTTTCGTAGCACATCACTGAGTTGGCAGTAACCGTCCATGAAGAACAGTATTCTTTTTTCGAAAATTAAACGAAAACAATTCGAACTTTCATGGGCGTGAGCTGTCAAAAGACGCTTTATAAAGTGGACAGAGTATAAGTAATATTAACAGAGCCTATACTCTGTCCACTTTATGAAGCGTCTTTTGACAGCTCACGCCCATGAAAGTTCGAATTGTTTTCGTTTAATTTTCGAAAAAAGAATATTGTTCTTCATGGACGGTTACTGCCAACTCAGTGATGTGCTACGAAAAATGATTAGAACGATTGTGCCCCCGATTACCAATAATCGAAAGAAATAAATGCTATGAATAAATCTAAACTTCTTCATAACATGTTCATAAGGTATAATGTATATTGTACATAGAAAGGTAACAACATTTGGATTTAAATTTCTTTTACTAATATGACTTACTTCTTTTATATTTAATTTATAAACTCAAATATATGGATTTACATTTGTATACAATAAATCTAAGAGAATGTTAAATCAAAACGCATGTTTATCGAAATCGGTTATTTTTTACGTACCTAAGTCGAATAATGATAATAGTACAATCGGATTGTTGACACATTTGAGATACTTTAGGACATCACCAATGTTGTCAATCGGCGACCTGTCAAAAGACGCTTCATATAGTGGACAGAGTATAACTTTAAAATAAAATTGCTTTCTCAAAAATTACAACGATCAACCGTTTAAAAGAAATTACGAGTAAAAGCGTAACAAACTGACTCGCATGGGCGTATATTGAAAAATAAATACTTCTTCTTCCTAGCGTTTATCCCGTTTCTATACGGGGTCCGCTTTGACCATACCATGAAAAAAATAATACTAATGAAAAAAATCTAACAATAAATTAAATTACAGTTACGAGTTTAAATGTGTATTTAGCATTTAGCCGGTCTATCAGTTGTTCAGCATCAGTTATAACACCAAGATTAGCACAGTCCCCGTGCGGTCGTAAAAGATAAACTACATTATCGCGGTCAATTCATTCTATGCGTCGTTAAGCCGATAGCAGCAAGAAGGGAATCGTTAAATCAATCCATCTCAAAGATCTAAAATAGACACGCAACCAGATTTAAACAAGATGTGTAATTTAAAATGATCTCAAAACAAATTATAGACAACTAGCTCTTGACCGCGGCTTTTCGCAATTTGAATTCCGCTTTTGGAATTTTCTAGATTGCTGTTTTATCCCATAAAACATTAAATCAGGATATAAAGTATCCTATTACCAAAGTAAGACTATACTCTTCTTGCATACTAAATTTAATTAAAATCCATTCAGTAGTTTTAGCGTGATTGACGGACAAAGAACCATTCCCACTTTGAAAACAAAGTCAACTATAATTTAGTCATTTTGATGAATGGGTTACATTATGAACTGTGTTGTTAAATCTGAAATATTTATTTCTGAATACACACTAACTTATCCAAGAATGAGTCATAAGAGGATGAGTCAGTAACATTACAAATAAACAGCACAAAGCATATTTTTTTGACTTGATAAAGATTTATTTCTTTTAAATTCTTTGGACAAACACACCTAGCCCCAAACTAAGCTCGAAGCTTGTAGTATAGAAGCTAAGAAATGGATAGATATTTATTCTTAAACTAGCGGCCGCCCGCGACTCCGTCTGCGTGGATTTCGATTTCCAATATCCTATGTGTTATTCTGATGTATAAGCTATATTGTGGTAAAGTTTCATTCAAATCCATTCAGTAGTTTTTACGTGAAAGAGTAACAAACATCCATACATCCATACATCCACACATACAAACTTTCGCCTTTATAATAGTAGTAGGATTATTCTGATGTATAAGCTATATTGTGGTAAAGTTTCATTCAAATCCATTCAGTAGTTTTTACGTGAAAGAGTAACAAACATCCATACATCCATACATCCACACATACAAACTTTCGCCTTTATAATAGTAGTAGGATACTTTTATAAACATCCATGACTCGACTACAAATGCCGATGTTCATCACAAAATCATTTGCCCCTAGCAGGATTCAAACCCTGATCACTAGACCAACGGGCTTGTCAAAATTAAACTCACCTTATCTTTAAGTTGTTGACACATGTGTAGAGCGGCAGTGAACATGAACAGCACGTCACTTAGCCACGGCACCGCACAGTCTGCTTGGCACGAGTCAATCCTCATGGTGCCGTGGACCGAACTCAGTTGGTATGCCACAAATATCAGCTTGTGCGACTGTATGTAGAATGATATTGCCAAGTCTTCCGGTAGATTTGGTGATAAGGCTTTCTGGAAACAAAATATCAATTTGTAAAATAACATCAATAAAAAAAATTATCTATGTGAAATATAAAGTATAGTTCACATAGACAACAATTTTTTTATATCTTTTATAAATTTTTATCATTGTCATTAAATGGTCTCACATAAATATTCTATTGACATAAATCAGCAGCGATCTTTACTAAACATATTATTTGATGAGTTTGTCAATTACGTAATGTACTCACTGGCAGATTTAGAACATTGTCAATTGGACTATTTTGCATCAAGAAATGTGTAGTACACCACTAAGTATAACATTTGAAACGAAATCCTGGCATTTATAATATATGAAATACATACCATATTTCTACTTTTCATAAGTTCATCTATTGCTTTCTTCTTAGGCAAAACTAAGGCAGTGCGAGCCCTCTGCAGAGACCCTAGTAAACACTGGATTATGTGCAACACTTCTTCAGATGATCTGTAATTAAAACTTGAAGGTGTAATTACGGCATGAATAAAAAAGTGACTAAGTATTAGCTAATTGTCTCGCTACAGGGTAAAGTTGTGATTAAATAAAGTTATTGATCCAATGGATACTGACTTAATCTAAGTAGAGCTTCCATCATTGAATCTACAAGGCTCTACATTGATCACAAGTTATACTATTACAAATTCCATTTATATAAACTACAAATGTTACTAATGCATCGTAAAGTTATGAGTAATGAAATAAACATTACAATACCTAAATACATAATGTTTGTCCACATTATCAATGTATCCTATGGCTTGCTGTAAATGATTGGCTGCGTCCTGGATTTGCTGAAGTTTCCAAGGTCCATCTTGGTTGATAGATGTACGGCAGATTGTATGCAGTTGCCGGAGCACTTTAAAACTTATATCCTAAAGATAGAAATCTTAATTAGTTTTGATATTATTTAGAAGTAAACTAGGGTTGGCTTACTTTAATAAATTTAAGATTTTGCTAATTCTAATAATTTGAGGAAAACAAATATGTTGAAACCTTTTTTATGTAATAGTGCACTGATTAACAACTGAACAAGTGCATACAAATTACAAACTGTTGATTATTATCTATAGCAAGCAATTGTTTCTCATAATGAAAATGGCTTTAAAAAATAATTTTGATGGCAGAAATTAGTGTTTTTACTGTAACAGACCTTTAAAAGCAGTAAAATAAAGGTATTCATGGAATCCAGTATTATTATAAAATCATTCGAAGAGAAAACATGAGGCATAGTGTATATAAAGTTATCAATTTCATAATGTATGACATAAGTTTTTTTACTGCTATAATACAGACTAGTAAAGATTATTTATTATTTTATCAATTTTTTATCAGTTTCCTTAGAGCAACTTATAGAATATCACAAACTTACTGCATGTGTAATACTGTCTCCAGTCAGTGTTACAATACACTTCAGTTGTTCAGGTTGTGAAGTCAGAATGAATTTGTCTTGCTTCTGACCTTCATTACCGTACAGTGGCACGGGGAACCTGTGAGCGCACTCCTGAATAACAAACCATCAAAAACATGATTGATAATGAGACTGCTCCAGTTTCACAAATAAACTTTACACTGACATGATTTTCAAGACCACTCACGACTAAGACTGAATGGAGTTGATGTAATATAGCGTGCACCTCTTCACGGAGAACCCATTCGAACTCTTCTTTCTGAAAACAATTAGACATTGTGAATAGTAAATTACCTATTCAATAACACTTAACACATAAAATTTTACTGCACTTGATTTAACTCACCAAGTTTGCAGCCTCTTCCTTTTCGTTATCACTCATCGTACACTGTTTATAGGGCACGAATTATTAATTAAATATTATTAATTTTATATTGCCGATCTTTCACAAGTGCTTTCACACGAAAAAACGACGGGAGTTGAGAGGAAGTGGGGAAGGGAGGGAGGGAAATCAGAACATTTTTCTTTTTCTGACAACTTGACATTACACATTTCGTTCAAAAATCGTAAGCATTATTTTACATCGAATTATTTTTATAGGTACGTATTCAAGATTACCTACATTACGACCATTGATACTTCTTTTTTATAAAATGTGATTGATTACATTTATCCTAAATGACTGGCCAATCCTTTTCTCAGTAAAAAATAAAAAACGTTTTTAATGAGCTTTATGATTGATCAAGTCGATCAAGTTGCCAAATTTTCCAGATTATTTCAATCGAATGAAACACTACAACTAATGTATTGAATATCTTTCTTGTGCGTTAAATAATCCGTGCTTGTCGTAATCCGTACTTTGAATTACAAAACCAATTGGAACCATGTTTCCTAATCAACTTCGTGGAGTTTTTGATGCAATTGAAAAAGCATGCAAAGGTGCAGGTATCATAGCAGGGTAGGTGGATTAGGAATTACTTATTCAACTTACATATTATATGTGTAACGCTTTACCTACATTTATATTTGGGAATTCAATAACCGTATTTTTTCCACATTAAGTAATCATCATTGCTGTCTATTAATTTCAGGAAATCTGGACGGCATATGAAATTTCCTTACACGTTATCTGCAAAAATTGCCCAATTTCCACTATTCTTCTACTTGAAAAACAACATGATATGGATGTATTATCCGTATGGGCTGATAATGGGGCTTTATGCTTTTACCAAAATTCATATTCTTGCCAACTCTGAGGCAAATCAACGAAGCTGGGCTGAAACACAAAGGAAAGCAGCTGAAAAGGAACATCATTGATTCACGAATCTTACAATACGCATTAATGAATTGAAGCCATTTGAAGCGTATCCATCCATGTATTTTATTTCCTTTTGATTTGGTGTATTTTATTATATTGATTAGTTTACTTCCTAGATAACTTTTGAATTTTCATTCACTGTCCTATTTTCTGAGGTCCTATTCCTATCCAACCTAATTAATTAAACAATTATATTCCATATAAAAAACTTCTAACCACCTCCGTCGTGTGGGTCGTGGGCCGTGGGTTCAAATCTCGCGGAAAACACTTTCACTTTGTTTTGTTCCTCGTTTGGTTATTAGGACATTGCATTGTTGAATCGCCTGTTTGTCGGGTAAGGTAAGAAATGTTGCTCTTGTGTCTTAATCCAAATTGTCTGGTTTCCCTTGGTGAGTGTACGCAGCTAGGTCAGACATTATAGTATACCCCCGTCCGGCCGTATTCGAACATGGCGGCCGACGATTACAGTTGCACTCCTTATTCCTTCCCTCTCATAATTCGGTGGGGCAGCAGTCTGACACGACCGTAGAGAGATCAGGCGCAGGACCAACGGCTTAACGTGCCTTCCGAAGCACGGAGGAGCTCGAGATTAAATTTTTCGGTCGCCCATCCGATGATTGGCATCTGCGAACGTTGCTCAACTTTAGCAACCGCAGGCCGAGTGCGCTAACCACTGCGCCATCGAGCTCCTCACTTATAGTAGTAGGTTTATGTATCACTAGCGGCCGCCCGCGACTCCGTCCGCGTGGATTTCGATTTCAAATATCCTATGTGTTATTCTGATGTATAAGCTATATTGTGGTAAAGTTTCATCCAAAACCATTCAGTAGTTTTTACGTGAAAGAGTAACAAACATCCATACATCCATACATCCACACATTCAAACTTTCGCCTTTATAATAGTAGTAGGATAGGATAGGATGGTTGAGCTGCAACCTTACCATCAAGTCTTAAAGCGATCTTTAAACGAGTGAGTAAAAGGGATGCCGCTTTACATGATGTAAAGCGGCATCTCTCTTACTCACTGGAATCCGTCCTGCTATAACGGCTGGCAGTAAGCCCCCTGAGGATTCGGCAGATGCGCTAGGATAATGATGATTCCATAAAATGTAATATGCAAAAGATCATAATCACTAGATTATGCTAAAATTCGTTCATAATGTAAAGTAGCGGTCCATGATTTCATTAATGAGAGTCGTTTTTTTGATAAAGGCCAGAGCCACTAACTATTAAAAAAACATTAAATGTCAATCGTGTTCATGTTCCGAGGAAATCTAAAATATTCCTACATTCGATTTTTTGTGTTTAGATTTGTATAGATTTTGTGAAAAACAAATATTCGAGTTCGAGGCACTTCAAAGTTTTCATCAATCTGTCAAAATCCGTCAATCAACATTACTCGTTTTCTACGATTCCTTTGATTTCGTATAAATATTTCGATTGATTATTGGTTTAGGTAATTTTAATGCAGTCCATACAAATGTGAGCTGAAGATGTAAATGCTGCGAGTATTTGGTGTTTGATTTGCTATTAATTGGTAACAAGACTATATTAATAATGTGGGTGAAACCGCAAGAAGTTTTTATAAAGACAGCGCTATGGTAAAGTACCCATTTCTTATCATTGTTTAGTTTGTTTGCTACGTGATTTGGTATTTAATGTCTGTATTTTGATGTGTTCGGTATTTACTGCAGGGATTGCGATGAAACTACCCTTTATTTCGTTTTGCAAAGACGAAAAGGGCACGGCAAATCTAAAGGCATATCGTCATTGTTAGTGGGCACTTTGGATAGCGTGAGGGATACAAAGCCGGCGCCCTATAGGATACTACACCAGACACCGAATTCTGAAGTTTATTATGGTAAAAATTAAAAAAACTCTTAAATTACCTTTACACTGAAAGTGATCAAAGTTTCCCTTATTATTATTAACTATTAGATTGATATATACAATTTAAATCTATATAGCCAGTTATTTGCATGATATGCTCATATCCTGTAGTACCGAAAAGTTTGTGCTAAGTTTTTATAATTATCTAACAAGATTCTAAGTAGAAAATTGTGTTAGAGTTTGTTTTGTCTAGATTTTCTTATAGGACTCCAAACCTTGTAAATAAATTATAATTTTTCGATTAATTTAACTTGATTCTTCATATACTATCTATCTATGTCTTTCGTAAATATCTATATCAAAGTAGGTATTACTGTAATATAGAAGAATCTGTATAATAATTCATTATATTAAAATATCCTTTGTAGTGGTAGCAACAGCGCTAACAGAGGCAGAGATACGCCAGGATTGGCAGTGGCTGTTTGATAATGTCTGCCCAACTTTACATTCCTTTGACACAGAAGATGATGTCACAGATTTTGTATGCTGCAAGATTAATTCAGTCATTGCGACTGAACAAGATAATTTTACTGAAGGTATCTTTTTGCATCTACTTTTATGTTCATAAGATTCTTATTATGTAATCTTACTTATTAGAAAAAAAAGCTTATTTGTTTTGATGGTCAATTGAATGCCAAATTTTAATAATCTTATTATCTTATTATAAATGTGAAAATTTGTTTTTTTGGATGTTTGTCCATCAATCACGCTGAAACTATTGGACGGATTTTGATGAAATTTGGTATACAGGCAGGGAATGGGCTGACTTAGGTGATAGGATACTTTATATCCTGATTACATACTCCCATGGGATAAACCAAAATCCACGCGAAAGAAGTCGCAGGCCGCCGCCAGTAATTCATAAGAATCAGTGTTTTGCTAGGGCAAAGGGTGAAAAAAAAGGGTTTAAGACACACCACTGGCGAGATCTTAAGAAAATCATTAGGCTTTGTTCAATTCTCTTGTGTTTCCTTAGTGTAATATCTTTCTCGGAACAGAACATGTTATCTAAATTACTGCATTTATTTTAGATGAAGACACATTAACATACAAAAATGTGGATTATGAATTCCATCAGAGATTTAGCATGCCCAAAGATGAAAAACTTGTCTGTTATTACTCTTGCAGGTGAGTTTGTTACTAATGTCTCTAAAAATAATTAAGTTAATTTCTTTAATAAATATTTTTGTGTTATTGTTTTGGTAAAGCAGAATAATTGTAATAGCACCCACTCTTTATCATCGGGTGATCACTGAAAACAGTGCCCTGGTGCCACGTTGTGGTAATACGGCATAATGTTGAGTAGATAAATATTTTATTTTATTTTTAATCAACCTAGTTCCTAAGTCCAAATGTATTCCTTAGAATGTAACATAAATGTTGTAACAGTTTTGTATATTGTGAGCTAAATAAAATATTTCACTTTCAGTTACTGGAAAGGAAAGATACCCCGACAAGGATGGATGTATCTATCTGTGCATTACATGTGTTTCTACTCGTACATATTTGGACGCAAAACAACGGTCAAGATACGCTGGGCTGACGTCACTGAACTGGCTAAGACAAACAGTATACTGTTCCCGGATTCTATTAAAATAGTAACAAGGGATGGAGAACATTACTTTACACTGTTCTTGAGGAAAAACGAGACGTATGCGTTAATGCAGCAGCTAGCAAATATTGCTATGAAACAGTAAGTATTGATGTTATTTTGTTTACATAATATATGTGTTATGAAAACCCATTGTGTACACTTCTTATTATTTTATAAATTAGTAGCTTTATCGCAATAGTAGACAATACTTTGCATAATACTGTTCTGATAAAAAATATTACAGCATTTCAATAAGTTCATCAAATTTTAATAACCTAGGATCCTACTACTATTATAAAGGCGAAAGTTTGTAAGTGTGGATGTATGGATGTTTATTTATTTATTTATTTACACTTTATTGCACGAAATAAAATTTGTACAAAAGGCGGACTTAATGCCTCATGGCATTCTCTACCAGTCAACCTTAGGGCAAAACAAAAAAAAGGATGTTTGTTACTCTTTCACGTAAAAACTACTGAATGGATTTGAATGAAACTTTACCACAATATAGCTTATTCATCATACATCAGAATAACACATAGGCTACATACAATTTTTAAGGTTTACCCGAATCCACGCGGACGGAGTCGCGGGCGGCTAGTAAAGTTATATAAGTTTGTGATTCTGTAAACAACATAAGATATGAATTATTAGGAACAGCTGGTTAATAAACATTATTGGATATACATAGGTATCAAGCTCGGAGTATTGAATTACTGATATTGGTACTGTTGTTTACATTCATATTAATTTGACAGTACACAAAACAGCAATTAAGATAGTGGGAATGTTACTAATTAAACTAAACAAATATTGTAGTAAGATGTTACTATGTTATTTAATATTTGTAAGTCTTGGAGACGTTATCATTATAATCATACTGTTTAATGCACTTGTATAATACTTTCGATCTTTGTTGTGTGGTAGTATCTTACTTTCTAGCATTCTAGTACTTAAATAAAACTTTCTTTCAATACAAATATACTGGTTGTCATAAATTAATGAAAAAACATTCAGCAAGTTCTATATCGAGGTTAAATTCAATGTTTTATTTTTTAGGTTAATAGATGACAAATCTGGGTCGTTCAACATCGACAAAGAGCTTTTAACCAAACTAAGCAAAAATGTACCAAAGAAGCCGTCTTTCTTGAAAAGGGACCTTGATGCGAAAAAGCAGTCTAATCTCTACACGCTAAGGTTCCGTTTGCCACACACCGAGAAGTTGGATGGCACTGAAGAATGTACTTTATGGACACCTTACAATAAGAAGCAGAACTGGGGCAGACTGTACCTGTCGCAGAATTTCATTTGTTTCGACAGTCGGGTAAGTTCATAATATTGAATAGGATAGTAAGAAAGTATGTAAATAATAAACACATTCTTATAACATTGATTTGCTGCAAAGTCGGTACTTGATTGTCAATCTTTTGAATTTGTTTAAGTATTACATATGAACTTGATGCAAAGTTATGAGTATCGTAGTCAACAAACTTACGTCAAACTTTAATTACTTAGATATTGCACTCTACGCACTCGCATAAACCTGTTATATACAAACTGATAATTTTAAAACAATGGTACATAACGACGTCTTTTGGTCCTTTTCGATCCAGACAATGTTATAAATCTATCTTCGATGCAAACCTGAAAGCAAGCAGGATAATTGTTTTAAATCATGATTCTCACATACCTGCCTGTTATCATACGAATGACGACTGAGTCACGACAATACAGGCGTTGTTTACCCAGCCTTTGTGGCCGTTTTATCAGTGAGCGATGAATTAGCGTTCAATTATTGATTCTTGTTAGCGTTTTCAATAACTTTGATCGTTTATTTATTTGTTTACCTATTTATGTAATCTACACTCAAATAATAAAGCTGAAGAATGAGAGTTTGTTTTTTTGAACGCGATAATCTCAGAAAGTACACATTCGAATTGAAAAAAATGTTTGTTTTGGATAGTCCATTTGTCGAGGAAGGCTTTAACCTATAGTACAACAACACTATACATGTGGAAACGGAAACCTAAATCCAGCCGGAGTCGCGGGCCGCCAATAGCAATAAATAATAGCAGAATAATGGTTGCGTATACTGTAAAAACTATAATGAAAACTTGATAAGCTTGATTAATCAGTAATATATTACCTATATATTACTCATATGATCATTATGATACTTGTATGATTATTTTTAGCATTCCGGGATTTTTTTATGTTATCGCGGGCGTGGCCTGTTTAAGATAGTATAATAAGATAATGGAATAAACAGTAGATAACATTATTGTCCTGTGTAAGGCTTAAAAATGAATATACATACCCAATTTCTTTCCAAGTTGTATCAAGGAGATGTTATACCAACTTGGTACATTCCTAGGGGATGCGGCCAGCAATCCCGCATATTATATCGTTCTCCATAATATACGGTGACGATGACGACCGCCCCTCCCATCTTTCCAGCTAGTAGAAAATGGGCAAGACTCCCAACTGAGGCAGACCTACGACGACCAGCAATGTACCGCAATGGCTGATATTCATATCATAATCATACATGACCATTGACCAGTATACACGTTTTTTGAAATCCCCCGCCTGATATCAGATTATTTTATGTCTTTCCAAATATCTATAGTATAGAACTCGCTTATCTCAGGAACTACTGGTTCGAATTGAATTTTGTGTTGGATAGTCCATGTGGCTTTCAAGCTATGATACCATGTATGCGTAAACCGAAATCGCGGGCAGTCGCAACTTTGTTTTTTATTATAAACTTTTAAAGATAACGATTAATAATATCTAGCGTTTAAAATGTTTAAGAAATACGATAAAAAAGAATAACATAACGCCTTCAAACCTCCTCCAGGTCAGGAACCTAGTACGCCTGACCATACCCCTTCGCAACGTGCACCAAGTGGAGCGAGCTGACTCCGGCGGCACCGGCAGTTCGGGAGACTCGGGGAGCATCCTCATCACGACTTCCCACCACACCAGCTTTCTGTTCGGGAACATATCCGACCGGGAGTTCCTGGTGCATAAGATATCGGAGTTGCTGGCTAAGCTTCCGAAGTGAGTATGTTGGTTTTTGAAGGGTTTTACAAGCTTGGACTAATTTTCTTTTGATATGTATGATATTAGTTTACCATGCATGTACGATTTATGAAACATCTTCTAATTCTGCATAAAAACATGCGATTTTAAAACCTTGCTTCTTTCAGACATATTAACAAAAACCACGGATCTTATTTTTTCTCGAACATTTTTATCCTCTTTTTTACGCAGGATAGTATGTTCTGAACATCTCCTACACCTGAGCTTCAACTAATATTCGACTTCAATTTGCGTTGAATATGTCGCAGCCAACTTGTCAAATCAGCCAGCTAATTAAGAGGGTAGCCGCTTAATTAAACGCCGGCGCCTAGTCAATGGCTAAGCTTTAGTCAAAAAATTATCCTAAGTATGCAGAAATTCTCGTCTGACAAAAGTAGGTGAGAAGACCAAGGCCCGGGAGCTCAGCTCCCGCCCTTGCTCTTCGTGGTTATTTTTTTTTAAACCCTTAAAAATAAGTTTATTTCTCCAATTCATTTTACAAGCGGGCTTGCCATTTAACTAGGAGCCGGCGTTTAGTTATGCGGTTAGCCGCTTAATTAAACGGCTGATTTAACCAGATTGCTGCGACAGATATATCCAATGATTTGCTTAGCAGGGATGTGAATACCCTCATTACATCTTCGTTAGCATGTTAATAACCGTCTTCATAGGAGCTCTCCACCTGTCTCTGGGCGGCTACTAATATTCGACCCTGGGTAGTACAACTTAAAGTTGAATTCACATTGTCAAGTTCTTGTTCACTTAGTGATGTGTACAGGGAGAGGGCGACGCGCGCCCTCAAGGCTCATCTCCTTCTAGTAATCTTGCTTTTGATCTCTTTTAGCACGTTCTAACAATCTTCCATTCGTCGTCTTCAACGTATGTCGATAGGCCGCAACTTGAGGTTCAATTTGCGTGGCACATTCTGCTTGTTTATTTATGTTTACAAGGATAGGGTGACGCGTGCGCTAGACATATTTTATTACTTCTTTGTAATACATATCTCCTAAGCATGTTCTAACATCTTCCATACATGGTCTTCTAAGTCTGTCGCTGGGCTACAACTAATATTCGACGATGGGTGGTACATGTTAGGGCTCAAATTTGTTGACGCAGTAACGCATGTTCCGGTCATCTTCAATCTCTCCTATCGCGGGGCTGCAACTAATATTCAACGCTGGGTAGTACAACTTAAGGTTGAATTTGCGTGGCACATTCTCAACTGTTTGTTTACTTAGTGATGTGTACAGGGAGAAGGCGACGAAGGCTCTGGAGCGAAAGGACGATGGCGACCGGGACTGGACGCCGCAGCCGCCGCTCATGACACTCTTCAAGACGAACCAGACTTCGCCTATCAAGCAGATACAGGAGAAGAAGGTAGGTGTGACAAGTATGAAATTAAATACTACTCCATAAGGAAGGAAAAAAGATTTAATTGATTCTTATAAAAATGCTCTTGAAGACCAACTCGGCAATCTTAGTTTACTAAGCATTCCTAAGTAACGTACTGTTTAAAAATTAAGGAAGTACATATTCACTAATAAAAATAAGGGTGAGACTCCACCAAGGCCAAAATGTGTGCTGTGTGCTGTGTCGTAAGTAGCCAATAGGATTTCAACCTGTGATTGATAACGTGTTAAAGCCAAAATCCTATTAGCTGCTGACGACACATCTCCGCTCCACAGCACACTCGTAACATATGCCAAAACTAGTAGAGAGATCTAGAACTGATCTATGAAAACGCATCAAAACCGTTGCACTGTTATAAACATACACACAGGGACAGACAGACGGTAAGGTTGTTTGTTTTTTACTCAGGAATGAAGACCTATTATTACATAAATAACGAAAGCCTTCCTCCTAGGAGAAACAATGGGAAGACCACATGTCCGAGGTTGGGCGTGGCGTCAGCATGTACCAGACCACGGCGGGCAGCGAGCTCGTCGTCAACGGAATACCAGAGTCGCTGCGAGGGGAGCTGTGGAGCGTCTTCTCAGGGTCTATACTGCAGAAGGTAATTCTAATGAAATAGCTATACTCGATGGAACAGCAATCTGTCACGACCGTAGAGAGATCAGGCGCAGGAACTAACTGCTTACGTGACTTCCGAAGCACGGAGAAGCTCGAGGTGAAATTTTTCGGTCTCCCATCTGATCTGATGACCGGCCTCTGCGAAAGTTGCTTAGCTTTGCAATCGCAGGCCGAGCGCGCTAACTTCTGCGTCATCGAGCTCCTCATTAATATGATAAAAAGAATAAAAATAACTATTTTGATCTTACTTTTAGGTGCAGAACAAGGGCCTATACGAGAAGCTGGTGAAGGAAGCACTGTCGTCAAAGAACAAGAATCCAGTCAACGATGAGATAGAGAGAGACCTGCATAGGTCTCTGCCAGAGCATCCAGCTTTCCAGAATGAAGTTGGTGAGCATTTATTTTCAACATAATATTAATCACCTAGTCCCTACCTAAATAAATATTATTTTGTAAGCTGCCTCCATAGCAGCAGTGACTAGCAAGTCACACTTTAAGCGCTCCTAGGCAATCAAATTCATGGTGAGAACGAAATTTGGAGTCTGGAAATTTGTGTTCAAAGGCACAGGGCAAGAACAGTCAATTCTTGTGTCATGTGCCTGATCTGTCCTGTCTGATTGCTGTCCCGCCGTAGCATAAGAGTGGACCTTCGAGGAGATCAACTGTGCTTGATCACTCAATTAACCTGCGTAATTCGGGTGATAGTAAAAGATCGGCTGCTTCTATCATAACTCTGCTAGGACAATATGATAATGGGGTACACGACTGACAGGTCAAATCACTCACTTTTATTAAACGTCAAAAACGTAAGCTTGTAGGGTTTGACGTCACAACTTAGTATTGTCAAATGAATACTTTTTAGTTCCGATTAACTTTAATAATTTGTTAAAAGCGCAAAAGTTACTGTGGCATAATGATAAGCGATTATTTATTAATTACTTCTTTAATGTAAGAGTTTCATAATTTATTTTGAAGTCAGTCGTGTACCCTATTCAGTATCAATTCGAAAAGAAAAGGTTACACCTGCACTAGCGCTCCCACTTATTCTGCGCTCTTGGCTTTTTGTCCATTGCAACCGCTTGAAGGATATTATGTTTTTTCATGTGTTACTAGTCTAAGATCTTAAATAGTTCAAAAATAGTGATTTCTGACTGTCTAATATACTTCTCCGATTTTCTTCCAGGCATCGCCGCACTTCGTCGCGTTCTCTGCGCGTACGCACTCAAGAACCCGACTATAGGCTACTGCCAAGCTATGAACATTGTAGCGTCGGTCCTGCTCATCTACTGCCCAGAAGAGCAGGCATTCTGGCTTCTTGCCACCATCTGTGAAACGTTACTACCTGATTATTATAACACGAGGGTTGTTGGAGCTTTGGTAAGATAATATTTTGCTACAGTTCTATATATATATGTCAGTTTATCATTATCAATTAATATACTTCTGGAGTTCTATTTCATCAGTTTATCGTGATTAAGGGTCCCTTTAATCCACTTTCGTAACTGATTTTTGATTACCACTTACGATCAAGGAATGTTTTTCTTGTTTGATAACCAGATACGAAAACGGAATTTCCAGGTTACTAACATAGTTCCACTAGTTTAAATTGGAATGACTCCAGTTTATTTTGAACATCACACAACGACACACATCACATCATACGAATCTATCAAAAATATCTGACCTGAAGTTTGTGGTAGAATGATGTGCTTTGCACCTTACTTTGTTATAAAGAAAGACTTATGCACCAATCAAATCAAATCAATCAAAATATACTCTATTTATGTAGGCCTCTACTTATTAATCGTCAGTAAAATAATATCACAATCGATTAAGCTACAATATACGAATACTAGTACGATTTAAGTGATTTCTGCATATAAACTTCAACCCCGGCATATTTTAATTACAGGTAGACCAAGGAGTCCTAGAAGAACTGACCGAGGCCCACCTCCCCGAACTGCACGCGAAGCTAGACGAGCTGGGCGTCATGAAGATGATCTCCCTATCCTGGTTCCTGACTCTCTTCATCAGCGTCATGTCGTATGAGTGCGCTGTGAATGTCATGGACTGCTTCTTTTATGACGGGGCGAAGGTTATATTCCAGGTATGTACGGTCAAACTTAGATAATGGTTTACTACCGTAACATTTAAAATCACTCGCAAAACACAAAATAGTTATCATTTTTTCTGTCATCCAAAATTATTAATTGATTTTTCTAAACTGATATATTACTTTTTTGGCTGACTGTACCATTTTTATTTTTTAGGCAGAATTGACTATGGACGGCAATATTCGTGTACATATTATTAATAGGCATAAATAGCACTTTACTATGGTATAGCAAAGTAATGGACATTCAATAATATTTTAAGGCATTTTCTAAGTATTAATATACCTTACAAATATATTTTTCAGGTGACGCTGACAATATTGGACATAAACAGGGACAAATTACTCAAGTGCACTGAAGATGGACAAGCGATGCAAATACTCGGAGATTATCTAGCGGGAATTTACAACGATGAGGCAATGGCTTTGTCTACAGAACCGCGGACTGCTCAAAAGGTATGTATATCATTATAGCCAAACCATTTATTGGTTGCATTTCTCTGAAAATACAATTTATGTACGTCAGACTCTTAGCTTGTGTCTCATCGAATACGGTGCGTCGTAGCGCAGCGCAAGCGAAACGTATTCACATAATTTTCATCATTCATTCATTATAAACAAGCGAAGCGTATGTAACATTAGCTGGCCGCGCCCGTTTGTATGTAGTGAAATATTTTTTATTATAGAATAACATCTTTACACTAATTATTTGTGGTGCACTTACTACAAACTGTACACTGCTTTGTGCATAAGTGGTGAGTAAGGTCGCCAGAGCTCAGTACGGGAGGATATGGGGGTATTAAATGCTGGCAACGCATCGGTGATTCCTCTGGTGTCGCGGATGTTCATGGGCGGCGGTGATTGCTAACCACCAGGCGACAGGCTAGCTCGATTGCCGCCTCTGCCATTTATTTTTTATTACAGACATATGCTTTTTTTTCAGACAATAAGGATCCAAGACTTGGTATACCAAGCGTACCGGACGTACGGGTCGAGCGTGACGAGCGAGTGCATCGAGCACCTGGGCCTGAAGCACCGCCTGCGCGTGGTGCGCCAGCTGGAGGACAGCCTCGAGCGGAACACGCTGCGGGCGCTGCACATGGACAAGCTGCTGGAGCAGAACGAGCTGCAGGTGAGGGTTGGCGACACCTGCCTCAGTGTACCGGGCGTGACGAGCGAGTGCATCGAGCACCTGGGCCTGAAGCACCGCCTGCGCGTGGTGCGCCAGCTGGAGGACAGCCTCGAGCGGAACACGCTGCGGGCGCTGCACATGGACAAGCTGCTGGAGCAGAACGAGCTGCAGGTGAGGGTTGGCGACACCTGCCTCAGTGTACCGGGCGTGACGAGCGAGTGCATCGAGCACCTGGGCCTGAAGCACCGCCTGCGCGTGGTGCGCCAGCTGGAGGACAGCCTCGAGCGGAACACGCTGCGGGCGCTGCACATGGACAAGCTGCTGGAGCAGAACGAGCTGCAGGTGAGGGTTGGCGACACCTGCCTCAGTGTACCGGGCGTGACGAGCGAGTGCATCGAGCACCTGGGCCTGAAGCACCGCCTGCGCGTGGTGCGCCAGCTGGAGGACAGCCTCGAGCGGAACACGCTGCGGGCGCTGCACATGGACAAGCTGCTGGAGCAGAACGAGCTGCAGGTGAGGGTTGGCGACACCTGCATCCTTGAGATGGTTACTGAAATCTGACGAGACAAGGTTGGCCATCTCTGGATAGTTCTTGCTGCAGATGAAGGTTGACGACTCCTGCGGACTTGGCGAAAAAAGGTTTGCCACTGCTGAATAAGTCTCTAGTAGCTAATCTAGCAGGTGCTCATATAAATCGAGTGAGGGTTGACGACAAATGCATGCTTGCCGAGGCAAGGATCACCACCCCTGGATAAATCAGCGAGCTGCAGAAGAAGGTTGACGACACCTGAAAGCGTGGAAGGGTTGGCGATAGCTGCAAGCATGAGATGGTTGGCAGAAACTGCCATCTTCTCAAGAGTACGCCACCTCTGGGGAAGTCCCTTATATGCGCGGTTCGATTCTAGACCTAGATATTAATTTAATTATGTGGTATTTCACTACACAAATGCCTATTTTTTTTTTTCATTCCAGGAACTCTTAAGTGCGATCCGGGAAGAACTATTATGGGCGAAACGTGTGCCTTGTGAACGCTTGGAGGCGCCCTACGAAGCGTACAGACTGGACTATACACAATTCAAGACTCTGTTTACAGCCTTATCTCCGTGGGCTAAGGGTGATTTTGCTGAAGCCATCACTGCAAGAATGTTTAAGGTAGGTTTCTTTTCATTTTCGTGTTTATAATTATTAATGAGGTACCTACGGCGATTTGATCGATAATTTAATACTGTATTGGATTAACTGAGGTCTTTTGTGAGATGGATGTATTTTCTCAGGAAAGCGGCTCATTTGAGTGGAAATTCTCTTAATAATGCTCTATCTGTCTTACTTAACTTATTGTTAAATCACATTGAGACAGTTGTTATTTGCGCAATTGAGTCCAAAAATAGTGACGTCATATTGTTTATTTCCATACAAGCATCATAATTACTACTAGCTTGTCCGCGGCTTCGCACGCGTTAAATACAGTTGCAACACGGTTTCCGAGGTTGGGTGCAGAATAGAAAAATAAATAAAAAAAAGTAGCCTATGTTACTCTCCATCCTTTCAACTATCTCCACTTAAAAAAAAACACGTCAATTCGTCGCCCCGTTTCGCCGTGAAAGAAAGACGAACAGACACACTGTCCCATTTATAAGATTAGTATGTATACCTCTCTTTGTAATGCTTAATTTTCTTCATCTATATTCGTAGTTAATGGACAACGATGACGACGGCTTCGTCAGTGCTCGCGGACTAAGTCTAGCCCTAGGCTTAAGCACGAGAGCTGACGCCCAGCGGCGACTCCGTGCCTTGTACTGCGCACACGCACCTCCCTTGTTGTCACACCTTGAGTTACGGCCGACACACTTCACCGACACTGGGGAAGAGCTCGCCACCGACGCGATATCCTTCTTTGACAGGTGTGTCTATTTTCTGCCACTTGTGATTCAATAGTAGCCTTTTTGCCCCGGACATAAGGGCGATCTTAGACTGCTTGCTTTATACTGCGCACACACACCGTACCTGCTGTCACACTTGGAACAGAGGCCGACACACTTCACCGACGAGATATCCTTCTTTGATAGGTGAGTTTGTTGTACTCACTTGCTGTTCAATAGTAGCCCTTATGTCCCTGACATAAGGGCGCTCAGCTGCGACTCCGTGCCTTGTACTGCGCACACGCACCTCCCTTGTTGTCACACCTGGAGTTAAGGCCGACACACTTCACCGAGAAGAGCTTGCTACCGATGCCATATCGTTCTTTGACAGGTAACTTAGTTGTAATCATTTGGAGTTCAAAAGGAGCTCTTATGCCCCTGACATAAGAGCGCAAATAGGCGACCGCGTGCCTTGTACTGCGCACACGCACCGCCCTCACTGTCCCACTTGGAACAAATGCCTTTGACAGGTAACTTATGTTGTACCCACTTGCATTTCAATAGTAGCACTTATGCCCTGGACACAAGGACGCTCAGCGGCGACTCCGGGCCTTGTAGTGCGCACACGCACCTCCCCTGTTATCTCACCTGGGGGGCGATTCACTAAGCTCAAATGTCATAATCTCACGGTTGTGTCATCGGCGACAGTAGGAATTTCGTACTAATTTTGTACTGTCGCCGTTGATACAACCGTGAGATTATGACATTTTCGCTTAGTGAATTCCACCTCTGGAGTAAAGGCCGACACACTTCACTGACACTGGTGAAGAGCTTGCTACCGACGCGATATCCTTCTTTGACAGCTGCTTCTGTTATCTGGCAGTTGTAAATTAATAGTAGCTCTTATGCCCCGGACATATGGGCGCACTTAGCCTGCGTGCCTTAAGGTGTCTACACACCAAGGCCGCCGGCCCGGCGGCACGAACGCGCCGGGCACTGCCGGCGGCCTGATTTTGAAGCAATTGTTTGAAAATAAGGCCGCAGGCAGTGCCCGGCGGGTTCGTGCCGCCGGGCCGGCCGGCGGCTTTGGTGTGTAGACACCTTTATACTGCGCACACGCACCTCCCCTGTTGTCACAAGGGAAGAGTTCGGCTGCCGACGCGATATCCTTCTTTGGCAGTTAGGTCTGTAGTTACTTGTAATTGGGTATTTGACTGCATACGAAATAAATTATGATATACCAACATTAAAGATGAAATCAAAAATTAAGCACAATTTTTTATCCCACAGTAACTTTTGTGCTTTTAACAAATTATTACACCTAATTGAAACTAAAAGAGTATTGAGGATAAAAAATTGTGACGTCACAATTTTGTATTTCATACAGTTTTTCCTACAAGTTTACGTTTTTGATATTTAATAAAAGAAGGTGATTTGACCTGTCAGTCAAATACCGGATTCAATAGTAGTTATTATGCCTCGAAGCTAAGGGCGCTCCGTGGCGACTGTGCTTAAATGCTACATCAGGAAGTAAGTTCGAATGTCTACACTAGTAATTCAAATTTTTACTTTATTTCGTTACTCACAGCAAGATCCTGTCATCAAATTGAAAATCTTTCCTATCTTCCAGCATAGAGAACCCGCCCAGCCCCGAGCCGGGCGCGTCGCTGCAGCGCTCCATCAGCGAGGTCTGCGCCGGCAGCCAGATGGACAAGTCCAGCGATAGCACTTTGACGCAGTCAGGTATGGTTTAATAGTAGTAGGAATGACGTTAATGTCATTAATTTAACTTTTTGTATATTTATTTTAGCCATTTCTAACAATGATAAATTCATCAGATCAACTAAGTGTCTCGATAGCCAGTTATTTTGGAGATGAATGTAACCGATTTTTATGAGTTCGATTTGGTGTCCTTTCTTGAATTTTATCGTCGGCCATATTGCGGTCACAGACTGTTCTGTAATGGGGCAACACTCCTAGGAAAAACAAAATTTAACAAAAACTTCAAAATCCGATAATGATGATTCCGATATCAATTTAATTATCTGTATGCTACTGGTACGTAATTATTTTCAGTTCAATAGTAACGCTTATGCCCCTGACATTAGGGCGGTTAATAGTTCAAAGTGTGTTATCTGACGCGGTGTTGGCTTTCCAGCGGGCAGCGGGTCGGACTGGGCGACCGCGTCCGGCGAGTCGGTCCGCGCGTGCGCACTAGCGGGGCTGTCCCCGGCGTCGTCGCTCCCCGCCACCCCCGCCGCCGCGCCCGCCCCCGCCCCGCGCCTGCCGCGCGCGCACTTCCTGCAGCTGCTCGCCGCGCTGCACGACCTCACGCAGCACGACCCGCAGCTGTACGAGGCCGTCGTGCTGGCCGGTGAGTGCACACATGCACACGCACACACACACGCCGCGCGCGCACTTCCTGCAGCTGCTCGCCGCGCTGCACGACCTCACGCAGCACGACCCGCAGCTGTACGAGGCCGTCGTGCTGGCCGGTGAGTGCACACATGCACACGCACACACACACGCCGCGCGCGCACTTCCTGCAGCTGCTCGCCGCGCTGCACGACCTCACGCAGCACGACCCGCAGCTGTACGAGGCCGTCGTGCTGGCCGGTGAGTGCACACATGCACACGCACACACACACGCCGCGCGCGCACTTCCTGCAGCTGCTCGCCGCGCTGCACGACCTCACGCAGCACGACCCGCAGCTGTACGAGGCCGTCGTGCTGGCCGGTGAGGGCACACATGCACACGCACACACACACGCCGCGCGCGCACTTCCTGCAGCTGCTCGCCGCGCTGCACGACCTCACGCAGCACGACCCGCAGCTGTACGAGGCCGTCGTGCTGGCCGGTGAGTGCACACATGCACACGCACACACACACGCCGCGCGCGCACTTCCTGCAGCTGCTCGCCGCGCTGCACGACCTCACGCAGCACGACCCGCAGCTGTACGAGGCCGTCGTGCTGGCCGGTGAGTGCACACATGCACACGCACACACACACGCCGCGCGCGCACTTCCTGCAGCTGCTCGCCGCGCTGCACGACCTCACGCAGCACGACCCGCAGCTGTACGAGGCCGTCGTGCTGGCCGGTGAGTGCACACATGCACACGCACACACACACGCCGCGCGCGCACTTCCTGCAGCTGCTCGCCGCGCTGCACGACCTCACGCAGCACGACCCGCAGCTGTACGAGGCCGTCGTGCTGGCCGGTGAGTGCACACATGCACACGCACACACACACGCCGCGCGCGCACTTCCTGCAGCTGCTCGCCGCGCTGCACGACCTCACGCAGCACGACCCGCAGCTGTACGAGGCCGTCGTGCTGGCCGGTGAGTGCACACATGCACACGCACACACACACGCCGCGCGCGCACTTCCTGCAGCTGCTCGCCGCGCTGCACGACCTCACGCAGCACGACCCGCAGCTGTACGAGGCCGTCGTGCTGGCCGGTGAGTGCACACATGCACACGCACACACACACGCCGCGCGCGCACTTCCTGCAGCTGCTCGCCGCGCTGCACGACCTCACGCAGCACGACCCGCAGCTGTACGAGGCCGTCGTGCTGGCCGGTGAGTGCACACATGCACACGCACACACACACGCCGCGCGCGCACTTCCTGCAGCTGCTCGCCGCGCTGCACGACCTCACGCAGCACGACCCGCAGCTGTACGAGGCCGTCGTGCTGGCCGGTGAGTGCACACATGCACACGCACACACACACGCCGCGCGCGCACTTCCTGCAGCTGCTCGCCGCGCTGCACGACCTCACGCAGCACGACCCGCAGCTGTACGAGGCCGTCGTGCTGGCCGGTGAGTGCACACATGCACACGCACACACACACGCCGCGCGCGCACTTCCTGCAGCTGCTCGCCGCGCTGCACGACCTCACGCAGCACGACCCGCAGCTGTACGAGGCCGTCGTGCTGGCCGGTGAGTGCACACATGCACACGCACACACACACGCCGCGCGCGCACTTCCTGCAGCTGCTCGCCGCGCTGCACGACCTCACGCAGCACGACCCGCAGCTGTACGAGGCCGTCGTGCTGGCCGGTGAGTGCACACATGCACACGCACACACACACGCCGCGCGCGCACTTCCTGCAGCTGCTCGCCGCGCTGCACGACCTCACGCAGCACGACCCGCAGCTGTACGAGGCCGTCGTGCTGGCCGGTGAGTGCACACATGCACACGCACACACACACGCCGCGCGCGCACTTCCTGCAGCTGCTCGCCGCGCTGCACGACCTCACGCAGCACGACCCGCAGCTGTACGAGGCCGTCGTGCTGGCCGGTGAGTGCACACATGCACACGCACACACACACGCCGCGCGCGCACTTCCTGCAGCTGCTCGCCGCGCTGCACGACCTCACGCAGCACGACCCGCAGCTGTACGAGGCCGTCGTGCTGGCCGGTGAGTGCACACATGCACACGCACACACACACGCCGCGCGCGCACTTCCTGCAGCTGCTCGCCGCGCTGCACGACCTCACGCAGCACGACCCGCAGCTGTACGAGGCCGTCGTGCTGGCCGGTGAGTGCACACATGCACACGCACACACACACGCCGCGCGCGCACTTCCTGCAGCTGCTCGCCGCGCTGCACGACCTCACGCAGCACGACCCGCAGCTGTACGAGGCCGTCGTGCTGGCCGGTGAGTGCACACATGCACACGCACACACACACGCCGCGCGCGCACTTCCTGCAGCTGCTCGCCGCGCTGCACGACCTCACGCAGCACGACCCGCAGCTGTACGAGGCCGTCGTGCTGGCCGGTGAGTGCACACATGCACACGCACACACACACGCCGCGCGCGCACTTCCTGCAGCTGCTCGCCGCGCTGCACGACCTCACGCAGCACGACCCGCAGCTGTACGAGGCCGTCGTGCTGGCCGGTGAGTGCACACATGCACACGCACACACACACGCCGCGCGCGCACTTCCTGCAGCTGCTCGCCGCGCTGCACGACCTCACGCAGCACGACCCGCAGCTGTACGAGGCCGTCGTGCTGGCCGGTGAGTGCACACATGCACACGCACACACACACGCCGCGCGCGCACTTCCTGCAGCTGCTCGCCGCGCTGCACGACCTCACGCAGCACGACCCGCAGCTGTACGAGGCCGTCGTGCTGGCCGGTGAGTGCACACATGCACACGCACACACACACGCCGCGCGCGCACTTCCTGCAGCTGCTCGCCGCGCTGCACGACCTCACGCAGCACGACCCGCAGCTGTACGAGGCCGTCGTGCTGGCCGGTGAGTGCACACATGCACACGCACACACACACGCCGCGCGCGCACTTCCTGCAGCTGCTCGCCGCGCTGCACGACCTCACGCAGCACGACCCGCAGCTGTACGAGGCCGTCGTGCTGGCCGGTGAGTGCACACATGCACACGCACACACACACGCCGCGCGCGCACTTCCTGCAGCTGCTCGCCGCGCTGCACGACCTCACGCAGCACGACCCGCAGCTGTACGAGGCCGTCGTGCTGGCCGGTGAGTGCACACATGCACACGCACACACACACGCCGCGCGCGCACTTCCTGCAGCTGCTCGCCGCGCTGCACGACCTCACGCAGCACGACCCGCAGCTGTACGAGGCCGTCGTGCTGGCCGGTGAGTGCACACATGCACACGCACACACACACGCCGCGCGCGCACTTCCTGCAGCTGCTCGCCGCGCTGCACGACCTCACGCAGCACGACCCGCAGCTGTACGAGGCCGTCGTGCTGGCCGGTGAGTGCACACATGCACACGCACACACACACGCCGCGCGCGCACTTCCTGCAGCTGCTCGCCGCGCTGCACGACCTCACGCAGCACGACCCGCAGCTGTACGAGGCCGTCGTGCTGGCCGGTGAGTGCACACATGCACACGCACACACACACGCCGCGCGCGCACTTCCTGCAGCTGCTCGCCGCGCTGCACGACCTCACGCAGCACGACCCGCAGCTGTACGAGGCCGTCGTGCTGGCCGGTGAGTGCACACATGCACACGCACACACACACGCCGCGCGCGCACTTCCTGCAGCTGCTCGCCGCGCTGCACGACCTCACGCAGCACGACCCGCAGCTGTACGAGGCCGTCGTGCTGGCCGGTGAGTGCACACATGCACACGCACACACACACGCCGCGCGCGCACTTCCTGCAGCTGCTCGCCGCGCTGCACGACCTCACGCAGCACGACCCGCAGCTGTACGAGGCCGTCGTGCTGGCCGGTGAGTGCACACATGCACACGCACACACACACGCCGCGCGCGCACTTCCTGCAGCTGCTCGCCGCGCTGCACGACCTCACGCAGCACGACCCGCAGCTGTACGAGGCCGTCGTGCTGGCCGGTGAGTGCACACATGCACACGCACACACACACGCCGCGCGCGCACTTCCTGCAGCTGCTCGCCGCGCTGCACGACCTCACGCAGCACGACCCGCAGCTGTACGAGGCCGTCGTGCTGGCCGGTGAGTGCACACATGCACACGCACACACACACGCCGCGCGCGCACTTCCTGCAGCTGCTCGCCGCGCTGCACGACCTCACGCAGCACGACCCGCAGCTGTACGAGGCCGTCGTGCTGGCCGGTGAGTGCACACATGCACACGCACACACACACGCCGCGCGCGCACTTCCTGCAGCTGCTCGCCGCGCTGCACGACCTCACGCAGCACGACCCGCAGCTGTACGAGGCCGTCGTGCTGGCCGGTGAGTGCACACATGCACACGCACACACACACGCCGCGCGCGCACTTCCTGCAGCTGCTCGCCGCGCTGCACGACCTCACGCAGCACGACCCGCAGCTGTACGAGGCCGTCGTGCTGGCCGGTGAGTGCACACATGCACACGCACACACACACGCCGCGCGCGCACTTCCTGCAGCTGCTCGCCGCGCTGCACGACCTCACGCAGCACGACCCGCAGCTGTACGAGGCCGTCGTGCTGGCCGGTGAGTGCACACATGCACACGCACACACACACGCCGCGCGCGCACTTCCTGCAGCTGCTCGCCGCGCTGCACGACCTCACGCAGCACGACCCGCAGCTGTACGAGGCCGTCGTGCTGGCCGGTGAGTGCACACATGCACACGCACACACACACGCCGCGCGCGCACTTCCTGCAGCTGCTCGCCGCGCTGCACGACCTCACGCAGCACGACCCGCAGCTGTACGAGGCCGTCGTGCTGGCCGGTGAGGGCACACATGCACACGCACACACACACGCCGCGCGCGCACTTCCTGCAGCTGCTCGCCGCGCTGCACGACCTCACGCAGCACGACCCGCAGCTGTACGAGGCCGTCGTGCTGGCCGGTGAGTGCACACATGCACACGCACACACACACGCCGCGCGCGCACTTCCTGCAGCTGCTCGCCGCGCTGCACGACCTCACGCAGCACGACCCGCAGCTGTACGAGGCCGTCGTGCTGGCCGGTGAGTGCACACATGCACACGCACACACACACGCCGCGCGCGCACTTCCTGCAGCTGCTCGCCGCGCTGCACGACCTCACGCAGCACGACCCGCAGCTGTACGAGGCCGTCGTGCTGGCCGGTGAGTGCACACATGCACACGCACACACACACACATACATACACGCAAACTCACGCACGCACACACATACACAGATGCACGCACACACGCACGCACGCGCGCGCACGTGGGCGCTCGCGCAATTAACCACCTCCCGCCAGAGGGGCACTAGGAGTAGATAGCATACATACCAAATTCTCCGCCCATCAAAGACACAATCAACAAGTGGTCCAACTAGTTGAGTATTTTTAGATCATCGGAGACCACGCCCTTACCGACTATTAATAAGATCTACATTACCAAAATTTTAATGTTCAACTTTTTCAGCTCATCCCCCCCCCCACTCCCCCATAAACAAACATTATTCAAATAAATTGTTGTGCAGAGAAATTTGAAAAAACTCTCTACATTATGCTTTTATTTATTTCTCACAGGAACTCTGTTACTGCAACTTGGCGAACTGAACCAACGTCCACAAATGGACCGGGAAATATCGCAGGACAGCTTATACATGGCAGCCGCGGCAAAACAACCTACATTGCCTGAGGTATTATACCCTCTATCTTTCCCTCTTCTTAACAATTAATGGTACTAACACGCCTAGCGTGTTTTGGTTTATCGACGCCTTTATACCAATGACACACTAGGCGAGTCATTGAATTTCAAAAAAAATAATTTTGGCAGTGAATTCGCTAGTGAAATGTTTTAGTCGTAGTTTTTATTTGTAAATTAAAAAAAAAACCGGCTAAGAGCGAGTCGGACACGCACATGAAAAGATTCCGTAGCCATAAGATGGGCCGATTTTCTTTTCGAATTAACTTTTCGCTGTATGGTAGGTAAAAAAAATATTTTTCGATCATCTTAAAAAACTGTTTTTGACGATACTATAAGGGTTCCTAGAAGACTACAGAACACTAAAAAGATCAATTAGTTTGACGTTACTTGGTCATTAATGATTTGAATAGTGCAGATTTTTTTTTGTTGCGACATACGGATGCAACGAAACAAACCATATCCATTATTCATTAAATAATCTCCGCCCCCTCATTCTCTTACAGATGGATCCAAACGGTAACCCAACCGACGCTGACCAGGAAAAACCTGAACCGTCCCCGTCAAAGGAAATTGAACCTCCAACAGAGCAGATATGGTCGATATCCCTGGAGCAGTTCCTGGCCACGATGCTGGCTCAGGAGCCGGTGGAAGAGTTCTTCAGCAAGAGGAAGCCACTGCTGCCGAGGCTTGAGGCGTTGAGGCAGAGAGACAGGTTGCAGTCTATATCATAGCTGGTGGAGACGGGAGTGGGGTTATAACCGCCACGTCCAGGTAAGATACAAACGGAATTGAACCTTAAGTGTAGCATTTATGGTTGATAATGCTGGAGCACACGAAGGCTGCAGTCTATATCAAAACAAGTGGATTCAGATGCTATGGGACTCTGATCTCCATGTCAAGGTAAGATTCAAACGAAATTGAACCTTAAGTGTAGCATGTACGGTTGGTAATCCTGGAGCAGATGTTGGCGCAGGAGCCGGTTTAGGAATTCTTCAGCAAGAGGGAGCCACTGCTGCCAAGGCTTGAAGCGTTGAGGCAGAGAGACAGGTTGCAGTCTATATCATAGCTGGTGGAGACGGGAGTGGGGTTATAACCGCCACGTTCAGGTAAGATACAAACGAAATTGAACCTTAAGTGTAGCCTGTATGGTCGAGAATGCTGCAGCACATGAAGGCTGCAGTCTATATTAGAGCTAGTGGCATCAGCTGATATGGGGCTCTGATCTTCATCTCCAGGTAAGATTCAAACGAAATTGAACCTAAAGTGTAGCTTGTATGATCGGTAATCTTGGAGCAGATGCTGGCGCAGGAGCCGGTGGAGAAATTCTTCAGCAGGAGGGAGCCACTGCTGCCAAGGCTTGAGGCGTTGAGACAAAGGGACAGGTTGCAGTCTATATCATAGCTGGTGGAGACGGGAGTGGGGTTATAACCGCCACGTCCAGGTAAGACAAACTAAATTGAACCTTAAGTGAAGCATGTGTGGTTGAGAATGCTCGAGCACATGAAGGCTGCAGACTATATCATAGCTAGTGGAATCAGCTGTTCGAAATTTAAGATTCGATCGAAATTGTCAGCTCAAGACAGAATGGAACCCTTGTCTTCACGTTCAGGTAAGATTCAAACTAAATTGAACCTTAAGGGTAGCATATATGGTGGGTAATTCTGGAGCAGATGTTGGCTCAGGAGCCGGTGGAAGAGTTCTTCAGCAAGAGGGAGCCTCTGCTGCCAAGGCTTGAGGCGTTGAGGCAAAGAGACAGGTTGCAGTCTATATCATAGCTGGTGGAGACCGGAGTGGGGTTATAACCGCCACGTCCAGGTAAGATACAAATGAATTTTAACCTTAATTGTAGCGTGTATGGTTGGTAATTCTGGAGCACATAAAGTTGCTATCCATATAATTCTGATCTTCATGTCGAGGTAAGATTCAAACGAAATTGAACCTTAAGTGTAGCATGTATGGTTGATAATTCTTGAGCACATGAAGGCTGCAACCTATATCATAGCTATAGAATCAGCTGCAATGGGACTCTGACCTCCATGTCCAGGTAAGATTCAAACGAAATTGAACCTTAAGTGTAGCATTTATGGTCGGTAATCCTGGAGCAGATGTTGGCGCAGGAACCGGTGGAGGAATTCTTCAGCAAGAGAGAGCCACTGCTGCCAAGGCTTGAGGCGTTGAGGCAGAGAGACAGGTTGCAGTCTATATCATAGCTGGTGGAGACGGGAGTGGGGTTATAACCGCCACGTCCAGGTAAGATACAAACGGAATTGAACCTTAAGTGTAGTGTGTATGGTTGATAATGCTGGAGCACGTGAAGACTGCAGAATATATCATAGCTATAGAATCAGCTGGTATGGGACTCTGATCTTCATGTCCAGGTAAGATTCAAACGAAATTGAACCTTACGTGTAGCATGTATAGCCGATAATCCTGGAGCAGATGTTGGCGCAGGAGCCGGTGGAAGAGTTCTTCAGCAAGAGGGAGCCACTGCTGCCAAGGCTTGAGGCGTTGAGGCAGAGAGACAGGTTGCAGTCTATATCATAGCTGGTGGAGACGGGAGTGGGGTTATAACCGCCACGTCCAGGTAAGATACAAAGGAAATTGAACCTTAACGGTAGTACGTAGTATGGTTGAGAATGCTGGAGCACGTGAAGACTGCAAAATATATAATAGCTATAGAATCAGCTGCAAAGGGACCCTGATATCCATGTCCAGGTAAAATTCAAACGAAATTGAACCTTAAGTGTAGCATGTATAGTCGATAATCCTGGAGCAGAAGTTGGTGCAGGAGCCAGTGGAGAAAGAAGGTGGAAGCCCTAAGGCAGAGAGACAGGTTGCAGTCTTTATCATAGCTGGTGGAGACCGGAGTGGGGAACCACCACGAATAAACTTTTCAAAATATCTGTTCCGTAATTTCGAGGAAAAAAACATCCAACTCTCAAAGGAAATTGCACCTTGGGAGAAGCAATTACTGTCGATAATTCTCGAGCATTTAAAGGCAGGTGTAAGTAGGGAAGGAGGGAATGCAATCACGCGAGACTAGGGCTCCGGCGAGATCTCGCGAGTTTACGAACGACGATCTCGTCAATTACGAGATCTCGCGAGATTGCCAGTTTTGTGTGTTAATTCGTGCAGAAAATCACAAAATTTTCATGAATTAGGGAGAAAATAATAAAAATCATAGTAATTGTGAAATCAAAATTAGTCATTACGAATTATTTTAATAAATTTTCATGTGTTTAACAGCTTTAAACGTATTAATTTACGTATCTTCATCTATCTTATTGATTGTAGCGTGATGAAAGTATCCTATAACCTGCCCAGGAGTATGAAGAATAATTGTACCAAGTTTCGTTAAAATCCGTCGAGTAGTTTTTGTTTCTATAAGGAACATACAGACAGACAGACAGACAAAAATTTTACGATTGCATTTGTGGCATCAGTATCGAGCAATAATCACAATCATAGTTATTTTGAAAATATTTTTCATGTACAGAATTGAACTTTACAGATTTATTATAAGTATAAATTTTCACACGTAGGTGTGAAATTAATATATATTGACTCAACTGGCCTACTTCGTTCAGTAAGTTGCACGTGTATGGCACCCTTTTCTGCGAGATTTGATTAAGAAATGGCAATTTACATACGGGAATGTCCATTTCTGTTTTAATTTATCATATTTCTGAATGGAAACCATGAATATTATGCAGTATTCGCCTTTTGGTGATGACCAAGAATCTAAGTTCAATCTCGTAAATCTCGCGAGATCTCGTCCATTTTCGCCCGAGATTCAATCTCGCTAAAATAGGCCGAGCTCTCGTAAAAACGAAATCTCGCGAGAACGAGATTGCATTCCCTAGTGTAAGTGGCGGAGACGGAGTCTGATTTTAATGGCCACGTCTAGGTAAAAGAGTCAAAGAAAATTGAACCTTAAGTGCAGCGGGTATGTTGGATATTGGCAAATGATGGCGATTATTTATTACATCAGTCATTATTTCTGATGCCGGTCGTAATCGCCATGAGTGAAGAGTGAATTCAGGCAGAAATCTATAGCTTAGCTTCTACATAGTTACCTGTTATTAGCAAAGGTTATTGATGGTCATTTCTAATTGCAGGTACCATAAGTGAGGTACCAGTGGGGTTGCAACATGGACCACTAAAGTGACCTTGAGCCACTGATATTCCAAATATACCTGTATAAGTTACCGTTTCTAAACATATTATATCACGCAATTTTGAAATGTAATCTGTATAAATAATTATAAAGTAATTACAACAGTTACAATTATGATACATTACATATGATACAATGACGTTGATACAATTAATCATTTTATCATCGGAAGTTTAATGATCCAACTGAGTGTTTTTTATCATGACAATGAAGTCATAGGGAGTGCACCTCACTAGTGCACTTGCTTTTTTGTGCACTATAATATCTTGGGCGTAAAATCGCAAATATTGGCTTTACCGGCAGATAAATAATACTTATAACAATGGCTTTGGGAATATCTGCCGAAAGGGCCAATTTTCAAAATACCTAGCAAAGTGAATTGACCAATCTTAACAACATTCAATTGAAATCGAGAAATTTCACACTTGAATACAAAGATTGTTTATATTGATAATATCGCGAAAGTGTAAACTGTCAGTTGGATCACTTGATTTCTATCGAACAATAATTGATACGACCCGTAACCGAAATGGCAATAAATTAGTGTGTCTCGCAAATATAATAAATATTATATTTAAAGAGACGACGATTATAAAGTGAACATTTTATTAGTTAAATATTAGAACATTTATACATAAATATTTAGCCTTGTACTAGAAATATGTATATAAGGACAGTGTTCAAATTATATTTTGTTATCTATGGATTTTAAGCATTTGCCTTTGATATGTAAGGTGAATATGCCATAGCTTGCATTCCACTTACCGCAGAAATGTAGGTTCTGTAATTTTATAGACTAATGTGTAGCCATATTAGATTTATTTTATAAATAAAATATATAAATAAGTTACTTTTTTAATAATATCGTGTAAGTATATAACTTTATTAACTATTTCTGTTTTTAAATCATCCCCTCAAAATAAAATTATATACGCATGTTTATATCAATAAATTACTGAGTACTAAAGGGTCTGCAGTCCGCACGCTAGCGCTGCCATTCGCTTATCTTCAATTGTAGTAAATATAAGATATTTTGAAAAAATACTCTCCGGAGTGCACCAAACAATATTTATTTAAATATCTTAATTTTATCATAATTTAATAAAATAGAATGGCGGCGCTAGTATGCGGACTGCACGCTCTTAAGAATAATATATAATTTCTCTTTTTAAAATTTTTTAGTGGTGCTTAAGCTTATGTCGTGTACCCTTATTTTGTGGGCTAAATGCACTGTATATTACCCAATACATAAAGACAGCAGTAAATATTTCACTTTAGTGTGAATATGTATAAATACATGTATTTAGGCTAGGCTTCACGTACGTAAATTGATGGTGCTTTGCAATAAAATGTGTGAAAAGCAATATATTTATGTATAGACTACGAGAAATTAGGTACGGGAAGCCATGTTCTTTTTATATTAAAGTTATTCCTTTATATACGAGAATGTAACAATTGTTAACTATAGTCTTACACTTCATATTTTGAATTTCCATTTCTTTTAAATAAACCTCTTTTTAACTTGTTAATTATAGATGTCTTCCTGTGCCTAATCTGCTTATATCGTGAAATCTAAGCATTGAATAAAATTAGCATTGTTTAATGAAATGTAATAAAATATATGTATCGCAAATTATTTTTATAATATGCTTCCATTGAGTAAAGCATAGAAATTGGAATTTCTTATAAGAACACGGTCGCATTTGAGTTATGGCTTATTCGAGGTCAATTGGCAGTTATTGACCTAAATCACTACATAGTATAAAACAAAGTCGCTTTCTCTGTCCCTATGTCCCTTTGTATGCTTTAATCTTTGAAACTACGCAACGGATTTTGATGCGGTTTTTTTTTATAGATAAAGTGATTCTGGAGGAAGGTTTTTATGTATCATACATGCATAATATAGTAGAGAAACACTAATAAACTTAGTTGGACGCGAGCGAAGTCGGGGCGGGTCGCTAGTTTCTAATAAATTGTTTTGATGACACGCTAGCACCTATGTATGAACTTTCAACTTTCTTTACAAAAAATAAACCTTATTTCATAGATTAAAATTTTAAAATATATCGACCTTGTGTAATGTCATTGGATTTTATAGAACAACTATACATTCGCATGTGTGCAAACATATTTAAAGCTACAATACAATACAAATGTATATAATTTACATGTCCAGAAAGATACCCTGTTCATTGTTATCAAAAAATACGCGGTTGAATTTAGAACCGTTACTTGGTTATGGCGATAACGCCCTTCCTGTTTATTATAAGAATGAACTGTGTTCTTATCTTCAATACTAAACAATGCGAAAAGTTTAATAAAGCACAAACATGTATGTAGATATGTATTATATAAATTATATATATATACACACTGGTCCACTTGTACCTACAGCTAATTAAAGTCGAAGTGGCATTCATAGCGTTGAAATATTCTAAACTTATCGAAAGAAATATGAATGAGGCCTCTTGCATTCCAGTTTTAGTGCCATATATATAATTATAATTGTACATTTGTTTAAATTTCATATACATTTTCCTGTATGGCCTCAACAACGAAATTTGAAAATAGATTTGAATTTTTATTTCTATTCGTAATCTGCAAATTAAACAATTCTAAAGTATGTCAATGTTTTGATATACTTAAAAATAGTTGAATTTCAGCTAATGGTTCGATGTTTAAAGTGTGAATTGGATTACAAAGTACTTATTATCTCACACATTGCTTTTAATGAACACGAGATATTTTCAATGGGCTCTTAAAGCAAGGTTGTTGCCCGCAATCGAACAATACAGTTTATACCAATTGATAGGTAAATAATGATAATGTTTACCAACAGAAAACGATATACCTATTTTTAAATCTTATTCAAATGCCGTCATTGTTTAGGCCTTTATTGAGATAACAACAGCTATGAATCAATTGTATATGTACTTATTTTAGTGGTAATTTCCACCAACCGATATATTATGTTGCTTTTCTGTACCAACATTTATATGTAAAATGTATGTAATCTAGTTCTGCATAGAATATAAAGATCTTGAATAAACACTTGTTTGACGTTACTGTGTTGTATTATTCTTATTTATGTATATATAAATACTTTTGATTGAATATTTTGTAAAGTCAAAATCTTTTGTATACTGTGAATATCTCGAAAACGGTGCGTCATACGCAAAATCCGATGAAATTTACGACTCCTTCAAGAAAACTCCTTAAGATTATTGAGACCTATCCGATGGACATGCTACACGCAGGATGCCGCAGATCGTGCGAAGTGGAGGAGAAAGAGCAGGAAAGCGGACCCTGGACTCAAAGGCAATGGCCGAGGATGCGACCGGGACAAGCGCTAGGATGATGATGATGATGCGATGGACATGATGATGGCCTATTCCTAATGATGTACTCATCCAAAAATGTTTAAGGGGGGGGGGGGGGTCCCTGTTAAATCATATGCCTACCACATAGTTCCTCCATCAACTCTTGCCTTAGGTCTGCCAAGACTTTGGGTGGATGGCCCCATTTCCTCGGCCATCCACCCCAACGTGAGGCGGCCTGGTCACTCGGGCATGTCGCCACTGCCAAATGGGGTGCATGCTACCCTGGTCCCCAATAGGCACATGGACGGCGACCGTGAGGAAGTACTTGGTGTTTAGTGGGTAGTCGCACTCGGAGTCCCACATACCTCCGCCAAGGCGGAGCATGCGTAAAGGCATTCACCAAGGATAAAAAAAAAAAAAAAAAAAGGTCTGCCAAGACTTCAAGTCTGGCTACTATCCCTATGCAAATAATGATGCTATTTTTGGAATTTGGTTCGCGAAGTTCACAGGAGTGTAATACTTTCAGTAACTGTCTGTCTTTATAATAGGTATCATTTTGTAATATTGACTTGGTGTATTTACTATACTCTATGATATAGATATATAGTAAATAGTAATGGGTGGAATCTGAAACGCATAAATAAAAAGTTAAACTTGTTATAAAAATATCACTTTATTGCAACAAGAAATTAATAGACACACACAAAACAAAACAGTTGTTACTTATTTCAATAGGTTTTAAGTATAATTTCTTTGGAACTCTAGTTATAAAAAAACATTTAGAGGAATATTATCAATTTAAACGATTGAAGCGAAGAGTCCATGCGTGTTCAGACTTCACTGTGTTGCGAGGCGGCAACAATATTGCAGTCCGGTTCGTCAGCACTTTCCACTGAAAAAATAATTAATATAGTTATTTTAAGAAAAATATTATTACTATATTAATAAAAAAATGAAATTAAATTGCATATCGATACCTTAAATCTCAAATGGCGTAACCACCAAAACACAACTTTTCAGGAGAGCAAAAAAACAAAAAAAAAATATTTGTTTAAATCATAACTTTGTATATTTTAATACTATAAAAATGTTTTATACATCAAATTTCTTAGAATTTTGAGATGAAGGCTTCAGTTAGAACTATTTGCACCTAAATCTTATATTTTAAAAAATAGGAGTCGGTTACGACTTCTGAAAATATGACAAAAAGGCGTTTACACCCTATAAAAAACACGATTTTTTTGAGATTAAGGTCGTATCCCCCATTTAATTCATAAAAAAATACAAAATAAGGGGTATTTTCTACTTCTTTTATTGAATTAGGTACATTAAACGGGTAAGAGGATTTTAGGAAACAAAATAAAATCTAAAAAAAGCCAAGGCCGAGATAATAAGAAGGCCTAATTCGATTTAGCAGTGTAGTTGTAGAAAAACGACCCTTATTCTTAGCAACTCTACTTATATTAATATAATATTTACGTAATAATCAACTTTAAAATTCAATTAAAGTCCTAATGGAGTTAGAAAATATTACAAAAATTGTATTAATTTAAGAATCAATGAATCAAGTAGCTACGCCACGACCATTGCGATGGGCTCTTACCTCCCATCGCAATGGCCGACATACTTTTAATCAGCAAGAAAGACACCACGACCTTATAATGTCATCGTATCAGCTCACTCTGATTTCCTAAATTATTATTAACATTGTGCACAGACGGCATTATCCCAAAAACATATCATGAAGAATATCACCCGCGTTTACCAACAGCAGAAGATAATTATGCCAGATGTATTACCAGGCACTGATATAGAGGACGGAGTTACAGACACAGAAAAATACTGTTTTTTATGTTTGATTGTTTTTGATAGTTTCAATAAAAAATTTTTGACTGATTATATTAAATTAGGGCTTTCTAAAATCTCTTACTTTTTGGACGTAGCTACTTGATTCATTGATTCTTAAATTAATACAATTTTTGTAATCTTTTCTAACTCCATTAGGACTTTAATTGAATTTTAAAGTTGATTATTACGTAAATATTATATTAATATAAGTAGAAATCATTGTTGCTAAGAATAAGGGTCGTGTTTCTACCACTATACTGCTAAATCGAATTAGGCCTTCTTATTCTCTCGGCCTTGGCTTTTTTTATATTTTATTTTGTTTCCTAAAATCCTCTTACTCGTTTAATGTACCAAATTCAATAAAAGATGAAGAAAATACCCCTTATTTTGTATTTTTTTTATGTATTTATAGAAGATACGACCTTAATCTCAAAAAAATTGTGTTTTTTATAGGGTGTAAACGCCTTTCAATAATAAAAATTGTCTGTGGTGTAAACGCCGAAACCGAAAAATGATGTCCCTTACCCCCGTGTGTTTTTACTTTTTTTTTCACTTTACAATAATTTCTAAGGGCGTAACCACCAAATAAAGTTGGCTATGTGTGATACGCCATATTAATGTATTAAAATATATCGTTACGCCCTGACGTTGTTCATGCATTAAATTTAAAGCTGCTTACGACCTCTTTACCTTATAAAAAGTGTTCAAATCTATAAAAAACATCGGGTCGTAATGACCATTTTTTTGCGAATTTCAGGATTTTAAATATACAGATCGATAGAGAAAAAAAAACTGAATAAAACTGCATTCAAAAGTCATTTTGACCAATTTGGCGCTTACGCCATTTGAGATTTAAGGTATCGATATGTAGCAAAAATAATACAATTACTATGTTGTGGTAGCTTTTGCAGAATTTTAATGTCTTGTTTTGCCAATGAAAATCATGTATGGATTTACCTACATTATTGTTCACGAAATATATGCAAAATTTGTGTGTTCTTTAGTCTAGTGAAGAAATATTTTTTTGTGAACCATAGTAAAATTAGAAGACTGTGATATTAATGCATGCAAATCTTAAACTAGTGAATTTCATTCTCACTTTTAAAGGTCCTTCATTCCCCAACAAGTCGACCTGCCACATTTTAGTCTTCATAATATCAGTGACATTGGCCAGGTACAGAGTATTCTTCGCAGGCCAATCCAAGAAGGAGGCATATATGGACAGCACCTCATCGGCTCGCGGTCTGGCGGTAGGGTTGCGAGCTCGGTAGTGAGCCTTCTGACATGTGTACCAAACGTTTCCGTTCAATGTGTCGTTTTGATAGGTCCACGGAGACGAGCCATATATCGCTTCACCGTTTATTCTCAACCAGTCACCAAGGGCTAGTAACCGCTCCTCGAATATTGGAGCGATTGTGCCTTCTTTAGTAGGGCCTATGTTGATCAGAGCGTTTCCTGGAAATAAACATACATTTAAAATTGTAATTGTATATGATAAATGACAAATGTTTGTTAAATTAATTAAGCATACCTCCACAACTGACAGTAGACAGAACCTCTATTAGCAACTCTCGCATTGTAAGTACATCACTCAAATCCATGTTTCTTCTGTAGCCCCAGGAGGATTTGTCCAGTGTAAAGGCATTCTCCCATTTATGGTTCTGAAGCGAACCTGAAAAAAAATGTATATAAAAAATCTTTAAGAGAGTTTTAAAACAACAATGACCTTTTAATGATTATAGTACTTGTTGGTTAGGCACTTGTATTTGTAATGTATCTTGACAAGAGTACTTGATTGAGTATGATCATTGAAAATAACTATTTATGTCAAGTGATCTCACAAACCTCTACAAGAACCAATGAGGTAAGGACATTTTTAACATAAATCTTACCTGGGTTGTATCTGTCTTTGCAGTTATAAAAATCTCCATGGTGGCAAGGAATATCTATTCCCCACCTATCGTTCACCACAATCTCATCCTTCACCGGACTGTCATTATACAACCAAGCTAAGAGATCAGTGGAATTCCAGTATATATCATGAGCTTCCCAATCTCCATCAGACCACAGCACTGATGGTGAATAATCATTTACAATTTGCTTGATATCCGGCCAAAGCTTTGTGAACACATAAGTTTGTGATGTAAAGTTAGTACTTTTGTCTTCTAAATAAATAGGGTTGAACCATTCATACAATGAATGGTAGAGGCCAAATTTAAGCCCAGCATTTCTTACAGCTTCAGCTAAATCACCCACCAAGTCACGATGAGGACCGACGTCAACAGAGTTCCAGCTGAAAGATCTTTTTGATGGAAACAGGGTGTAGCCTTCATGATGTTTCGAAGTTAAGACAACATACCTGAAACAAGGATATTCTATTTTATTTTCCTCAACACTTCATTATGTTAAATATTAATACAAAACCAAAATACTTAAAATAATAAACACATTCAATTAAATATTTATAATTTTATGAAAGTTTTTTTGAACTGTGTTTTAACTATAAGAAAAAGGAGTGGCAGTTCCCTACTAAGTATTTTGATTGCAAAAATATATAAGTTAGAGCAAGCATGTTGTTACTTACTTGGCACCAGCTTTAACAAAGAGGTTGGCAAATTTCTCTGGGTCAAAAAATTCTGCTTTGAACATTGGTGCAAAATCTTGGTAAGTGAACCCGGGTGGGTAGTTGTCCTCCATAAAGTCTTCATACTTTTTGACACCATCTGGAAGATTTTTATTAACCAATGGACGGTTGGCATTATGGCATAATAAAAATCTTATAAATATTAACCTTTCGTATGCGGGAAGGGTGCGTAAATCTGTACCCGTCGTCTGCGGCAACATAGCGCGAGTTTAAGACCGTATTTCAAGTGTATATGTTTCAAAATAGAGTTGAAAGTGTCACAGGTCATCTGAACACTGATCAGTGTTACCGCAGTTTCATACTAGAACACTGATCAGTGCTAAAGCAACTGAAGGGTTAATCTGCGTTTTAGTCACACCACAGCTATGGATCCTACAATTTAAATGCAATCAAATCAAGTTAAGTAACATAAAATTAAATTAAGTTACTTTCTTAATGATAGACCCTTTATTTATTACCTTTATAAAAGAAAAAATATTTTAAAATTCTATGAATTATTTGGAAAACATTTTAAAAGAATTAGGTACCCAATAAATGTTTTTACTATAAAATTCTGAAATTTAAATACCTACCTTTTTTCCAGTTACTCCAAAACCATTCAGAACCGAAACTAGGTACACTGAAAACTCCCCAGTGGAGGAAAATGCCTATTTTCGCTTTGTCATACCATTCTGGCAGAGGTCGGGTGTCCAGGTGCTCCCAGTCTGGCTTATACTTCTCACCAGTTGCATTAAAATCTTTCACTAGTAAGTTATCGTCGTAGTCCTGGCCCAACTCATGTTTTTCATTATCCTCATCGCCGTACTCAATCATATTTTCTTGCGGCCGTTGTATTAGGATATTCCCATTACCATTTTGTTTATCCATATAAGACTGCACAATTTCAATTAAAACAACGTAAACCAACACGAGCGAAACCCACAGCCGCATCTTTGATAAAATTTTGCAGTTTTTTAAAGGTAGCAAAGTAACTAATCCCGCGCCGGTGTTTTCAGTGATAAGTTCAGCTGAGCACTGAGAATATAAACGTTCACGAAGTGCCAAATAAAGTTGATTAACTAATATCTTTTTTGATCATTACTTCTTGTAAACACTGTTTGAAATACTTCAAAAAAAAAAATCACTGTTGTTTACATTATGTAGGAGCGAGCGCGCGGCGCGATAACAAAGATATTGGAAGTACCATAGATCATCCCTCCTTATGTCAGGTTTGAGTCATTTGAGTGTAGCCAAAACTTCAAAAATTTACCTAACTTTACACTTATAGCGTTGTGGCTATTGATAAAGTACTCGAGTCGACAAAACATTTTTCAACTAAGAGATTTTTTATATATTTATTTATATGAAAATAAATACTCATCATATTCTTATTTCTTATTAATTAATATTAAAAATGTGAAAGTTTGTTTGTTTGCATGTTTATCCGTCAATCACTCTGAAAGTACTGAACGGATTTAAATAAATTTGGTATACACGCAGGATTTAGTCTGACTTAAGTGAAATGATACTTTTTATTCCGATTAAATGCTCCCATGGTATTGGTACATGGTATTTTTGAGGATTTTGGTTTACCAACGGTTTACGAAGTCGCGGGCGGCCGCTAGTCTAAACCTATATATAAAGCTGTACAATTTGTTTGTTTGCATGTTTGTTTGTTTGTTTGTATGAACGCGCTAATCCCAGGAATAGGGTCCGATTTGAAAAAATATTTTTGTGTTGGATAGTCGATAGGCTGATCATGAGTGCCTAACAGAAACCCCAAAATAACAACAGTTTCGCAAAGCAAACGAAACTTTTTAAAAATTGGTACCCATTTCGTGTGGGAATATTTTATCAAATAAAATTTTATAAAACTGCAAATATCTCGAAAACTATGCGTCGTACGTTAAATCTGATGACATTTTTGATCCCCTTTTAGGAAAACCCATTAGATATTTTAGACCTATCCGATGACCTCACCCAAAAAGGTCAAGGACGAGGTTGACTTTTTATATGCATTAAAAATCAACTCAGTTTAGGTGACCACTTTACATTAAAATTCGCTAGAAATGCCCTGACGGACGCTTGAAAACTGTAGCATTATTATTATTTTGTTTGACGTAGCGTACGTTTCAACATGCATGTATGTGAAATTATTGATGAGCAGGTCTGTCGAACATGGAGTAGAAAGTAAACTAAATAAATAAATAAAAATAAAGCTAGATACTTTATGGGTGCTTAAAAACTCAAGGTTAGGACGACATGGCGATAGTAAGGGGAGGCCTATATCCAACAGTGGCCTACGATAGGCTGATCATGAGTGCCTAACAGAAAACCCCAAAATAACAACAGATTCGCAAAGAGAAACGAAACTTTTAAAAAATTGATACCCATTTCGTGTGGGAATATTTTATCAAATAAAATTGTACAAAACTGCAAATATCTCGAAAACTATGCGTCGTACGTAAAATCTGATGACATTTTTGATCCCCTTTTAGGTAAACCCATTAGATATTTTAGACCTATCCGATGACCTCACCCAAAAAGGTCAAGGACGAGGTTGACTTTTTCTATGCATTAAAAATCAACTTCGTTTCGGTGACAACTTTACATTAAAATTCGCTAGAAATGCCCTGACGGACGCTTGAAAACTGTAGCATTATTATTATTTTGTTTGACGAAGCGTACGTTTCAACATGCGTGTAGATGACATTATTGATGAGCAGGTGTGTCGAACATGGAGTAGAAAGTTAACTAAATAAAAAAATAAAAATAAAGCTAGATACTTTATGGGTGCTTAAAAACTCAAGGTTAGGACGACATGGCGATAGAAAGGGGAGGCCTATATCCAACAGTGGCCTACCATAGGCTGATCATGAGTGCCTAACAGAAAACCCCAAAATAACAACAGATTCGCAAAGAGAAACGAAACTTTTAAAAAATTGATAACCATTTCGTGTGGGAATATTTTATCAAATAAAATTTTATAAAACTGCAAATATCTCGAAAACTATGCGTCGTACGTAAAATCTGATGACATTTTTGATCCCCTTTTAGGTAAACCCATTAGATATTTTAGACCTATCCGATGACCTCACCCATGACCGCATTAAAAATCAACTTCGTTTCGGTGACAACTTTGCAATAAAATTCGCTATCATCGGATAGGTATTAACATCTAATGCGTTTTCCTAAAAGGGGATCAAAAATGTCATCAGACTTTACGTACGACGCATAGTTATCGAGATATTTGCAGTTTTATAATATTTTTTTGATAAAATATTCCCCCACGAAATGGGTACTAATTTTTTTAAAGTTTCGTTTCTCTTTGCGAAACTGTTGTTATTTTGGGTTTTTCTGTTATGAACTCATGACCAGCCTATCGTAGGCCACTGTTCGATATAGGCCTCCCCTTACTATCGCCATGTCGTCCTAACCTTGAGTTTTTAAGCACCCATAAAGTATCTAGCTTTATTTTAATTTTTTTATTTAGTTTACTTTCTACTCCATGTTTGACAGACCTGCTCATCAATAATTTCACATACATGCATGTTGAAACGTACGCTACGTCAAACAAAATAATAATAATGCTACAGTTTTCAAGCGTCCGTCAGGGCATTTCTAGCGAATTTTAATGTAAAGTGGTCACCTAAACTGAGTTGATTTTTAATGCATATAAAAAGTCAACCTCGTCCTTGACCTTTTTGGGTGAGGTCATCGGATAGGTCTAAAATATCTAATGGGTTTTCCTACAAGGGGATCAAAAATGTCATCAGATTTTACGTACGACGCATAGTTTTCGAGATATTTGCAGTTTTATAAAATTTTATTTGATAAAATATTCCCACACGAAATGGGTACTAAATTTTTTAAAGTTTCGTTTCTCTTTGCGAAACTGTTGATATTTTGGGGTTTTGTGTTACACACTCATGACCAGCCTATCGTAGGCCACTGCTGGATATAGGCCTCCCCTTACTATCGCCATGTCGTCCTGACCTTGAGTTTTTAAGCACCCATAAAGTATCTAGCTTTATTTTTATTTTTTTTATTTAGTTTACTTTCTACTCCATGTTCGACAGACCTGCTCATCAATAATTTCACATACATGCATGTTGAAACGTACGCTACGTCAAACAAAATAATAATAATGCTACAGTTTTCTAGCGTCCGTCAGGGCATTTCTAGCGAATTTTAATGTAAAGTGGTCACCTAAACTGAGTTGATTTTTAATGCATATAAAAAGTCAACCTCGTCCTTGACCTTTTTGGGTGAGGTCATCGGATAGGTCTAAAATATCTAATGGGTTTTCCTAAAAGGGGATCAAAAATGTCATCAGATTTTACGTACGACGCATAGTTTTCGAGATATTTGCAGTTTTATAAAATTTTATTTGATAAAATATTCCCACACGAAATGGGTACCAATTTTTAAAAAGTTTCGTTTCTCTTTGCGAAACTGTTGTTATTTTGGGGTTTTGTGTTACACACTCATGATCAGCCTATCGTAGGCCACTGCTGGATATAGGCCTCCCCTTACTATCGCCATGTCGTCCTGACCTTGAGTTTTTATGCACCCATAAAGTATCTAGCTTTATTTTTATTTTTTTATTTAGTTTACTTCCTACTCCATGTTCGACACACCTGCTCATCAATAATTTCACATACATGCATGTTGAAAATTACGCTACGTCAAACAAAAGAATAATAATGCTACAGTTTTCTGGCGTCCGTCAGGGCATTTCTAGCGAATTTTAATGTAAAGTGGTCACCTAAACTGAGTTGATTTTAATGCAGATAAAAAGTCAACCTCGTCCTTGACCTTTTTGGGTGAGGTCATCGGATAGGTCTAAAATATCTAATGGGTTTTCCTAAAAGGGGATCAAAAATGTCATCAGATTTTACGTACGACGCATAGTTTTCGAGATATTTGCAGTTTTATAAAATTTTATTTGATAAAATATTCCCACACGAAATGGGTACCAATTTTTTTAAAGTTTCGTTTCTCTTTGCGAAACTGTTGTTATTTTGGGGTTTTGTGTTACACACTCATGATCAGCCTATCGTAGGCCACTGCTGGATATAGGCCTCCCCTTACTATCGCCATGTCGTCCTGACCTTGAGTTTTTATGCACCCATAAAGTATCTAGCTTTATTTTTATTTTTTTATTTAGTTTACTTCCTACTCCATGTTCGACACACCTGCTCATCAATAATTTCACATACATGCATGTTGAAAATTACGCTACGTCAAACAAAAGAATAATAATGCTACAGTTTTCTGGCGTCCGTCAGGGCATTTCTAGCGAATTTTAATGTAAAGTGGTCACCTAAACTGAGTTGATTTTAATGCAGATAAAAAGTCAACCTCGTCCTTGACCTTTTTGGGTGAGGTCATCGGATAGGTCTAAAATATCTAATGGGTTTTCCTAAAAGGGGATCAAAAATGTCATCAGATTTTACGTACGACGCATAGTTTTCGAGATATTTGCAGTTTTGTACAATTTTATTTGATAAAATATTCCCACACGAAATGGGTACTAATTTTTTAAAAGTTTCGTTTCTCTTTGCGAATCTGTTGTTATTTTGGGGTTTTCTGTTAGGCACTCATGACCAGCCTATCGTAGGCCACTGTTGGATATAGGTCTCCCCTTACTATCGCCATGTCGGCCTAACCTTGAGTTTTTAAGCACCCATAAAGTATCTAGCTTTATTTTTATTTTTTTATTTAGTTTACTTTCTACTCCATGTTCGACAGACCTGCTCATCAATAATTTCACATACATGCATGTTGAAACGTACGCTACGTCAAACAAAATAATAATAATGCTACAGTTTTCAAGCGTCCGTCAGGGCATTTCTAGTGAATTTTAATGTAAAGTGGTCACCTAAACTGAGTTGATTTTTAATGCATGTAAAAAGTCAACCTCGTCCTTGACCTTTTTGGGTGAGGTCATCGGATAGGTCTAAAATATCCAATGGGTTTTCCTAAAAGGGGATCAAAAATGTCATCAGATTTTACGTACGACGCATAGTTTTCGAGATATTTGCAGTTTTATAAAATTTTATTTGATAAAATATTCCCACACGAAATGGGTACCAATTTTTTTAAAGTTTGGTGTCTCTTTGCGAAACTGTTGTTTTTTTGGGGTTTTGTGTTACACACTCATGATCAGCCTATCGAAGGTCACTGCTGGATATAGGCCTCGCCTTACTATCGCCATGTCGTCCTGACCTTGAGTTTTTAAGCGCCTATAATGTACCTAGCTTTATTTTTATTCATTTACTAGAGGCCGCGTGCGACTCCGTCCGCGTGGATTTCGGTTATACTATAGCCTAAAGCCTTCCTTGTCATATGGACTATCCAACACAAAAATATTTTTTCAAATCGGACCAATAGTTCCTCAGATTAGCGCGTTCAAACAAACAAACAAACATACTACTAACAAACAAATTCTTTAGCTTTATATATTAGTTTAGACTAGCGGCCGCCCGCGACTTCGTTTGCGAGGATTTTGGTTTATCCCATGGGAGCATTTAATCGGAAAAAAAGTATCCTATCGCCTAAGTCAGACTAAATCCTGCCTGTATACCAAATTCATCCAAATCCGCTGAGTAGTTTCAAAATGATTGACGGATAAACATCCAAACATTCAAACTTTTACATTTATGATATTAATTAATAAGAAATAAGATGATGAGTATTTATCTTCATATAAATAAATAAATAAAAAAACTCTTAGTAGAAAAATGTTTTGTTGACTCGAGTTCTTTATCGATAGGCACAACACTATAGGTGTAAAGTTAGGTAAATTTTTGAAGTTTTAGTGGCTACACTTAAACCTGACATAGGGATGATCTATGGTACTTCCAATATCTTTGAAATATACCCTTCTAACTGTCTGTCACCTACCTACCAGTCAGTTTTGTTTTTCGCTGTCACTTCTTTTTTCTCTTTGTTTTGGCTCTGCACGATTTGCGCTTAAGCCGCATAGATTTTGCTCTTTCTATGAGAGATATGTTGAGATTTTCGTATAAATTAATAAATATCTCACCACATCATATATGTTCATTGATGACTCCGTGTTAAGAAGCTTAAGGAATTGTGTTAGACATCAGAATCAACTGTGGTATTACAAATATACTTAAATAGATACATATAACACCCAGACCAGAACAAACGCACATGTCTATGCACTCAAATGTTTTTCCTGTGCGGGAATCGAACCTGCGACCTTTTGTATTATAAGAAACATCTTGACCATTACACCAACCGGGTCTAATTTTGTTAAATGTTGAACGATATTGTTGTTTAACTTACCCATTTTATTATAAACCCATTTTTTATGAGTGCTCACAATTGTATTTACGTAAAAATTAAAACTACTAGAAAATGCAGGGAAGCACAAAGATAGTTGGGATCATTTATGCATATTAATTAGTGAGATTTAGGAGGAATCTCTTTTTTAAACAATAAGTTGCGGATTTCCAGTATGGTTTATTTAAACTATACAGTCATTAAATATTAGCTTATAAATAATAAGTTATATTTTCTTTCTAAGAAGCACTGTATAACGTTAAAACAAACACACTTATTATAATGTATATAATTAATTATGAAAAACAATGTTCTTACAGATATTCCTTTTAAAAATACATCTTATATGTTAAAAAATATCAAAAAACAATGAGAACAACTCACAAACATTTGACTAGAATGGTGATTAAACCTACATTATTTTAATGTTTCAAGGGACTTTAAATATTTTTTTTTTATGTATACAAACCTATGTTATATGATGCCAGCTTATAAAAAAGATATTGGACCAAATGTAAAATTGAAAATACGTAATGTACAAAACAAAAATTGTTTCAATTAATTTAATACCAATTAGCAGAATGTAAGAGTCTTTTATAATTTTAATTTATACTTGATTTCTGCTACTCAACTTTAAAATTAGTGTAATGACAGGGTGCATTTATAATAATTTCACTAATGCCTGATGTAGGTGGGGTGTGTGAAGTAGCCAGTGGTTCTATGTGTGTTGTTGTACTCATGGGGGTTGTATATAACTTGCCACCCAGGGGCAGAACACTACATCTATGTATTGAAGCTGCATTCTGTGGTTGACTTTGATGCGTTTCAACAGTGTATGAAGTGTTCTGCTCAGTTCTCGTGTCACAAATCATGCCCATTTTGACTTCAAATATCACATCTTGTATTTTTTTCTTTGCTACTAAGAGATTTTTTTCTCCTTTCAAAGATCTCAGTTCATTAGCTATGTATTCTCCAAAGACTGAGAACTCATCCCTGTTCTGTTGAGTGCTTGAACAGGCTTCTGCTTTGACAGAACTGAATGAGTCAGTTCTTGCTATTTTATGAGGCGGAGAGAGACTGGCAAGTTTGCAGTCCGAGAGTGAGTTGTCTGATTGTGATGGAAGATTATTTGGATCAGGATTCCGCTCCTGGAATGACAAAAGTAAGATACATGAGGATCATAAATCAATAAAGGTACTGATAGATTGTGTATTGTATAGCTTATTTGCAGATAAAACTAGTAACTTTTTTTTATACATGAGAAAATGTTTAGCAAACATAAACAAGGCTTATTGTTGATACTTACTCCTTGCAAAAGCCTGTAAGGTTTGTTCGAGTCTTTCATAAAGTGCAAGTACTCAAACGCGTACCAGTTGCTAATATATCTGTCGTTTGGATCCTCGGCGTTCGCGCGCGCTTCCCGCGTCGACTCGCGGTTGTACTGGGTCCGTAAATGCTGGATCTTCTTAATCGCATCCAATACTGATATCCCGAATAAATCCGCTATTGTGCGCAACTCTTCTTTTTTCTTTTGCTTGTCCCTCCTCGAGTCGCTTATAGACGGGTTCCAGAGATTAGCGTTCACTTGCAACAGACCGATCAACTTCAAAGTCTTATCCTTCGACCACTCCATCGCTTAGTCCGCTAGGCTAAATTAAAACCCAAATATTTGGATGCGTCGTTTATCAACAAATCGTTAGATAACTCGCTGAACACAGTCGATATTTACAACTTCGATCGATCCACTTTGTTTGGCTCACTGACAGTCAACTGTCATTGTCTGTCAAGCTGACATCAATGACAGTTACTTTTTGCACTGTTTTTAGCCTTGGGCTTTACATTTTGAAATATCGTCGTACATTTATTAGCTTGAAAGGTACATCTTTATGACATCAGCGAAATGTTTTTCAGTAGGATAAACCAACCAAAGTAACTGTGATATGTAAATCCTTCTGTTTTTTAAGAGTCTCATCAATGTCTTGAATTCTTGATTATGAGACAGTCAAACAAAGTATTCCTGTCAATTCTGTAGATATTCGGGTAGTGAGAAATGGGAATAATGAATGGAATGAAATAAGAGAATAAAATCAGCATTTTTATTATGAAGTAAACCATGAAAGTAGCAAAAGTTTGACTAGAATCTTCTATATACAAAGGTTGAACTCACAATTTAGCCTCACAAAAAATTAATACTGTTTTTAAAATATAAATAGGCTGTAAAGCCTGAAATTAAGTACAATGACAGAAATACAAACTATTCTATTTCATACATGATAAAGTTTTCGTGACACCAACTTTGAATCCAATTTTGCCTACAAACTAAACTTAGTACATAACACATTTCCTAAATTAAGTAGTTCACAATATATGTTCGACGATTGGATTTGTATATAGTTTACCAGCCAATGGTATCACACTGCACCTGTGCATTGATGGTGCACTTTGCGGCTGACTTGTATGTGTCTCTACGGTGAATGTAGAACTTTGTTCAGTCCTTGTATCACTAAACATTCCCATTTTAACTTCGAATATCACATCTTGAATCCTCTTCTTAGCTACTAATACATTTTTCTCTCCTTTCAATGACCTGAGTTCATTTGCTACATATTCTCCAAAAACTGTGAACTCGTCCCTGGTTTGAAGTGAGTTTGGAGAGGCTTCTGTTCCCACATAGCCCAATGACTCAGTCTTGGCTGTATTCAGTGGTGATGGAGAGTGTGTCACAATTTTACACTCAACCATTGAGTGTTTTGATTGTTGTGGAATGTTGTTTGATTCAGCACTCACCACCTGAAATAATAAAGTGAAACTTATGAGAATCAGACAGAACATACCAGAGCTGGATTTGTGTTTAAATTTTATATTCATTTATTTTGCTTTGGTGTTTTTTTTTAACACAAAGGTATCTGATATGAATTAAAAGGGTCTTTAAAAAGACTATTTGATGAACTTACCGTTTGTAAGACCCTGTAAGGTTTGTTCGAGTCTTTCATAAAGTGTAAGTACTCAAACGCGTACCAGTTGCTAATATATCTGTCGTTTGGATCCTCGGCGTTCGCTCGCGCTTCCCGCGTCGACTCGCGGTTGTATTGGGTTCGCAAATGCTGAATCTTCTTCGTCACGTCGTGTATAGATATGCTAAGCAACTCAGATATGGTCCGTAATTCCTCTCTTCGCTTTTGTTTGTCTTTCCTCGAGTCGCATAAAGAAGGGTTCCAAAGATTAGCATTCAGTTGCAACAGCTCGATCAACTTTAGTGTCTTGTCCTTCGACCACTCCATCGCTTGGTCTGACCAAACGACCCGCTTACATTAAAACATGCAAACATCCAGATGATCGTTTGTCAACAAATCGTTAGATAATTTGCTAAACAGCTACATGAACACGAACCTTCAGAAAATCCCACTTTTTGTTCATCAAGCCATTTGATATTCGAGTCGCCAGTTTGACATTTGACAGTGTCATGTCACATCTGTAGCAATTCCACAGGTTATAAAAAATACTCGCTATGGAACATGGATTAAATATCCAAAGTAATATAAAAAAATCCCTTTGTTTTACAAAAGTTGGTGTATGTAGTAAACGTAAATACTAAGAAGATCCGCAAAATCCTATGCAAAATTACCCCAGCTCGGGCGCCATTAAAATATATCTAAGATTATTTAGTTACAGTTGTGGCACTATTATAATAAATCCCTATTACTAACTTCACATGCAAATTTTTTTTTCAGACCGAACTTAGGAGCTATAAGTAAAAAAATAACTTTTTGGAGAAACTTCATATTCGAAGTACCGTAGTTATTGAAATAAAGAGAAATTCATACGACTCTTTTTCTACTAAAATTAAATATAACTGAAATTGAAATATGTAGACAAGTACAAGAAACTTTCCGTACATAAACAGCCTAATCTAAGTAAATAACAATACCTAATAAACAAATGCTCTAGCACCACGTTTCTTACAAGAATTTTCCTTTTGCGGCTACTATCTACTATAATGAGTGAGTTTGGCCAACAAAAGATTGAATTAACGAATATGACTTCTAAGTATAATACGTTTACCGAACACGTAAAGAACCTTTTGCGTGTTCAGTGGTATTTTCTTCTTTTTTTCGAAATACCTTTGTGCGTTGTTCTGTAAGTAAAAAAAATATCAGCTAGGTAATTAATGTAAATTCAGGGCACAGATATTTTTATTTTTCACTAGTTTATCCGACGTCTTTGCCGCGTAGAATCTTCCCGACTGCTGTTTTATCCCACTAGGGAGCATTTAATCGGGATATAAGATTTCCGTCACCTCAGTCAGCCCATATTCTGCCTGTAAGGTGGTATCTACACCAAATTTCATCAAAATTCGTTCAGTAGTACTAACGAAATAGATATATATGCTGAAACTTTCGCTTCGTAGGTAGGTTTATGTTTAGATACCTACCTATATTGAGTAAAATGTTAAAAATAATACACAAAAGCTAATTCATTCTCATTTATTTACAGACTACAATGTGAGAGGACTATCACATTATAAAACGAGTGCTCTACATCTAAATAATATTTACAATATTTACACCTTTCTCCTTCAGAAATGCATTTAGTGAAACATACAACTCATCAGCTACCTTCTTGGGACAAAAAATCACGTTTCTTTATTACAGGAACTAAATAACAATAAAATCAAGGAACACAAATATCATTCGAGGCTGTGTTGCTTAGTCTCTTTAAATAGAACTGGTCAATATTCTGTAATTAACTACAAGAAAATAAAGGCATGAATCGCCAGTCGAATTTTGAAATACTTCAAATATTTATTTACAATTGGTATCTATTTTCTTGCGATTAAAAAATGCTAAACATCTATAATGTTAAATATTTCAATATCTACTTATTTTCTTTGTACTTTTGTCAACTTCAAAAAGGCGTTGAGTTAAATTCATTTATAAAATAAGCTATCACAATTTTAATATAATAGTTGTAATTGTAACCCTTCGTAAAATAAGACTTACTAGTGCTTACAATATTTTTACGGTAGAAAATTGGCATTTTATCGAGAAATTTATTTAAGTAGATGTGAAAAACAATGGTTAAAATAATAATTCTTACAAAACTGACCACTTCTATGAAAAACGACTTTAGGTAACAGCTAGACACAAAAATTAATAACTTAGTTATTATTTTACATTTAAAAGTAATGAAAACAATCAGTTCATTTTATAAACCATCAACATCTAAATTAAAAATATCATAAATACTTATGTTTAAAAGTAATATGTTCTCAATTTGTAGGTAGGTAAATTGTCATTATAAATAATTGTAGATAATAAGTGCTATTTTTCATTCAGTTAAATTAATCATTTCATTTGATTGAATATATAAGATAAGCATTTAAAATATTAAAAGGTCCTTCCGTAAATTCATTATTATTATATTATGGTTAAAATTATGTAAAATTATAATTCATTTTAAATCATATTGAATCTAATTAAATACAATTTGTTAAAAAAAAAAAGAATGACGAAATTGGATTGTTGAACTTTTAAAATAATTTCGTATGCATAAAAACAATAACAATCAATTAAGATATTTAAAAATAAGTTGGAAACAATTAAAGGATATTCCTTTTTTGTTGTATACTGACAATAAGGTTATGAGTGTGTTATTATGAGTTAAAAATACAATTAGAGATTCACATAATTCCTACATACTGTCAAGTATTTAAAATTGATAGAGGACACATGAATTCGTTCGAATGCAAATGCAGATTAATGTTACTTAATGTACAAATAAAATTAAAGGACATAGTATGACCTAAGTAGAAAAAACAATGTACCAAAATTACATTCCTTTAGAGTTTAATTCATGGTAATGTCACCTCTATCAACAGATAAGTTTAATATAAATCATAAATAGGTCAGGCCATAGCAATGGTTGATTGACACACACAACAGCCTTATGTAAATTATTGAAAAGCAGCGCTTATTCGGAGGTACACCAGTCATTAGCTATTCTATTATCTACAAAGATCAACAAAATATATAGGATATCTTATTTTTAACAATTGACAAAAGATATCTTTGTAAAAACTTGGCGATCTTCGTCCGTCCGATTTCATCATCGCACGAATTCTCATCTAGCGTTAAATAAACATGTCCGTCACCGATCACTGTCCCGGGGCTTTAGGCCTAAACATGAGGGTTCGGGGAATCACTGCCGGGTCACTAACGGCCACCACGGGGAACCGAATAAATACTAGCTATCTACAGTTGTAAAGAGTTCGAAACACGGGCGCGGCGAGACCGACTCTTACGTGACGTCAAGACTTCGCTCGAGGGAGGGCTTCGGGCAGTCCTTCGCGAGCAGCTCCCGAGGCCGGAAGAAGCCCTTCTCCGTGCGGCACTCCCTAATGGTCACCGTCTGGAGGTTGACCGTGACGTCGGTGATGAAGATCTGGTCGGCGACGGGCGAGCGCGCCATCCAGTAGGCGGCGCCGCGGCGCGGCGGGGGCGGCGGCGGCGGCGGCGCCACGGCCGGCTCCTCGGCCCACTCGTCCTCGTCGTCGGGCTGCGGCGCGGGCGGCGGCGGGCGCGCGCCCCGCGGCTCGGCGGGCGCCGCGGCGGGCGGCTGCGAGTCGGTGCGGCGCTCGCGCTCCGGCGGCACGTGCGCGGCCGCCTCCTCCGGCGAGTGCGGCGCGCGCCGGGGGCCCGAGCGCGGCGCCGCGGCCTCGGCGGCGGGCGACGCGGGCGCGGCGGCCCCGCCCGGCGCCGCGGCGGCCGGCGGCGGCGGCGGCAGGTGCACGTGCGGCGTGCGCGCGCCGTTGGGCTTGGCCGGGTCGTGGCGCTTGGCGGGCGGGCTCATGGTGATGGTGACGCCGATCTTGCCGGACTCGCGCGACAGCACCTCGGCCTTGCGCTTGCCGGGCGGCGGGGCGCGCTCGTCGGAGCCGCTGCGCGCGCGCTCGACCGGCGAGTGCTCGCGCTCGCGCTTGCGCCCCTGCCGCCGCAGCTCCTCGCCGCGCTCGAAGCTCTGGATGAGCCGCGGGTCGAGGATGTTCTCCTCCGGTTCCCAGGTGTTGTGCTTCGGCTTCCACCCTTTCCATTTCACGTAGTACTCCACTTTGTTCTGAAAGGAGAGAATTCGACCGGTAAGTATGGAGTGTAGCGAGGAGCGGGTGCGCCGCCGGGGCGAGGGACGGGGCGCGACTGGCTCGCGTGCACGCGAAACGGGAGGGTTGCGCATAACCTTGCAGATTGGACGCGATAATGTTACAGTGAAAGTGCGGGGCTAGCGGCCGAGCCCTGCGCGGTGCAGCGCGGTCGGCGGAGGGCACAGAGTCGCGAGTGGTCGCACCTGGCGGCGCGCGCCCGCTGCTGCACACGCGTCAGTGCAGCGCGGCGGCTCCACGCGACTCGCTACGCACTAATTACTCCCTCGTTTGCCGGGCTGAAGCAAAGCCTGGCTCTAGACGTCGCGGACCTACGCGGAAGGGGCACAAGTAGGGGAAGGGTTCGAATTAAACTGACTAACCTGGCGAGGAGAAAGTTTTTATTCTTTAACCCTTACCACGCCAACGTCTGATATATCAGACATTTAACTTTCGTGCCCTCGCCGCCAACGTCTTATATATCAGACATAAATATCTAACCAATTTAACTCTATTTTTTCTTATCGTTATAGTACGTGACGACATATGCATACAATTTTCAGACTGTTTATACTTTAGTTAATCAAAAATATCAATTTCATAAAGTATTATAATGTTATTTTAATGATAAATTATTAAAAACAAAACCGTGTTGAATCGACTCATACTATTTTTTTTTTACTTGGACCCTCTGCGCCAACGTCTGATATATCAGACATTGGCGTTCCATTAGTGATGTTCCATTTCAATGTTCCTACCAAAACCAGAAATCTGGTACCTCAAAATAGAAACATTCAAAAATGTAAAAATTATACAGGTTTTTGTTTTGGGCATATTTTTTGTGTGTTACGAAATCTTGCCAAGTTTTACATTGGTTAAACTTGGTAAGATTTCGTAACACACAAAAAATATGCCCAAAACAAAAACCTGTATAATCCACTCGATAATAATGCAATCGAAAATAAAGCGTTTACATTGATAAACGCTTTATTTTCGATTCATGTTTTGCATCAAAATTTGATTTGGTGGATTTGATTGATACTGGGTTTCATGATCAAATCCAGTAAATTGCATAGTATGTCACAACACTATAGCGACACGATCATGCATGAGTCTCGTACGCCAACGTCTGATATATCAGACACGGAAGTGACGTCAGAGGCGATAGATGTTTCTAGAACTACTTATTTAGTGTTGTACAATGAGGGTTGGAGATATCGATAAATTATGGAAGTACCCTGCAAAATTATGTTATTTAATGTGTTATGCTTTGCGTTGCTGTGTAGATTTATTACGTTAATAAATTAATGTTTATTGAAATATGACCACTGCAGAGGAGTTGATTAGGATTTTAGAAGGAACTGATGATGTTGAATTTGAAGTGTTCTTACATAATCAACAGGTAAGTTATAAAAAAATATAATATGTACTATAAAGCGTCCCAATCTAATGGTGCAACCATGGTTTGACACAATAAAGTGTTTGTAATTTTCTTTTTTTTTAGAGGATTATTGGAATACGTAGATGTATTTACATTAGAAAAACTTACCGGTCATTATTGATATTTTTATTTCATGTAACTAAAATCATAACCACTATTATAAAGGCCAAAGTTTGTATGTATGGATGTTTGTTACTCTTTCACGTAAAAACTACTGAATGGATTTATGGATGTTTGTTACTCTTTCACGTAAAAACTACTGAATGGATTTATGGATGTTTGTTACTCTTTCACGTAAAAACTACGGACGGAGTCGCGGGCGGCCGCTAGTAATAAAATAAAACCCAAGAAACTTAAAAAATAACTATAAATATTTTTTTCAAATGATTTATTTGTTACAAATTAATAATATCGATACTCAACATTGTCAGCACTAGTTAATCAACCAGTTATATTGCGGTGGCGTGTGGTGAACGTTTTTGACGAAAACTCGTGGCGTGGAAAGGGTTAAAGGGTTGAGTTTAAATTGCAAATTGCGTGACTGCAGTGTGGAATGAAATTGAATGCTTTAAAATAACTAGGCAATTTACCTCCACCGTGTTAAATCCACGTCTTTTAACTTCAGTAGGTAGGAAAAAAAGATATATTTTAAAGCTGAATGCAATGAATCTATTTATATTCCAACTGAAAATGAAACGGTCCAGTTATAGGGAAGGTCGATCGATGTCCCGCGCATAAAAGTAGGACAGACCGAGATTTTAACTCAAATTTATTTTAACGAAACAGGCAACATGCAAAATATGTCAAATTGGTGTTGCTATTAGTAAAACCATTTAAAAATTATCCATCTTTGTTTTCAGAACACAATTTTGGCTATCAGGAAACGTAAAGTTATCTCATTTACTAATGCTCTATAATGAGCAGTTTTCACATGTATCGATGTCCACCGTATTCCAATTTTAAACCCATTAGTGTATTGTTTTTATAACGCAAGTATCAAAACTATTCAGTGCGTGCAACAAAGTTTCCACTATCAAGATTTTATAGTCAGGCTAGACGGGGAGTGTTCTTCCCACTCAACAAGAGGGTTGGTGAAAGTTCCACAGTAATCGACTCGGATATTCCAAGATAGTTTGAACAGAAACTCGTTTTTATCAACTCGTTACCGTCTGTATCAGATGTCAGCTGTTACAACGAACAAAATAATCTAAAACCGCATATTTTATATCGAGCCTCACACCACTCGTTTAATTTGAAATGCACATCAAAGGATTTAGAACTTAGCGTATTCGCGTTTAAGTTGAAACTGGCTTGGCTTGTGAGTACATAAGACATTTCGGTTTCCACATTGCCTTTTGAACCCTCGCGTCTTATTGGTTTTAGTGACGAGGGGTGAAGCTCGCGTTTTGTGCACGGACTGACTTTGTACTGTGGTACATCTGTTTTAATTTTTATAAGAGTTTTATGAAACTATGAGTGTTATTTAAAGTATGTATAGGGAGATGTACATTTCGTAAAGGTATGATTAAGAATGTAAGTATTTAGCCTTATGATGTATTGATAAGTTTGTGGAAACGACCAAATCATTAGAGTTCATAAAAAAACGTAAAAGAAAATATATTATTTTTCATTTCATATCGTTACCATTGGAATTCAGTAAAGCATGTCCAAAAGTATTCAATGAAAAGAAATACTAAAGCAAAACTAAAGGAATCTTCAACAATAACAGCCACTCAAACCAAGAGGAAATTAACAACTTAACATCTGTTTTTAATATCGTTACTTCAGTGAATTTATAAGTAGGTATAGGTAAGTCATGAGATATTCAGGAATAAGTATTGGAATTCAGTATAGCATGTCTAAAAGTACACAATAAAAAGAAATGCTAAAGCAAAACTAAAGGAATCCCCAACAATTACAACCACTCAAACCAAAAGAGGAAATTAACAACCCAACAATAAGTCAATAAAAACAAAATAAACCCATAATGGGGCAACAACAATACAACAATGAGCAGTAATATTGTATTGCATTCATAATAACTTAACCGCAAACAGCGTTTGGCAAACAAAGGCATTACGGATTCGAAAAAAATAAAATAAAAGGATCAGCCGGGACGTGTGGGCAAGGTGAGGTCGTGCGGCCGACGCGCGGCGATTGGACGGCTGGCGGGCGGGCGGGGCGAAGGGAGAGGGGCCCCACCCCCGCCGCGCCGCACTCCACCCCCGCCGGCCCGGTCCGACCTACCAAGTTAGGTTTGCACCGAGTAACATACCTAAGTCGGGCCAATAAGGTTGAGTTTTGCTTGGCGAGGGGGCGTTGTTATTGTGGGAAGTTTGATGGTTGTAATCGCGCCATGGGCGGACCGCGGCTCGGAAGCATAGACGGCAATTAGCCGGCCGCAGCCGCGTGGTAATTAGTTCAGGGGTAATTAACGGATTGGCGCTAATCCGCGTTATCGGTGTGCGAGCGACAACACCAACTTCTTGCTCAATTGTTATGTTATTGATTACAGAAGACTCGAGTAATCGACCACCTTGGTCGTGTCGAAGTTTCTCTGACGAGAAATCAGGCGGTTTTCACTTATGCTTAAGTGAAATTTATTTTAGAAAGTTTCCAATGACTCCTTTCTTTGTGTTACCAGGAAAGAATAGATAAAACTTTGAAGATAACGAAAAGCATAGCTTTAGGCACTCTAAACATCAATGAATGGCCAGCCAAATCCTACCTACATTAGAATTATCTCCTATGTTTCGCAGAAACAACTAGAATCTAGCGGTCCTAGAATGACTCCAGCTTTCTTAAATAGTGAACAAGGTAGGTACTTCGAATATTTTGTCATTGACTTTATCCATTTAGGCCACAGTTGCGTCGTAATGGAATCAAAAACACGTGTTCCTTTGACATTTATTGGACACAAGAATCAAGAGAGCGTGTTTCCATCTTAAAGTCTGAAAGAAACATGGCATCTTCTCTGCTTGGTGTTGGTTTTCCCATTTTGGTTAGGACATTGCAGGCTTGAATCACCTAATTGTCCGACAAGAATGATGATTCCGTGCTTCGGAAAGCACGTTAAGCCGTTGGTTCCGAGATACAAATGTTCTGGTTTCCCTTCTAGGTTATACAGTCGCTCCATTTTAAGAACCAGCCCGTCAATTCTGGACCATACTCGTAGCGTACCCTGGGCTCCAAGGCAATTTCCGAGGATGCAACCGGGAGAAAGCGCTGGCATGATTATGACTTGATTAGATCTGCTTGATAGTCTGCTGGTTTATTCATTATTATATCTAACAGGGTGTTAATAAAATTTGAGTTTTGCCTGCACTAGACGATCCGCGATTGATAATAAATTAACGTTGGTATATCAGTATAGGAAAGGCTATTTTGACACGAATACCTATATTGTTTATCTGGATACAATTTATACTTGATAAATACATAACAAGGTGAGTCAGGTATATCCTTAGTTTTCCTTCACTTCTCGACACTGAAAGCGCTAGATAATGAAATACGGTTCAAAAATGTGATTACCTCCTACATATATGCGTTTACTTTTGACTGAACCGATCTTTACGACATTTCGACTTTTGGACCGAATACAATGTTGTCAACAATATGGAAACTTTGTACGATATTATTGACTTTTTGGTTGCGTCTATTTATTTGAGTATCTCGAGTGGCACTATCTATCAGAAGCTGACTGTAACAGTCTGTAGTTACAGTGTAACTACTGTTATTTTGCGAAATACTTAGTTAACAAGAACGAAGATTGTTAATGTACCTACATTCCAAAGTCAATAAAAACAGAAGTGAAATTCACAATGCCCTGGTAAATTTATTGCTTAGTAATAATAGTTCATTTAACAGTAGGTAGTTTGGTAGTTCGAGTTTCCCACCGGGTTTCAAAACTTAAACTCTAACTCCTGCATGTAAAATACGAGATGCATCTAATTTTAATTCCGCCTCGGGCTCTCCATCCCTGCGTCCGAGTTTTCATTTAAACGAGCGAGCATTCCAGAAAGTTTACCCGCTATCGCGTAGTGAAATCCCGTCAAAGGGTCACAAATTCACAATCACAAATGCGTCCGTACGCTCGATTTAATTATAAGTCGAGCGGCCCGCATACGATATGGGAACGAAACGGCAGAGGTCGGCTGACAAACACCGAATGGACCGATTGGAATTTATTTGTTGACGCACTTATTGGTACGTATTAATCGATATTGGTTTATGACATGCTTGTTCGGATTGTTTTTGGAATCTTCATCATTGCTTTTATAGTATCCAGTTAGCAAGGAAGGAACTTGTTCAGAGATTTAATGAAACAGATGCTAATAGGTATTCAAGAATAAAACAAGGCAGAAACATGTATTAATGATCTTCTTATTTAGCAGTTAATAAGCATTTCGTGACATTAAATACTTACTAGAAACTCTATAAAGAAATGAGCGAGATCGTATTATTAGTAAAAGAAAACATACTTTTCATTTTCCACTTAGATTGTTTTGGTTTAACGATATGCACCCACGGAACATGACTTCTGCATCAAAACGAAAATGGCTTGTAATAAAAGTAGAACAATAAACTTCAAAACTAAGCAAACGAATCTTGTATTCATAATAATCCCTTTCAGTACCAATACAATTTCAGCAACAAAATCCGTATCTGAACGGAGCGCATAAAACAAAGTCTCGAATCAAACAAAACAAAGTAACACCTGTTACATGTGAACTATGGCTGTAAATATTGAAAATAGAAAGCTCAAAGTTAGTTTTACAGCCAATTCGGTTTATACGGGGAATACAGAGCGAAATGGGTAATATTGAGAGGATAATAAATCCCTGGCAACCCGCCAGGGAGTGTTTGCAGACGATCCATCCATTCGCCGATCCGACTGGTCTTGTTAAATCCAAGAATTATTACTACTGTAAAGTTGAATACGAGTACTTTTGAATCGCAGAATTATTTCAACTGTAATGTGAAACAATGATGCTTTAGACTCGTAATGTGTTGGGTTTCGCGTGAATAGTTTGTATCATTATTGGGCTTTTAGTTGTTAACTAAAGTGGCAGGTGGTTTGTTTGTTAAATTGATATCGTTGTACCTACTAATGAGACTTCGGAACAACTTGTTATGAAGTCGAACAACTTATTTTGTAGAGTGTTAAGGACATCGCGTGTTTAATTTGCCTTTCATTTTTGAGGAGATACCAAATCAATTTTATTCTTCAAAATTGATTCATAACATGAATACGTGGATATTTAAGATATGTTTTTTTCTTGTGATTTTAATTTCTTCCTCTCTGTAACTGGCCTAAATATGAGTACCAAGGAGGCAAAAATAGACATAAACAAGATTTGGACATGTATAGTTAAAGGCCTGACTAAGACTATCATTCAGCCAGACGGCTAGCCAAGCGCCCAAGATATTTATTAAAGTAAACAAGCATTTATCTCTATGTAGGGCCCATTTGTCTCAATGTAGAACACATTGGACAAACTACACTTTGTGTGGTTGTCTTGCAACTTGTGTCACTTTTACCCCGCTATGACTCGGTATAATTTCACTATCTTTGGCGTAGTTTTACGTGCAAAATAGAGGATTTACGCAATAGGGATGATGACTCTTATCACTATTAATTTTACAATACTATTTTTCTACAAGAAGATGCTTTTAGTTATCTAATGAGTTGGTTTGTATTCTGACATTCATAAGATTTGTATTTTTAAATCACCTAAAAACAGTTATTAATTTCTACAAAAATAGTGACGTCATAATAGAGTATTTCCATACAAGTTTCATAGTAAGAAATCGTTTTGACAGTTAATAAAAGAAAGTCACATGACTAGTGGTGTCATCATCCCTATTGGTGTTTCCAACACCGCCAAGTACTTTAATAAGTAAAGGTTCTATGCAAAATATATATTATAAAGTCTATCACATCAGAGGTACGATTCACTAAGCGCAAATGTCATAAAAGCCTTGATCGCAGCGGCTGTGTAATCGGTGACAGTAGTTTGGTATTCTGTAAGGACTATTTCGACGCGGTCACCCCCGTGATTTTAGCCGTGAGTGAATCGAACGAGGGTCGCTTAATGAATTGCATAGTTATACTTTTTTTGTTGTATTTCCACACATTAGGATTTTCTCCCGCGTGCTTTCAGAGTTAAACCTTTATGCAGGTCAACTTACTTCACACGTACTCTCGTTTGTTTGAAGCACGTGTATTTCACGCAGTGTGTGTTGCTTCACCATCCCGCGCTCACCATCTATCAAGCTGTCGCAAATTGCTGCCGAGTGCCGTCGCCTCTTCCGGACGGGGGTTGGTGGCAGGGGTGACATCAAGTGGCTGATATAGCCTTCATGCACGTAAACTTGCTTCACGGCTACTCTCGTTTGTTTCAAGCACGTGTATTTCACGCGACGTGCGCTGCTTCACCATCCCGCTCATCATCTATCAAGCTGTCGCAAATTGCTGCCGAGTGCCGTCGCCTCTTCCGGACGGGGTTTGGAGGCAGGCTTGACACACACGTGATGTTGATATAATTGGACTTTAATCTAACACTGATTTTTTTTGACAGCACGTGGCCGATATACCTCCATGCAGGTCAACTTACTTCACACGTCGGTAGGTACTCTTATTTGTTTCAAGCACGTGTATTTTACGCAGTGTGCGTTTTTTCACTATCCCGCGGTTATCATCTATCAAGCTGTCACGTCGCCTCTTCCGGACGGGTTGGAGGCAAGGTTGACAACCACTTGGCTGATATAGCCTTTAAGGTGGTCAACTTACTTCATTTATTCATTGCATGCTACATTGGGTACAAAGTTTACTTCACACGTACTCTCATTTGTTTTGAAGCACGTGTATTCCACACGGTGTGCGTTGCTTCACCATCCCGCGCTCACCATCTATCAAGCTCTAGCAAATTGCTGCCGAGTCGCGTCGCCTCTGCCGGACGGGGGTTGGAGGCAGGGTTGACAAACACTTGGTACATACATATATCCTTCATGCAGGTCAACCTACTTCCCGCGTACTCTCGTTTGTTTGAAGCACGTGTATCTCACGCGGCATGCGTTGCTTCACCATCCTCGTCATCTATCAAGCCGTCGCAAATTGCTGCCGAGTCGCGACGCCTCTTTCGGACAGAGGTCGCAGGCAGGGTTGCCAACACGTGGCTGATATAGCCTTCATGCAGGTCCACCTACTTCCCGCGTACTCTCGTTTGTTTGAAGCACGTGTATTTCACGCGGTGTGCGTTGCTTCACCATCCCGCGCTCATCATCTATCAAGCCGTCGCAAATTGCTGCCGAGTGCCGTCGCCTCTTCCGGACGGGGGTTGGTGGCAGGGTTGAGAAACACGTGGACGGTGTTTGTTTTTGTCTAGTTGCGGTAAGGCTGTTGTTATACAGGTAAAAGCAGGTATTTGTTACCTTTGGAATCTGTTTTGAGTAAGTAGGTACTGCACTAACTGTTTAAACAAGTTAAGTTTATTGAATTGGTATTTTTTGGAACTCTCAGGTTACTTGAGGTTGTCATTGGACTCTTGTCTGACAATTTTGACGGAGTTCTTAATTGTCGTAATTGTGCACTTTGCTTGTTTTAGTTTAAATAAAATTCAACATACCTATGTTTCCTAACGAGAAAAAAATGTCTTCATAATTAGATGTTCTATAAAATTCCAAATTCTTGCCAACACACTTCCTAAACTTCTCAAATAGTACTAATTTAAAACATCAACAATTATCCATTACTAGAACCTACACGTCAAACCGGCAACCATATCAACAAGGGTACCAGGGCGGCAGATTAATGGCCGTCTCTTGCCCTGGGGACGGCGCGTTTGAACGCGAATCTCTCAAATTGCCCGGACAGGGCCCGTGAAATTCACCGGGATAGCGTTTAATTTGCTACAGCTCGACTGGTTAACTAATGGGGTTTAAATTTGATAGTTTCCGTTTAATGGAACGGGTGTTGAAAGTGGATTCTCATGTTGAAGGTTTTTGTTTACATGAACTTTATTCTTGGTTGTTGTTAAATTATGAAATAAATATTTCTTGACAACTATTTGTGTGAATAAAAGTGCAATCAAAAACTGTTTACACTGATTTACTAAGTAATCATTTAATATATAAATATACATACATATTTCTTGACAATGATTTGTGTTTAGAAGTGCAATCAAAACTATTTACACTGTAGATGAGTAACTTAGAGTAGAATTACCAATGAAAAATATTCATTGGTATTTACCAAACCGTTTAGACATGCATAACAACACGTCTCAATTACAAACCAAAAATAATAAACGAAATCAGCGATATCAAATCACGTGCCTCAGCAAAACGTCGACCGTAAAAGCGGCGTTTCAAATTACACTATTTTCCGATTAATGTCACGATGATATTCGACGCTAATAATACGACTTGCACAATAGCGCCGAATGTCAACAGCACCAGCTTGTTACGCGTCAGTTCGTTTATCTGACGAGCCGTTTGGTGTTATGGTCGAGAAGTCGGCTACTACACCAAAGGTCGCGGGTTCGATCCCCGCACGGTACAAACATTTGTGTGCATGAACATGTCTGTTTGTATCAGTCTGGGTGTTTCTATGTATAATATGTATGTATTTACAAAAAAAGTATATAAGTAATGTTTATCCGTTGTCTGGCACCCGTAGCACAAGCTAATGCTTAGTTTGGGGCTAGATGGCGCTGTGTGAATGATGTCCAGAGATATTTATTTGTTTATTTATTTATATTTCTTTCATCCTTCACGAACATAAGTCACGCTACACCGATCATAACATCGGCATTAACAATCGAACTTATCGTCGCGATTGGCGATTTGTTCTGTCCTCGATCCTACGAAGGCATTCCGAGTAGAAAAGTGGCGTGAAGCCATCAATCCTAATTTCTCGTTCTAATTGGCTTATTCCACTTTTCCCCGTTGAAAATCCCCGTTAACGGGGATTTGTGAACTTTTTGTCCACTAATCCCCGTTAAGACAATTTGTGGTCCATAATGGGGAAATGTGAACTAAAAAGTTCATAAATCCCCGTTACGTTTAAAATGAAATACTTATGTAATAATCTAGGTCGGTTTCCGCCCACATAGGTAATATACCTACTATACAGGGCCGGATTAACCTTTAGGCAGATTAGGCAACTGCCTACGGGCCCAGGGCCTACAGGGGGCCCACGGCAGTCCGCAGAAAAAAAAATCGGTTGGAAAAAAAAGTAGTAAGTATTTCATATGTACATTTTTTGGGCGGAAACCGACCTAGATTATTACATAAGTATTTCATTTTAAACGTAACGGGGATTTATGAACTTTTTAGTTCACATTTCCCCATTATGGACCACAAATCGTCTTAACGGGGATTAGTGGACAAAAAGTTCACAAATCCCCGTTAACGGGGATTTTCAACGGGGAAAAGTGGAATAAGCCGTTCTAATTCAGTTGACCGAGGCAGACCACTTTGACCACCCAATTTTTAAGTTTTAGCAAATTGCACACCTGGCTTAGTCCACTTAGAGCACCGATAGATATTTTGAGCAGGCCTAGGTACTGAATTATAGCACGCCTTCCTCCTAGAGTCGTATTAGTCATTAGGTTCTGAGGGTCGTCATCATTGTATGAGATGAATAACACAACAACTCTCTTAGCAATTTTAATGGAGTGGTTTGCCATTGCCTTCTCCATTTCACACTTTGTCGTAGTGTGCAGTGTGTCTCCGTACAGCTGTAGCTGGTATGAAATTATGCACATACCGCCGACCTCACGCATGTGAAGCGGCGCTCTTACTACTAGGCTACCGAGATGTATGGCAATCCAATAATACGAATAGTTGCTCAAAGTGGACTAGGCCAAGTGCTTAAGTTACGGGTGCTCAGAAATCGGGTGTCCAAAGTGGACTATCTCAGTTGACGTCATAAATCACGGTGCGTGACCGGGCCGGGACGCATTGTCGGAGGAAAGCGTGACGGCGCGCACGACCAGCTCTTCATTAGCACCATCCTTCGCCGTACACAGGAGCCCCAGCATGTATACAAACACATTCAAATATCAACTTTATTGCTTTGACATAAGAGTCGATGTGTATGACGTTGTTGGTGCTTATGACTGTACACAGGAGCCCCACGCGGTCTGTTTGCGTAATCCTTGCGCCGACTCGGGTGTAAACTAGTCCCTCAATAGGTATGCAAACGGTTACGAAGAATGACGATCAAATACGACATCTACTACAATTCTCACACAACACAATTCATCTCAAATACCTACCTAGTTCGAAAAAGTGCTTTGTGAACTAATCCCTCAATATGCAAACGGTTACGAAGAATGACGATCAAACACGTCATCTACTACAATTCTCACGCAACAGAACTCATCTCAAATAGTTTGAGAAAGTGCGTGTGTTTAACGTCCATTAAATTCTATCAACTTTATAACCGGCCGCTCCTACTCAAATTGAACACATATTTGGATGTGTTACATACAACAGGTAACAAGTTTGAACTGTTTAAGACCTTTAAAAGCCAAGTTTAGTTGCGTAGAGAAAGATACTACCCGTGGTTCATTTGGAAACTTTAAACCCGTCGAGTGACACAAACGACATTTCTGATCGTTTTGTAAGTGAATTAGCAATTGATTTTACCTATAACTTGCTCTCATACAATTTACAGCGCTCATTTAAAAAGGAATTAAAACTCAACGTCGAAACACTTTCGTCGGGTTTTGCAGCACGCCATAAGGAGCTCAATCTCCAACTCCCGACGGTGTAAATTCAAACGTAATTCAATTGTGCCGTTTAATTTTGTAGTCTGCGAAGCCCTCGCGAGGCGTTAAAAGGGTGCTCAGTGCCAAGAGGGTGAGGGAAGGTGGAAAAATGTCAGAGGATGAATCTCGGGAGGCGAGGGCCCGGAGCGATTGGCACAATAACGACGATGCCCGTGATTAATTTTCCGATGAGCGACGACTTGTTGATTGAGACGTGATGTAATAACAACTTCGATAATAAGTGAAAGATGTTGAACGGTCTGTTTTATGAATTGCTGTTATGATTGTGTTTTCATCAATGGAGCTTCGGTTCGGAATTAATGAAGTCAACACCCAGTAAATGATGTCTCTTTTTACACAAAATTAATACAGTCAACAGGACAGAAACCTTCTAAGGTGTTCTGGATAATGAAGAATGCTGATTACGAATGAATTCATAATATGCCACGGATAACATGACGAGACGAATTCTATGTAGATGTTTCACAAGCAACTTAAATTGAACGAGTTAACACCCCGACGCGAGCTCCCGTGAACGCTGTGATTATTCCGTCCACGTACGGACCTCCACAGAGGCGGACGTGACGCGTCCATTGGCACACATTTGCTTTGCATCAACGTGTTATCTCGTTCTTTGTTGCCGGTTACATACAGAGCGCTCCTAGATGAATTACAAAACACAAATATTAAATTACTTCCACGTTCAAAGTGCTTGCTTGCTCAATAAAAATAAACGTAAATACCTAACGCTCACATAAGACATGCTAATTTCCATCGGCCAAGAATAGCCGAACCTGTTATTTATAAGATATCCGTGTGGTTGGGCAGGCAACTAAACATAATTGAGACTTTTTACTTCAGCCCTGCGAAATATAGCGCGTATTCTTTCGTAACTCAAATACCAGGAGCGCAGAGATCGCTAGAAGTGGAGCGGTGGCGCGCCGCGTGTGCGAGGAGGAAATTGATACGTCAGACAAGGTAAGCAAGTCTGGCGGAGACGGAGGCAGGCCGGTGTCAGTCGCGGCCTGGCGCGCCTGTCGGCCGGATGTGCTCTGCCAGCTACGTCTCTTTGTACCATCAGCGGGAGTGGATTGTATGCGTTGCGATTACTTGCGATCCACGAGAGATACTGGAAATGTTTATTGATTATTTAATGCATTTGTGATTTACAAATCTTTATCGATATGATCATTATTCATAATTTAATTTACGATTGACAGAGTAATCATCAGTTAACGAATCATATTTATAGCACTGATGATTTATTTATGATATTACTACAACTGAAATTAATTCAGCAATAAATTCCGCACGTGAGTGATTTTAAACGCACGAATAACATTCTGTGCAACGGATAATTAAATCAATAGACTGTCAAGTGCAGAGCGAGAGGCCGTTTGAACAGAATAAATGGATTCGATTAGTTTACTCGTAGATGATGCTGAGATATGATATGATTTAATGCTAATACATATTATGATTAACTTAACAAGATGTCTTTGAAAATTGAACAAGTATTAGTGTGAATAATAAACCAATAATTTTAAGATAGTTATATTATTATTACAGGGTTTGCCACTATGTTAGAAATTTTGGGATTTTTAAGGAGCTTAACATTATTGGGTAGTGTAAGTCATAATCATAAGACATAAAAGCTTTGAAAAGTAATGTAGGTAGTGCAAAGTACCATATTTCTTTCATAACATCGGAAGCTCGAGTAGTAGGCCTGCGGAAGATCAAACAGCGGTCTTAATCAACAAAAGAGATGTTGAATATTGGATTAAAGTGGGACCTTACAGAGGGTCTCAAGATATTGGATTAGGCACAATAGCACAAACACTTGGCGGAATCAAACAAATGCGCAAGGTAGGCAAAGTTGTGGAGGGCCCGACCCTCGTTGGCACTTGTGGCCGGCTGTGAGTAAACAACACTTGTGAGGGAGACGATTTGATTTATGAAACATGTTATGGCATCGTGAATCATCATAGTTAGTTTTATGAGTGTTTTAATTTGTTTTTTACGATTCTAAGCTTAGAGGCAATGGGGTAACAATAAATCCGCTGCAAAGATAAGAGCTGCTCGGATTTAATCTCTGCTATTTTTTTAATCATGCATGTTTTTAAAGACTTTTGCATGTAGGGGGATTTATACGACTGTACTTTGCAATGTTGTGTTGTATATTCGATGCAAAAGAGCAACTCGGAAGTATGAACCATCAATCTCGAACATGACTTTTAATTTCATCTCCCTTGTGTGCTGTTACGGAATTCGGTATTGAATTTCACAAAGATAAGGCTAACCGAATATAATCCCGATATAAAAACGGGCGTAATAACTCAATTATGAGGGATCACACCCTGCGGCCGACGGTTTAAAAAAATGTAATACCCCGTCGGGTGGTGAGGGCTGAGGGAGATAAGGGGGTTTCTGACCCTGATCCCCCGACCCTTCGTAGCGGCGTAACTGATTACATTCCATTGTTGCTCGATGTTATAAACAATGCGCAAATACTGCAGACGACAGAGTTGTGACACGTGTTACGTAATAACACGTGACGAATGACATTCATCTGAGATTTCGTAATAAGTTTTAGTATTTGCAATACAAGTCTTGTAGCAGGTTAGAAGGAGAAATATGGATTTTTGCTTAATTTCAGGATGTTTGAAATACTCGTACTTTAAATAAATTAAGTATGCAAAAAGTAACATCAAAAAAATCCGTGAACCCACATCTTTAAAATAATTTAGACAACATCTACTTTAGAATGGGATTCATTACAACAGAGGTTACCCCATCTTATAACGATTACAAATTCTCTCTTTACTCTACTAAGCACTCTAATGATAGACAAAGGCTGGGTTTTGTGATTGAAGTAATAGCATTAATGAATAAAAGATCTGCAGATAAGAAAACGGACCATTCCATTAACGATAAAGTAAAGCACAATAACTTTAAACTACATTTGATTTCCCAAATATTTCAGGTGAGGCAATCTGAACGGATGCAATTTAGAAACACATTTCGTCAACCTCATAACAATAGAAATAATTAATTTAACGATCTCACAGACAGTGTCAATTAATAAAACATTTCAAATTTAGCCGCGAAACAATCGCCGCAGATAACGTGGGAACATCTCACCTGCGGCGCCGTCCCCGCGATATCCTTCACTAATTACCGACCTTATCTCCATCAGATAGAGCGCATACAAAAAAACCACCGTCCTTTCCTTTTCGTTTTACATTTACATAATAATGCGTGGGGCATCATAACGACCGGCGGCAACAGGCGCATTATTATAATGACGAGCGCCAGTCTGTCTCCGAGTTTTTATGTGCGTCCGTAACGGTGCCTATGTTGTGGACATCGTCGAGATGATAGCTCTGAATATCGACCACCATAGTGCACTCACTTTGATTGTGAATCGTATGGGGACTCTTTTTAGGTCTATATTGACGATGCATTGTTTAAGGATACTGTGTCACTTTAGTGAGAAGTCGTGGATAGACTTCTTAAGCCACACATTAGCGGTATTGGAATATCGAAAGACGTTTTAGGTGCAATGTTAGTCGTGTCGTGTCGAAAACATGTTAGTGAAGCGATTTTAGCCCAGTTCCACATCGAATGAACTTCGTGAACTGATAAACACTGTCAGTGTATTGTGGTGCAGTGTAACGGAATGCATGCGGTGCACGGTAGACAATGGAGACCCGGCTTTAATTGTGTGGGGCTCGCATATGACGGTCCCCATTCACTAGTTTAATATTCGTAGCGTCGTGTACGCGATTAAGTATGCTTTCCAAATATAGGGGACCCTTCACATACTTTTTATGTTCAGAGGGGTGGCCTGGTACCTACGAGCGTGCTTTCGGCCGGGTATATAAGACCCTAGTTATAATTGAGGGTATGGTTTGGAACAGAGCCGTCCGTGGAATGTCTATCAGAATTTTACGACAAAAGAAATTGTAATAGGGATTACTGCACCCACCACTCATGAATTGAACATACCCAAAATAACGTTTGTGTGTAAGGAAATTTTTTGCTACTCAATAACATTGATTAACAGAGGAGAAAAAAAATTCAAATAATCTGGTAGCATATCGGGTTTTGTTTGTCTAATGGATATGACAGATCTTTTTTCATCACTTTAATGTTTGAGTGTTGTTACTTTCATTCTCCTAATATGAGCTTAATTAATCGTAAAATAGCATGTGTACATGTCCACTACAATTATAATCAAAACGTTAAAGGTACACGTCATAATAAAACGGTCGTAAGACGTAGCTTTTTTAAGCTAAATGTTTCGCTATCAACGTACGATAATGAGGATCATGGTTTATGAGTAATTTGAATAAAGACAGATGTTTGTTCTATAACATATAATTTACCTAGTTTTACCATTCATTGTTTTATTTATTTCAATGAGCTCTTGTTACTTTTTTGACAAACTGCTTTATGAGGTTACGACAACAAAAGTTTAAGCACTGTCGAGCTTTATTTTCAACATCTGTACACAACTGCACCGAAATAAAAATAAAATAAAATAAAAGTAACAAGCAAAACAACTCCACACCTATGTTGTTCCCTTCGCGCTTTTTTATTCCATTCCGATAAGGATGGATAAAATTACGTCGGGAGCATTGTCAAGCGATTATTTATAGAAAATTTGGTCTCTTTGTGTCTCTTCCGAGTGCACACATCGCTTCGGGAAGACCGTTCGAATTATATCCTGACCCGGCAACGGTGATCTTTTTTTAATAAAGGTTTTTTTTATATTAAAAGAACCGTTGGGTGTCCCACGTGTTAATAATACAAATATAGCCGGTATTGTAACAAATGTGACATGTTATTGTGTCCATAGAATTGGAATTAATATTAGAGTTTTTTTATTACAAGGCAAAAAGACTTCAATATGCCCAAATGTTTAAATAACAACATACAATCAATGGCATAATTGCCCGAACGCGTGTTTGTAATGACGAAATAATGTTAAATATTCATGAATTTCAAACTCCGTAATCATCAAAAAATGCACCAAAGCGAAATCAGCGAGTTTATTGATAAAAATAGCGAGTTTATTGATAAAAAGAAATACGAAATAGCGCCATCTAAACAACAACCAAGGAACTACTTCGCAAGTTGTTTGCTTACACTTGCAAGGACTATTGCATCGACAAGTATTAAAAATACCTCTTTCTGAATATTTCAAAAGTTAACAATACACTAGCTATTTATCAATGGACCTATTGATGATAATCCGTGATTAATTTGTTTTCATTTATCGAAGTGTTGCTACAAAGATATTTTTGCCCTGCGTGGAACGGTGCTCGACGCTGATTGGCCGGGAAAGTTGGCGGGGAGCATGCGCACTCGCTGCCTCTTCGGTCGAAGCCGAATACTGGCGCGTTCTCGGCAAGATACCAGGGCTACAGAGCTCTGTAGGAGTTACTGCTACAACGCTTAGCTTCGCTGGGATTTATGTTGTCCGCCTAAGGGAATAAGGTTGAAAGTGGCTTGTTCCTTAGAATATCGTTTATGTTAGGCCATGCCGCCAGATAACAAGGTGAGCCGGCTGCATGGAAAAGTGTTCTTTATTATAATGCGGCATGGTTTAACTTTGTTTAAATTGTTTGTTTTGTCATTAAGTAGTTTCCTAAATTTGACACGGCGCTAGCAGGAAGCAATTGGAAACTTTCGGTCGGTCTACGAATTGCCGTATATTATATTAATTAGGAATGAGATGAAAAAGAGCCTTTATTAAAGGGGGCAGGTTGTGTTCAGCCGTGTTTATTGCTGGTTGGGTTTTATAGATATTTTATTTTCTTGATAAGGTTTTACGAGGAGCATTAATTAGGTAGCTTAAGTGGTGTTACCGCATTATTTATGAAAATATGAGTAATTGAATGTTGATCATATGACTTCTCGTAGCTACGACTACTACCTACAACGAGTTAGTTTGTGGTTTGTGCAAACATAAAATGAACGAATATTGTACTGCACTAACTTGTTACTTCATTGTTAAGTTTATGGTAACTTGGACATAACCTTTTTGGTATCTAGGTACATTATATGTAATAGGTAGTTAATAAGTGATGAGAAGCTTGAAAGTATCAATTTCTTTCATGTGTAAAGAAGGCGAATGTTTGGGAGCAAGATGTGACCAGCAGTGGGCTATTACAACTGGGTAGTTTTATGATGACCAAGCTTCTGAAGCTGATTTCCAGCTTATTGCTATTATAATAACTTGTGTTTATAACACGATTCATAATGTTTTCCAAAGTAGGTATTCTAGAATAATGAAATCGCCTTTTTCTAATAGGTAATAATTATAATCTTACCAGTATTTTAACTAAAAGCAACACATGGCTACTTAAAGACGTCATAATCAGACGACAGAAGTGTGGGCTGGCTAGACTCTTGTCACAAACAACTGATTATTGTACCCAGCATAGGACTCGTTTGTTTTTTGTGCCATGTCTAGAAGTCTGAGGTTTATTTATTTAATAATCGATACCTGTATGTCTGTCCAAAACTGTATGTTTTCTTAAAATATGAACAAACTTACATCAACAATAAAAACTAACAATGTTCACTAAAGAAAATCAGACAAAAATAATCACTTTGTAGAAATCGTTAGGTACTTTTCTTTTATAAATACGCACAATACTTATTGGGAGAATGATTGTTATGTAGAGTTTAAATCATAACGAAAAATTTAGAGACCTTTCTGGCCTGTTGAAACTGAATATTGCCTGAGTTTTCTATAAATTTCGAACAATAACAACGCCTAACATAACATTCATATGAATTTATTAAATCAATAATAAAAGATATGTTACGAATCGCTTTTACCGTGAATAGAACTCGAGCGCTTTCTCACTTTGCCATTTATTCAAATACCTAGGACACCTACATAGGTATATTTCACGAATCCGCTATTTGACTGACAGGTCAAATCACCTTCTTTTATTAAAAGCTCAAAAGTAACTGTGGGATAAACATTGTGCTTCATTTTTGATTTCATCTTTAATGTTGGAATATCATAATTAATTTCGTATGCAGTCAAATACCCAATTGACTTTAGACTTTGCAATCAATCACACTTACAAAAAAGTGTTCCTCTCAGTTCTTTCCCGAATCTTCAAATAATTTCGTTAATGATCGTAAAATAAATAAATAATCACGATTTCTTAAGTTTCCAAAGAAATAACGAGGAAATCTGCAAGGTTATGACGAAATACTTCAGCTACTTAAAAACATACAGCTTTTACTGATTAAAATTTGATAAAACGACCAGAGAAAATTCCCAACAAAACTATTGATTTTTTAATGAAATAACAACGCATGTAAAATAAAACTTGTCTTAAAAGAGTACACAGCAAGAGCTGATAAAAAATACATTAGATTTTGATGGATATTTCTCATTTATGCAACTCATATCACTTACCTCACATTCTGTACACATCTCTGATATTAGTCTGACTAATGCATTTATTAATGCAGTCCAATATTTAACGAAATGAAATGTCATTAGTCAAACTTATACCAGGATATTTAAGTCCTCTGCCCCACAATGTAAACTTACCTTTTAGGAAATCCCCAAATAAAAATAGAGAGACATAACAATCGTACTGTCAAAATGTAATGATAGAAATTTGAAAGTAATAACTCATGCTTAAAATGGTCAGTTAATGCTTAAAAGAACTTAGACTTAACACCAATGACCCAAGCAGACAGGGCATGCAATTTCTGTTAGCAACATCAAGACTTGTCATGTTACAACTACTAGCCAAGGTCCCACCACACCAGTCGTCAATGTGCGAAACTTGTTTACACACAGAAACTTAATGTAATCTTAAGAAGGGCATTCAAACAAGGTATTCCGTTTCTCAGAGTCCCTTCGGTTCAAAACATAAGTGTGAGGGGAGTACGGGATAAAGAAAACGCGAGTGAAAAGGACCCTTGCGACAAACAGCTGCTCTTCTTAACAATACACGGATTAATACACAAAAATCTAAATTACAATCACAGAGGAATGCATATTCTGCATTTATATAAAGCGTTGTTCATGCATGTTTTGAAATTCAGCGCAAGCAAAAACAAGCAAGCGATCGTTTGTTGCGAAACGTAAACGTAGCACTCAACACCGAAAACTTGCGGTGATATGTGATCTCGTGTAAGTTTCGCAAGGTTAGAACGCGTCCAGTTATCGCAACATAAACAAAGCTCACCTTTCTAATTCTTTTCTTCATGATACGCTCGGCGGCGTACACGCTGTCGCCCAGCTCCATCTTGTGCATCCCCAGTTTGGAAGGTTGATAGGTACAAAATCCAAATCCAAAAAATACACTGCAATCCAGTTGGCGTGATCCAATCACTGCATCCGTTTGGCGGCGCACTGCAATCCACACATTCTCTGTCACGATCACAACACTCCGCACTGTCGGTGTTCAAAGTTGCCGCGAGTGCGATCCTCCGCTGCGGCGCGCAGCGACACGTCCTGCCTGCGCTGAGTCTCGGGCGAACTGAAGCAGGGGGAGGAAGACCCTGCCCCGCGCGTCCCGCACGCTTCACTCCGGCGCTCGCCGACAGAGAGCGCTACCAGTCCGTACACACTCGTTCGATATCTGTAAACAAGTTTTATTTTCATCATTCCACTTTTGTATTTTTCAGTTTCGCATTGCATTCTAAGTTGGATATGAGTAGCAACTTCTGTTATAACTCTGTCTAAATCATCATCTCAATACATTTGTTGTTATTATTGATCTATGTACATATTTATGTATAGGGAATACATAATATACCTTAAGTATATAATACAAAATAACAAATAAGTAGTCAAGAATAACTTTGTAAAGTTAGAGTCTCCTGAAACAATTACAAATAGCATTTCTAAAAGTAATATCGTTCGAGTTGGTATCGTTATAGTAGGTATATTGGTTCGGTTCTGTAGTGAATGCGTCTCGCTCGGGTGTCGGCGCGCGGCGGGCGATTCCCCGCAGAGACGCGGTGCCGTGTGGAGGCACGGGCGCGACGTTGCCGCTCTGCGCCAGCTGCGAGAGAAAGACCGAGCGCCTACCCTATTATTTACGCGCGGCGTTGCCGCACCGACCGGCCTACGTTGATTACGAGGACACCGCTTTTACGTTCGATCATCCGGTGCTATAATGCTGCGTTTACTGCGCGATTATCTACGCTAGCGCTATTCGGATTGGATTTTCGCCACTTGTTTTAACTTTCTAACTAATTAGTGATATGATTGATGTAATTACCTGACTAAATCAGCTGATGGGGGCAATCCACTCGATAATCCAATAACATTCACCAAAAAACACCGGAAGATAGTTGGGAGCACTGGTTGTAATTATTTGTGTGTTTTGAAAAAACCGGCGGCGAAAGCGACCACCCAACACAGCGCGCGTGAAGTAACTAAGGCATTTTCGGTCGTATCGAATCGTGTTGGCATTCGTGAAAGGTCGGTATTTTGGGCCCGGCGGGGTGCGGGCGGCGCGGAGCGAAAGCGTATCCGATTGGCCGTGCGGCGCGGGCGGCGGGCGAAGCGCGGCGGCGGCCAATGAGCGCGCGCGACGCGGCGCCCCGCCCGCTGACGACCGCCGGTCGCGTGCTCCGTCTCGCTCTAGCCGGCCAACTCGGTCGATCTGAGCGTTGTTTTTTACGCAGCGGGGCTCACATAGAAAAATAAACGGACATTTTGGATCGCGAAGGGTCGGCGGATCCGGGCACGGCGGCGGCGAGCGCATTTATTTATTTTGTCGGCTTTGTGAGGGAGATATGGAGCGATAAATAGATACAGCTTGCGCCGGCAGACGCTCGAGCGGCGAGGTTTATTATCGAGCCGTCACGTTTGATGTATGGCCCGATTTAATGGATTCATGGGCTCGGTCTCACTGACAGGGATCGTATTGGGAACGTATCTATATGCCTGGCTTGGAGATATTGTTGTACAGTCAAAGATTGAAGCTATCTTTGTGATGTCACGCCCTGAATTCGGTGCGCGGAACGTTTGATGTTTGTAGAGCCGGCGACAGCGAGACAATTGCAAACGTTATCAACTGATCACGTGGGCAGATAGGTACATAAAAAACTGTTGTTTGGTATAGCAGTCACTTAAAATGTTATCTTTATCATTGATACGGATAAAATGACATTGCAGCTAAAGAGCGCTGGCAAATTTTCGTACAAACATGTGCGCTACGGCAGATTTTCCATCCAAAATTTCTTAGTTGAACATTAAATAAAGGAAAATCTTTAAACGTAAAACAGTTTTGATAAAAGTAGGTACTACGACTACCAGTCCAGTATTAAGGCAATAATCTGTCGAAGTTATAACATGATAATCAGGCAATACGTCTATTTATTTGCCTTTTCTCTGTAGTCATTCCGAATTCTGCCCTACCTAAGAAGAAAATCAAATAGGTTTCCGTCTTTCTCAGACAAATCACTTGACAGTCTTGGCTCTTATTTCATATCTGCTGGTGTATGCTTCCTCGTATCGTTCTTGAGTAGTTTTCGGAGTTAAAAGGGCAGGTTCGGTAGAGCCCATTGCTCATAAATGCCGCGGTTGATGCCTCTACTACAAACTCGGTTACGAACGTCCTCGGCAATGGTAGGTACTCCCATACCACCAGGCGGTCGGTAGCGTGTAGTTTTTCGGTGTTAAATGGGCAATCATTATATGCTCATAAATGTATGGCGCGCCGCGCGGTTGATACTTCTGCTTCAAACTCGGTTACAAACGTCCTCGGCAATGGTAGGTACTCTCATACCACCAGGCGGTCGGTAGCGTGTAGTTTTTCGGAGTTTAATGGGCAGATTTATTCATTATATGCTCATAAATGTATGGCGCGCTGCGCGGTTGATTCGTCTGCTTTAAACTCGGTTACAAACATCCTAGGCAATGGTCCTTGTATTCCACCAGGCAGTTGTTAGCGTGTCTGGCTATACGATCGTATTCAAGAGCGTATCCTTGGGCCGACTATCGTCAAGGGCCCGTAGGCCCACCAGTCTACATGTCCTAAACAAACGGGGAAATCCAACACAAATTGAGTGTTGCCCGCGGGATACGAATCAACGAACTCCGAGGTTTTTGAGCACAGCGCTCTTTTACTGTTTTCTTGTATTGGCTCGGTATATTGGTTCCACTCCGCCTGATGGCAAGCAAAAGAGGAGCTCTAATTGCCATGACAGCCGATGCAGTAACAGAGTGATATTCTATCCGCTGGCATCGCTTTCTTTTATGTTTTCTGTGGCCATACCGGCCCGTGAGGTACCTACTTCTTCACGCTTCTATTGAAGGAACCAAGATTACAGGATGGCAGAAACAACCATGCTGGTAACGCATTCCATCGCTTAATAATTCGGCATAGAAATGAATTTCCAAACTTCTGGACAGTCAGCTTGAAAAACATCGGAGCTAAAGACTGGTTGAGGTCTTCGTCGCGTTCTCCTTTTGGCAGTTCATTTCGCCGCGGACCAAGTCTTCAGTCCGATCGCCTTCTGTTATGCTACCGCAGAACGTCTCCAAGTGTGTTTAAGAGAGTAACGACTGTACGGTAACCCTTACGAAGGAAATTACATTTACCCGCGGCCGCCCGCGACTTTGTCTCCTTGGATTTCGTTTTGCGGATACATAATATTGTACTGTTAGCTAAAGCCTTCCTCGACAAATCGACCATCCAACACAAAAAGCTTTTTCAATTCGAACCACTACCTATCTACTTCTTGAGATTAGCGCGTTCAAATGGATGCTTGTCTTGAGTTCTTGCTTTATTTTATTATTCTATTTTTTGAACTTTTGCTGTAATGAACTTTGTGTGTGTTGAGGTTTTTTGCCAATAAATGTATTTTCTTCTTTCTTTCTTTTGTCTGTCAATCACGCTTAAACGACCGAACGGATTTTGGAGTTATTTGGTAGACAAGCAGGATTAGGGTTGATTTAGGTGATAGGACACCTTTTATCCCGGTAAAATGCTCCCATGGGATAGATCACAGGAATCTAGATTGCGTGATTGACTTAAACGCGGGCAAGGCCGCGGGTAAAAACTAGTGCGTTTAAATTTTCAAAATATTTTATAATTTTTTGGAACAGGCCCGTTGGTCGAGTGGCTAGAGACCCTGGCTACAAAACCAAGGGTCGCGGGTTCGAATCCCGCTAGGGGCAAATGTTTGTGTGATGAACATCGGCATTTGTACTCGAGTCATGGATGTTTATAAAAGTATTTAAGTATATCTATCCGTTCCCTAGCTTCCATAGTACAAGCTTCGAGCTTAGTTTGGGGCTAGGTAATTGGTGTGTTTGTCCAAGGCATTTTTTTTTTTTTTTTTATGATATCTATTTGTTATGACGATCCTACAAAGCTTTTTTTATAATGAAGTTTTAAAAAACACCTCTTGTTTCCAAGCAAACACCGACTGACTCTATACGAGTATTAGTCACAGCGTGACATCATCGAACGGTTTGAACGAACGTATTTTGGAAGATTTACAAAATGGCGGACCAGCATAATTTTTCCTGTTGACCCACGATTAGTTGTTATTGGCCCAAATAAATCTTATGTGCCTATGTAAAGGTATGTAATGAAGCTAAATGCAATTAAAACACCATTCGATATTTTTTATACACGCATTTATTAAACATTAGCTTTTGAATGCTTAAATCGAATGTAATGGGTTCTGATTGAATTAATATTTTTTATTAAGTTTGAAAGTCAATTTGGTCATGGACTTCTTATTAGGGTGCGTCCAAATCTGATGAATGTGCACTTGTGCAACTCGCGACCGATTCGCGACCTACGCGCGTGCTGTTACTTCAACTGGTTGGTACCTACTCGTATGGAGAACGAACCTAACATGTACGTGCTCAGAGCTCAGATTCGAGGCTCTTTCGTCAGATGTGGATGCACCTTAACACTTAACTTTCCAAGCTTAGTAGAGAATTCTACTGCCGCGCCGCCACCAGTCCGACACTATAGGTATAGTTATTTCTTTGAGAGCGGGCCATTTGATACGAAAATGGTCAATCTTTGATTCCTGTTGGACCTGTAGGTCCTCAATGAAATAACTCTTACTACTTAAGAATAGAAACACAGATCTTTACAGGCAAGCCTAGTGATAAAGCCAAAACCCTCCTTTTTAACGACAACATGATTTCAAATGGTGGAGGCCTCTGCGCGGGACATTAATATGCTGATATGCTACCGTGTTTTTTTTAAGGTGGAGGTTCCTCAGTTCCCCAGATCAGTGCTGCATTCGAGTGGAAAGTTCACTATGCTCTACTTCGCCACCTTAACGTATTCCAACAAGCGTCGCATCGCAAGTCGCAATTATAAACACCCAGCGACTTCTCAAAGATTGAGAAATTACACCATCGCAATTTTGTTTTTACTCCGCAATCTAATTTTAAAAGCCATCCAACATAATCGTACGTTTTCGGTGTTTACAAAAAAGTCGTTACTCGGCGGATACCGAACAGTCTAAGCCAACGGCCGAATTCCCCTTAAATTAAACTTTTTGCCGGTCTTGTGCGAGGTGCATTTGTCAAGACCGCCACACGGGGAATGGGGACAGTGAAATAAGCTTGCTGGATTTAAAGTTAGTTGTTTTTGGAAAAAGACAGTAAGCGATCTCTTCTTTAATTAATTTATGTATTCAGTATACATACATACATACATACATAGGCCTTTACATCTATGACAGATTTAAGTAGCGGGATCGCGGGATGTGACAAGGCAGCTGCGCTCATGACTGTACAGCCCGATGCGGGAGTTGATCCTGCGACCGCATGTGCTGCTCAGTATAAGACACACAATTCTGATTGCAGTACTATGAGAGTGAGGGAAAAGGGAGAGCACCTGTGCTTGCGTACTTATTTGTGCACTATAAATATCCTGCGTACCTGGCTGATCGCAAGATCGGCCGCCATTGTTGTAAAACATATCTACATAATAAAGATAGAGAGATAGATTATACGAAAGGGGAAAGTCATTGACTTTGCACAACTATTATGTACACTTACTTTCTTAGAAGCAGTAATTCTTTCATTCAAATTCAATACAAACAGATTCGTGTCTAGTACGTAAGAAATTTTTATTTTATTTATTTAAGTGCAAATAATGATTATGATCACATACGCTATTCTCAAGCCAAAGTTCTGACCGACATTATATAATAAAGTAGAAAAGGTATTTAAAAAAAATCAAAATAATGATGCAGAGACAATGAAAACACAACCCCTCTTAACCCATCGAACCTTCTAGTCCCACTAAACAGGTGAACCCACTGCCCGTTCGTAGACTGTGCCGACCGCGATCGTTATCAGAGGCTGCCCTAAACCTTATGTTGTCGTGCCCTCTGCTCTCGAGAATTAATGACTTAGAAAATTCTAAACGACCGCTCACAATTTTAAAGTTTCACCGCAATTTGTCAGGTTGATGTTTCGCACTAATTGGCAATTAATCGATGAGAAATACGAGTGAAATACCTATATCTGGTAGGTTTGTTTCTTTGGATTATTTAAACAAAATATTTTAATTAGCCTTTCCGTGATGGTGATGGACCAGCCAGACATGTGATCTAATGATAAGTGACTATATTCTGACACTAGCGGCCGCCCGCGACTCCGTCCGCACTTCGGGGAATTCGGTTTCCACACACATAGTGTTAAACTATAGCTTAAAGCTTTACTGGACTAATGGACTATCCAAAGCAGCAATATTTTTTTAATACGAAGCAGAAGTTCCTCAGGTTAGATGCGCTTTCCGCGTTTTAAAGATGAGACGACCTCTGATTCGATAAACGTATTCCACGGTTAGGTGGCAACTAATTGACCAATTTGGCCGACGATACCAAATTAGGCTTGGAACTCTGCATCACATGTTCCGATAGCCATTTTTCAGATACATATTCAAAACCACGGGAATACCTTGGTTTATCGGAAAAAGACTAAGAATCAAAACAGCCGATCTTGAAAAGTTTCTACAAACAACTCATAATCTATAAATATCATTCGCATTACCTTCTAGTTTTTTTTTATTAAAATCATACTTACTTAGCGAATTGCTGTGTGTGTATGACGTAGGGTAGCTCCGGAGAAACTTTAAAGCCGGGGTTTATTGAACCGCCCGCGGCACGAAAGAGTCCTTTGCCGCTTTTCCTCTACCCAACCTCGTTCCGTTTGATTGAAATAAGAGGATATTCTATAGATTTCGCCTTTGTTTGTAGGAGTTTACCAGTGGGTGATATAAGAAGCGGCTTAGGCGAATTGCGCGGTAATGGGCAGCAATGTCTACTGGTGTTTGACGACCCGCTTGGTGTTGTGGTCAAAAGTTGACTAATAGACCAAGAGGTAGCGGGTCCAACCCCCGCACTGGACAAAGATTTGTGTGCATATACATGATACATGTCTGTTAGTCCGGGTCTGGGTGTTATATGAGTATATTCAAGTACAATTGTATAAATAAAGAAGAGCGATGGTAGTCAGGATCGCGCCTGGGATTTGTACCATTAGCTCGGCAGTGCGGGAAACACCGAGAGGAAACTTGCACATTCAGATAGTTTCTGACTTTAGTTCAGTTAGATCTGAATGTGTAACCATGATCCAATCTGTCTGTTCCCCTGAAAGGGTTACAAAGGTCAGATGGCAGTCGCTGTCGATGGTCAAAGCGGACCCGGCACAGATACGGGATAAACGCTAGGAGGACGATGAATTGTATAAATACAGAGCAAAAAAGTATATAAGTATGTCTATCCGTTCCCTAGCATCCATATTACAACTTTCGGGCTTAGTTTGCGTCTAGGCAACTTAATCCAAGGAATTTATTTATTCACTAACTAACCTGCCTGTTTTGTTTGGTGACTACGGGTATAAAACCCCATATGGGAGAAGCCTTCGACCGGCAGTCGACTGCTTCAGGCTAATGATGATAATAAAAAACTTTGTTCAACTGAGATCGGATGTTTTACCGTAAGGCCGATGCAATATCGGCGCGCACGGATTTTTCTTGCGTGTTCTTCTCGCACAAGTCAGTTTAAAAAATTCGTGAGGTAACCTTGATGTGGTCAGGATTAAATGTTAAAGGCCGCGGTAGTCTATTGACAGTTGCTTCAATTTAATGAATGGACTTAACGGAAAAGACACTTTCGGTACTTTCGCAAGTTTCTATGGCATGCAAGTTTACTTGCACTATCGTGTGCCCTTTTAAGTCGCATATTTTACTGGAATCCACTTTATTTCTATAACAACTGAATTTATGAGTTTGTCATTTATTTCGTTGAAAACAATAGACCAATTAGCATAACGTCGAGTTCTAAATCAAAACAACATAATCTGCCAAGACGTTACAAAAAGATCCTTAAAAGAGCATTATTCAGTTCAGAAAAAGTTAACTGGTTTAACGCAAAACCTCGTTTTGTGTGTAAAAATTATGGTCATTACGCAATAAAACAGACAAAAACGACAATAGACAAAAGAAAAGCAGATCTCATCATCTGTAATTATCTACCGGCTAATCATAACACAATGGTCCGCCTTCGACCATAAATAAATCTTTACGACCCACAACCGGACAAGTTATTAAACAAAAAATATGTGCCACAAAAACCGAGCCGAAAAAAAAAACAAAACGAGACGACGCATTGTAAATACCTAATGCCTGGGATTTCAATCGCGAAGGCAAAGGAAAAAGTTCACAACAATGAAACTGAAAAATACCCTTCTGACAAACACCTTTCCTCTAAATAAACAGTTGCAGCACAAAGCGCTTGAAGATCGGCTCGTCTAGTGTAAGATAGTTTGAGTAAGCGCTATTACGCTGGAAGCGTTATGTTATTTGAAACTCGACGCGAGACACCCGGAGCGAAACAGCCGAGGGTGTCTCATTGATCCCTGCATGACAACGAGTTACAAGCGAGTTTAAACCTTAAACATAACAGACGTTAAGTTGCAATTGCATTGCGTTGGTATTTTTGTAATATCTTTAGCTTACATAAAGGGGATGCGAGATCGTACAAAATTGCGCTCGTAATGACGTCGCAACAATAGGTGTTCTGGGAACGGCCGCTCTTTGCAATGTCTGTGCTTTGTAAGCTACGCGAATTGCCATGTGGCTTTCGAAATGCCGATGCGGTGAAAGCATGATCTGCATGCCAATTTTTTTGTGAATGATGATACTTTTGCTGCACCTAGGTAGTGAATGTAATAAAATACACCTCATGGTGTATTGTTTTTACAGTACCTACATATTGTGTACTGTGAATATTGAGGATTATAAATAAATTAAATATTTTAAATAAACAATGACCATGCCATGTTGCAACATCTAGTATGTATGTATTGTTTTAAATACATACCTAAGTTAATCTTATTCTGACAATAAGGCACACCAATCATCATTATGCATCTGATATACGATAATCCTTAAAAAAGCCAATGAAAATAAAAGCAAATAAAAGCTAGGTAATTCTTATAACTAACTTCAAATAATGCAAACCACCAAACCATACAAAAATGGCTTATTCGGTAGGATCGGTTTCACGTCATCTATGTAGTATCAACCATATTATCTTCTACGGAATGTTCTTTTAATCTCGTAGTTATTACTGAACTCAAAGAAAAACCAACAAATAAATCAACTTTAAAAATGATGTTTCCGTCATCCTTTTTTAGACATTTAACTACCTAATCTGAATAATGTTCTTCGCTAGATCTACATTTTATCAAAATGAAAACAACGACTTGGCGACCATAACATAATGATTCGCAGTTATTTCTCCAGATATTTGTTTATATTGTAAAGGAATAACTGTTCATCGTGAAAGTAATTTTTACTACCTACCTTACTTTATTCGTTAGCAATAGGATGGTAATAACATCTTAAGATGTTTAAGCTAGCTAGACAGAAGAGATGTCTACGGCGATTTCATTGGCAACAGGCGTATAAAGTGGTTATTAGACGAAATTAATACAAATCATGTGATACGATTTGACGATAATGTATGGATTTGCTGGTAAATGCGACGGATAACGCGATAGGCGATGCCGAGTACTGCGTCGACTTTTTTTTTATGTATTTATGTAATTATTTCATCTTAGTTTTGTTTTTGCCATCGACACGAAAAGAAGAAGAAGACAATAATGTATTAGATTAGACAGCAGATTACTATGCCCAATTCCGTTTAAAGAAAGACCTTATATCATTCAATACATTATAAATGTGAAAGATTGTCTGTTGGATGTTTCTCCGTCAATCACGCTGAAACAACTGAACGGATTTTGTTGAAATTCGGTTTATACAGGCAGGGTACTATAGGGTGACTTAGGAAGATGATACTTTTATAAAAAAAGGATACTTTTTATCCCGATTAAATGCTCCCATAGGATAAAGCAGGAACCTTGATAACGCTTGCAAAGCCGCGGGTGAAACTAAGTAGTTTTAAATAACTGACAATTACACAAATTCTTTTTTAAATAAACATAATTATTTATTCTGCCGGCAAGTGATGATGAATGAAACCTCGTGATTCTCTAGAATATGTCACATGATAACCTCGGCTTATCTTAAATACCACAAACAGGCAAGGAATTCGAAAACATTACTTTACGGTATGCATGACGAATGTTTTAGAAAATCGCGCAGTATGATAAGTAACTTTAGTAAGTGATTATAAAGTGAAGTAGCCGTCAACTTTCAATTTGGTTTTACTCAAATCTACATAAGTACCTAAGTTAGTTCAGCTTTTTAATGGCCCACTGTAGGGTAACTCAAAAATAAAATTCAATTCGAAACTCAGTGTTCCTGAGTTGCAATCAAACTCTTGAAATCTTCTTTTATAGTATTAGTGAGAACATATAGGTTTCTCCGTAATAAAATCAGGACACAAAACATTATCATACCGTGTATGTTAAAAGGTAGGTATACAAATAAATAAACGTGGGTACTTACTTGCTATGTTGTTTTCGCTGCGTTTTCCTTGATTATTATATTTAAACAATGTTTCCATCAACTCTTTCCTTATTTATTTGTAGCGAGGTATTATTTAAACGATTGAATCACTGTGTATCTGACAAGTTAAACAAATCTAAGAATCTTGAATTTATACATTATTCGCCATTTTTTCTATTAAAAGTCTTTGATGTTGACAGAAATAGACAATTTTAAAGAGGTTTTTGACGCAAAAGACCGAAATAGGGCATTAGTTAGACCACAAATATTGAACATTGCTAAAGTAGGAAGGTACTTGTCTCGTGGGATTAATTTTATTTATACGTATATCCATGGGAAGGAATAGCGATAAGAGTATATTGTGTGATATAAGTACGACATGTACATAAAAGAAATGCTGCTGAAATAAAAAGAACTGTCTCCGAATTTTAGAAGTAAAACGATGATTGTGTGCCTGTGTTTCATTACAGAACATGTAAAATATTGTTAGTTGTTGCTAACAAAAGCAATTATAATAGAGTTCAAAGCCTTAAATGACCACAACTCGCAGCAAAATAGCTTTGTTAACAATCATTAAACTATGGTAGGTGGTTTGCCCGATTTATTGTAGTTTCATGGCAATATGTTTCATCAAAACTTTACATTTTAACTAGCAAGGTCATTAGCCAAATGTTGTTACTATACAAAATGTGTAAGAAGGTAACTGTAGTTAAAACCCTGTTATTGTGGTTAATTTATTTTTGAGAATTATATCGATGCCTAACGGCCAAAAAGGCCTAACCGCCATTTACCAAACTTTACAGGAGAGAGGATTAAAGATGAAAAATTTCGAAAAAAAATCATAAGTTGCCGGGTTTTGCTTCCTAAGATTCCAAATTTTAGGTGTAAATGTAAAATATATTTCTCTACAAGATGTATTCATTAAAGTATTAAAAATCATTCATTTAAGAGTGTTTTTTGTCGCTTGAGCCCAAATGGATTTATTTTTTTACAGCAAAAATGTCGTAACCGCCTTTACCAAAAAATTTCATGTTAGCCAGAAGCGACTTAAGTGCATCTGTATTTTTATTAAAATTGCTTAACCGACATTAAGCCAACATAAGAAGTGATTGACGAAAAAGTATTAGTGTTAGCGAAATACTAAAAACACAGGGTGTCGCAGATAACCTGTACCAGCGAAAGTCTGCGACCAGACACACCAATACCCATAAATTGGATCATGTATTTTGGGAGAAAAATGGGATAAGCGCCACAATTAATAGAAATATGTGATAGGGCAAATAATCCTAAGCGCCATATCTTATGTTTGTAATTCGCGGCCCGAAAGTACTAAGCGACATTTTTGTTATTTATTGTTTTTAAGGCAAATTGTCTAAGTAACTATTTTAAAATATTATATTTTCTAACCACCAGAATGAAAAAAACCCTAAAATATTGGGCGCTTAGGACGTAAAATTAAGGCTTGGAGCCTTAATTTACCAACCGCATAACCGACAAAAACTACGAGCTAGAGTGACGAAACCTAGATAGAACGACGGAGAAAAAAAAGGCGATTCCAATGATATATATAAGTCGATTTCGCAAAAAATGTCGCTTAGGCCATTTTGGCCGTTAGGCATCGATATGTTGATGTTCCAAATTTTCACATAAAGGTAAATGCTTTACAAAGTAGTTTAATATTTTTGTCTTAAAGATGATATTTCATAAAAAATTGAGACGCAGATACCAAATATTTTAGGTAAATAGTTCATAAAATTTATTTCTAACAGCCTTAATTTGTTTTGTGTCTTTCTAAAATACTGAAAGTATAGTCTCAATTTTTCGTCACGAACATAGAAAAAAAAGAGACCTCAACAATCGTTACTCATACCGCACTTCAGAGACTTTCCAACCCTTCGCAGGACAAAGCCATCCCGGAATTCGACGTAGTCCACTTAGAGCACAAAACCGAATATCACAATATTGAATAGCACGATTCCTTGTCCGCGAACAGCACACATTAGTTTTTATAACGTGTGCTATTCGCGGATACAAATTTTTTATTTAATTTTTGTCCGGGAACAGCACATACCTACAACGGTCGGGTTGAAGATACTGTTGGAGTCAAGTGGCGATATTTGCCTGCTAGTATATTTCTTATACAGAGCGTTATTAAATAAAGCATATCAACAAAATAACTTTATTGAAAAAATAAACAATAAAAATCATCTTCTAGTACAGCTCAGGTTTATATTGTCGGCCTACTCTAGGTACCTGAGCTGGTTTTAAATAATAATGATAATAAATAAATTAATAAATTCATTATTGGTCGGCCTACAGAGGACTTACCTACATAGATTTACAAAATAATAACAGTTAAAAGACACTTTTAGATTTTTTAATAACTTAATAACTGCGCAAGCGACAGACAAAGGCAGCAAAAAGTTGCCCTATGAGATTTTCATACTAATAATTTTGAGGTTGCACTTTGTTGCGAAATACCTACCGTAAATTGTTACCTAATACGAGCGCACCCCGTACATTATGTCCATCATTGTCTTTCGTCGGCGTAGACTATAAGGCTGATTTTTTAATAAATGTGATATGTGAAGGGGGACTGATTGTGTTAAAATTAAATAAACAAGTGTTATAATTGGCTAAGATCCAACAAAAGTAAATTATCCAAATTTCACATTATTAATAATAATCATGGAGTTTTTTTTGTTTTTTATGTCGCTTTATAGTATTGTAAGAATAAGAACGTGCTTTTGTAAGGATTTATGATTGTTAAAATGATATTATTATTTTTTTTTTATTTGTAAATGTTTCCTAGACAGAATTTGTATGTTCCTACCGTTATTAATAAACATTGAAATGATTTTGTCGATATATTTCTTTTAATAACAACCTGTATAAGAAATACACAAGCAACGGGCACTTGACTCCAACAGTATCTCTACAACCCGACCGTTGTAGGTATGTGCTGTTCGCGGACAAAAATTAAATAATAAATTTGTATCCGCGAATAGCACACGTTATAAAAACTAATGTGTGCTGTTCGCGGACAAGGAATCGTGCTATTCAATATTGTGATATTCGGTTTTGTGCTCTAAGTGGACTACGTCCGGAATTCGTACAGACAAAAATATTCAAGCCGACGCGTCCGTTTTTAATAACATTACTCCGGCCGGGGTGATCCCGGGTGACCGGGGGTGAAACCGGGTGAAAGGGGGTGAAACGGGGTAGAAGGGCGTAGGGAGCGGAAATTGAAAACCTGCGGGCTTCATAAATCCACCCTTGTTATCGGGTAGCACTAGTACGGGTTCGCGGAGTGTGTTGATTCATGAGGCAGTTTCCAAGCGACCTAATTGGAAACGCATTTTTATCTTGTTTCCTTACGTGATTGAGCGTATTGTAGCCTGTTGTTCCCTTAGAAGTTGGTGATGGGGGGTTATTGTCACTCTTTAGGCTTTTTTTATTGTTTGTTTATTGCACGTGTAACAATGTAGGTAGGTACATTGCAGCTTAAAGTATTTCCTTTATTATTTGACATTTGTGCAATTCATTATACCATCTTACGATAAAACCGTGAAAAAAACCCCTCGATTTATTCTAAAGAATACAAACATGTAGATTGACATAAATTGAATAAAGAATTTTTTTTTCAATAAACAATGCTCTGATTTAATATGAAGTTATTCGTTCATGAAGGAAAAAATTGTACGTGAAAAAAAGTACTGCATATCTTTTGTTCAATCTAAATTTAACATCAAAATCAAAGAGTCTTCTACCCAACAAATCCAGTATCCAATTACAAAGCTTGTCCAGTAATGAAGTCAAATTGTGTTGAAAGTTGTTCTAGAGAAAATAGCTTGGCCCGACTAGTCGCGAGCCGCTCTGGTTAACCAAACAAGGTTTGCCGGTGTTGCGAGACTGGCAAACGAAACTAGTTAGTACTGCCTGTGGAAGTTATTACTATTTTTATGTTTCAACTCAGAGATGATAACTGGTGTCTTTAAACTAGATAATTGTAGCTTTTCATCTAGACCGATTTTGCTGTTGTCGAGACAAGAGTTCTGGAGAGAAGAACCTTATCATATCGATCAATTTGTTGTTCTTGCACTTTAGTGCAAGAACATATGAGCATATGAACTTCTGGATCTAACATGGAACATGTGAACTTCTGGATCTAAATTGGAGCCGTAGGTACTGTCGCTAATCAAATAATTAGATCCTCTACTAGTCTTATTTTCATGTGCGAAAGTAAAACTTACTAATAAATACTTCACTGCCAAACTGTTGTGCAATGATCACTTGAAATACTTCATAAAGATTGTCTAATTTACTGGCCCATCTTCCACCGCAGTGAAACAAAAGGGCAGTACTAGGTGTGTGCGCGTGCGCAACAAACGCCGGATGGCGCACCATTGTTCACCGGAGATGCTGCTTCATCGGCTAACGGCGCTTTGTTGATGTTACCAGTAGGCCTATTTGCTTCACGACGCTGGCAGAACTACTATTTGGTCTCGTGATTAGCCGTTTCCTTAGGGTTCTATTCTTGAGTTAGAACCTGCCTAATGCAATTGGTTATTGGCTAGATAATCCAGAGAAATCGAAGTCGGCTATTGTATGGAAGACTCACAACTAATGTGTTATTACTTATGCTGGACAATCGTTAAAGTTCTAATTGAAGTAACCTTGTCTGGAGATCTGGAGGTAGACCTCCAACACATAAACAAAACCTGAAAGCATCCAGCCTCATATGCCACATTTTTTTAGATTTTTCAGCCTTCTCTCTTCTTGTGTTTTTCCACCGCTAAACATGGTCAGGTAATCGGTTGACCACATTTGGTCACTCCACGACCGTAGATCTACACAAACGAAGGACATACTCATTATTACTCTGATGACCCAAGTTGTAATAACATCCTTGTAGTATTTTAAAAACCTTAGATGAGCATTTGAGCAAGCAGCCGTGGCAATGTTTTAGTAGAATTTATATCTAACTTCCGCTATATTATTATTGCGATCTATTCAGCTGTGACGATGTTATGATTACTGAACGTGTTTGTGTGTTTCTTATCTGATGATAATTGAATAATGTTGGTTGGATACATGGTTGTTCATAGAATAAAAACAAATAATTTAGTCTTGCCATATTGTCTTCTTGCAGAGCTACGGGAATTCGGGAATGGGATTACGCTTAAGTATTTATTGACTACTTAAACTTACATTATTCTAAAGTTATAAACGTGAAAGTTTGATCGTTTGGATGTTGATCCGTCAATCACGCTGAAACTACTGAACGGAACGGTTTTTTGGGAACCTGGCATAGGCAGGGTATTGGCTGGCTTACGTGATCGGATAGTTTTTATCCCGATTAAGCGCTCCCGTGGGATAAAACTAGAAGCTAGATAACGCGGGCAAAGCAACGGTCAAAATCGAGTCTAAAATAAAGAGATAACAAATGTACCGATATCTATTGATGAAAGCTCGAAAATTTTAAGAATCTACAACTTTTAGTTTGTTTTTATACCTGTGAATTCTAAGTTTTTATAGCGTCCATTTTTTTACGGACCGCTTCATTGATTTTGTGACGGTATTGATGTTAGACCGTCATTTTGGGGTACGGAATTCGATTCCCAGGTTGGTAAAGATTATGATTCAAAGTTGCTAGTTGGAGGAAATGGCCCGGATAATTATGGTTTTATTGGCTCGGACGATAAAGTGCGTCTGTTGGGTGGGAGGTCCCGTTAATCCTACTCAGTTTAAACAAGCATATATTTTTATTAACTTTTTAATTCTTCTTTACGCTTTTCTATGTATATTACGGAAACTTAGATAAATTAAACTGTGGGTGTTATGATAAGTGGCAAGTGTAGTCAGAAAGTTCTCCTACCAACCATCCCACGGCACGAATCCAAGCTCCATTATCGTCGTTTTAGATTTGACTGGCATAACTACTGCTCGGCGAAGGTGACCGTATTCTTGTATTATTTAAACACGTCCTGTGCATTCAAACGCACGCTGTATTATCGTCGGCGTATGTTGAAGAGGTGCTCCACTTTGGACACCCAATTTTGACCACCCGCAACTTTAGCATCTAGACTATTATGAGCATCGATAGATATATTTGGCATACTTATTTTATGTTTTTGGCTAGTCAATAATATGAGTCAAGTGTCAATCAAAGTGGACTGGACAAGTAGTGGATGCTCCAAAATTGGGTGGTCAAAGTGGACTAGGCTAGATGCCAAAGTTGCTCAAGGTGGTCAAAGTGGACTAGGCCAAGCAAGTGCTCAAGCTACGGGTGCATAAAAATTAGTGCTCAAAGAGGTAGGTAAGAAGCTTGGTAAGACACTTCAAATTAATTCGAGTTGTGGGTGCTCTAAAATGGGTGCTCAAAGCGGACCAGCTCGTTGTATAAAAAGCGCAGTAATGTCACTCGCCGCGCTCCGGTGGGCCGTGACCGGAGGAAACATGATTTCGTGTACAAACTTGATTTAACTCGAGACCAAATAAACCCGTTGCGGCGACATTCGACACTGAGACACTCATTCAGAATGAGTCGCAGACTTAGTCATAAATAACGTTAATTAATTGATAAATCCAGTCGGCTGACTTAGTCGTTATTTTATTACGTTCTGCTGAATTTAAAATACATAGACTGCAATGTTTTAATGAATTTCAGTCGGAGATTAAATTGATCCAACGGCTTATAATAAAATAACAATTTATATTAACATCTCATTAACTAATTCGGTACTAGCAAAATAGATTCATAATATATCTACGTATAAATAATATTTTCGTCACGTAAGCGGTGTCAAATATGTCGAGGAAAACTTATGCATTGCATTTTTATGCGCTTGCCAACGCTCATCTTTGTTCTCATTCGTCTACTGCGCCATTTTGTCAAACCAATTTCGTTCTCAAAATGGCGGTTTGACCACATTGCCACTTACGTGCTTTTTATTCAGATATTATGAAATGGGGAAGCAAACTAAACTTGTTACCTAAAAATAATTCACTCTATATAGGTACCTACGTGGGGTCCATGTTAATTTGCAGCTTCTAAATAGGTTATACCTAATTCATAAACGGCAGCTCGTAGTTATCGGGTAAAAAACTGCAATTATATCAATCGGGGCATTTTAATTGCTCGATCGAGAGTGGTAACGAATGCTGATGGATTCAGTATTGTGTGTAATTGCGTCGACCAACACCTATAAGGCAAAGCCGTTGCGTGTTTAGCATGTTTATTTGACCGATAGTTACATAAATAGTTAAATAATGAGTGTTGCAATGAACGTGTCTGTCTTTGTGGAGACTTTGTTTAAGATGATTTAAAAAAAAAACAACACAACTGTTGAATTAAAATCATGTTTTCTTATATAGATAGGTTTTGGCTTATTCACCACGCATGCCATATGCAGATTGGGGCTCACAAACCCGGGCTGTGTTCGGAAAAAACGACACTTATACTCGATCCGGGAATCTAATCCAGGACCTAGAGACCACGGAGTAAAATATATAATTTTTTTACTTGTGGCACCTTAAAGATTATAAAGTTAATTGATACATCGCATTTGGTGTGTGTTAGAACTACAATAAAACTTCATTCTAAGCGGCGGGTGTTACAAAATGTCTGCATGTTGATAGTTCCTTGGCAACAACCAGTATTTAAGATGCTCATGTCATAGGCCTAAATTCATAGAGAGTAGAAAATAAAAACAATCTACATGAATCTGCTAACTGCTTCATTGTGCGAGACGATATACATTCGGCCTGGATGGATTGATTGCAATAGCCATGATGATAACACCAGCCAGACAATTCATCCTGGGCAACTGGAAGGCCATCGTAACGGCAATAGTTTAACAATCTCAGTATCATTAGAGTAGCAAAATCGCCGAAACACATTTCTCTTATTTGAGCAAAATAATCTTCCTCTCAGGTTGGCTCTACAAGTCTACAGGCCACATACACAAAATGTCACAGCAGCGCAATTACCACCGATTTCAATAAAACGGAGGTGTCAAATTGAATATAAGGACCGGTTGAATTGCATAAAGACTGCGATTGTGACATCTCGCCGCCGAGCAAATGCCAGACGACACGCGAGAGATGCGCCGGTTACGTAAACGATATTATTATTGTACAATGTGTATGTGCGTTAATTAGCGATGGTATCCGAGTGGTACGGACGGCGCCTCACATACGTGAGGACCGCGGTTCGAATCCGGGCCCACACCTCTGGATTTTTCGAAATCTATGCGTGGATTTGTGCCATTAGCTCGCCGGTGAGGGAAAACACCGTGAGGAAACCTGCACATTCAGTGATTTCTGACTTTAGTTCAGTTAGATCTGAATGTGTTATCATGTCTGTCTGGTTCCCCTCTATGGGTTACAAAGGTCTGATGGCAGTCGCTTCACTGTAATAACAAGACTTGCCAAAACCTGGACCATGGTCAAACGGACCCCGCATAGAAACGGGATAAACGCTAGAAAGAAGATAGATAGTACATGTCTGTTATTTGGTATTTTGTCAAGAGTTGATTCTATAAAACCAGACGTTTTAATAAAGAACTAGCGGCCGCCCTCGAATCCGTGCGCGTGTAATTCGGTTACCGCACACATAGTAGTCCTTCTTTTTACTAGCCTTTCATTCAAGATTTCATTCAGATGTGTCATTATTGACAATGTTTTTTATTTTGATTGCCGAAGAACAGTTAATGTTGTTATTCCAAATAATTGCAGATATGATTGTTACTAGGTCTACGGCGTTAATTATTGGAGTCTCCAGTCCGCTCAAGGGACTCGGAGTCATTTAAAAGTACTTTAGTATTGTCTATTTGATACTGTCCAATACAATTTTGCAATTTTCTACGCGTAACACAAAAGAAGGGCTTAACCACAATATTAAAGAGAGTACTCTATGCATGACCACATGCAGATAGTTGTGACCACAAAGTATAATGTTGTTGTCCACTTAGCTATAATTTTCTGCTGCCCTTGTGAGAACGTCATGTAGAGCATTTTACAAAGACGCATTAATATTAATTATATGTATTAACTTACGTGTAGTGGAATATTAATAAAAACAAAGTGCCGCCTTGGTTGACTTTCTGTCATAAATTAATTTTCCGCTTTTTAACTGTAGAAAATCATGAGACGATGTTTCCGTTTGTATCAATAGTTTAATTTAAAAGAACATAGTTAGGTAGTTAGGGATGAAAACGATAGAAATTATCAGTTTCCAGAAAATGTTTATTTTGGTTTATAGCTATCATCGCGAGTTATAAAGTTTTAATGCGTTTCGCTGTATACGACGTAAAGAAAAAGTCATCTCACCGATTTGATACATCATCTTTTAATCCATTGTATTGGTGTTGGGAGCCTTCTCTCGGGTGTGAATACTACGACTATTGAATACAGAATAAGTACTTATTTGATTGACAAATAATAATATTTACGAGTAAAGCACGTATCTGTATTTTTTTTTAATTTGTTATCTTTGTCTGGTATGAACTTTTTAAAAGGCTCATCAACTCATAATATTACGTTATTAAGTACCTACGACACGCGTAAATTTGCACAAAAAGAACACATGTAGTAGAAAGTGCCAAGAGAATTACATCAAAAAAATCTGTCTTACAAAGTTCTTGCAACAATGCCCCATTATTTACCCATTAAAAGTTGAAATTAGCGAGCCGTGCCATATGCCGACCATGTGGTGGCACGTGACCACACTGCAATTGTCTATGCATCACTGATTTTAATGAATCGAAAGGAAAGTCTTCTTTGTCTACGATAAAGGGAGCAATTGCGGCTTTTTGATAAGTATCTGCTGCCTTAAGTGCTGTGGTCAGCGGACTCTTAAACTGGCTAATTGGATAAGTGGATAAAATAAAAATAATATGTATTATGTTCAATGAAGAATTCAAATTTCACAAAACTCTTTTTTTAATGTGGTCTGGAGGCAAACGAACAAGAGGGACACCTGATGGTAAGTGGTCACCGCTGCCCATAGAAATCGACACCCGTACAAGGGTCGCAGATGCGTTGCCTGCCTTTGAAAACCTCATACCCCCCCCCCCGTCCAATCAGTATCATAGATTTATACATAATATTCGCGTTTAAATTCTAATATCTGTTGACTACTTGTATTGAACTCAAAAGTGTTCTCTCTACATAATGTGAACCGAATCCGTCGGATTTATCTCACCTAAAGTGAACGATTTAGGGTGAAAGCATCTGTGCATTCCCTATTTCCCGTGGGACAGCTACAAATACGACTGCATTAGATGGAAGCACGGAACCGACTGTTTTGCGTGTTCTCCAAATTACAGAACTACTTTTAGATTTCCGTTCGAACATTAGAATCTGCCGGCTAGTATTATTGCAAACAATGTTTTAGCGAAAACATGTCTGAGAAATTGGCAATGTTTTTGGATTTTGACATCTTTAAGAAACGCGATCGAAGTTCGACTGAAATTCATTTTCTTTACAATATTAATAATTTATCTTCGGCCTAATTTGTTTCTACACTTTGAGGGGTAAAGACAATGTGTGTATGTCAGCCTATGTCCCACTGTAAAGCAAATGCCTCCATCTTTTTAAATCATGCCATCGTAGCTCGGCTTTGGCTTAATCACCATGCTTGCCAAATGCGGGTTTGTGATCACAAACTCGGGTGAAAAATGAATATGTGTTACGACCACTCGACCCAAATTTTTGCGCGACCCGGAAATCGAATATATTTACACCACTCAATGGTCTAGTTTTGTGTACAAAGTATTAATTAAAAAAATATCTTACGTTCAGAGGCGGCCTTACCCATTGCGAGGCCCCGGGCGACAGGTCTTTGCGAGGCCCCTTGTCCTACGGTAAAGTACCTACCTGTGTGTTAAGTAACTTTTAAGTATCGGGGGGGGGGGGGGGGGGTTCATAGATTTTTCATATAGATTCGAAAATGTGGTTGTGTCATGCTGACAGACAGAAAGACAGACCAGACTTCCAGACGTGACGAATCTGAGCACGCACGGTCGAGTTATCCCCGAAAAGCGGGACTGGGCCTGTCCCCCGACATTTAATTTTAGTCAAAATCGGGACGTCTGGCAACGCTGGAACGGATATACATTCTTAAATACTTATTCATTATGTTATTATTATTAAGTATTTATTATGTAGGTGCTCTTTTGAGATCAAGCATGCGTTGAGCCAAAGCCAACAGCGTAGAGGTTTTATGTACCATTTGATCTAAATGAGATTGGAACATCTGCCAGGTTCTATCTCTGACCAAATACAGATCTAGTCAAAGGTGCTGTCTGCTGGCAAATCTTAGGACTATTACAAAATAAAACGAAACAAAATCTTGGGCTATTGTGAACAATTTGTTGGTCTGGTTAACTGGGCTATGGGTTGAGGCAACGGACGTCTGCCATGGAAAATGTTTCAATGTTTTACTCCACGCAGACTGTGACTCGCCTCCCACTAGACGGGAACCCCAGAAACAGCTACCACTCTAAGCAGCCACTAGGGTCGCGGGCAGCAAGGGAGCAACACCGGCGTCGTTGGCTCAGGGTGCCGAGTGGTGTGCACCAGTTACTGGATCGCGATAGGTCGGTCAGCCGTTCCCCGCTATTACACAGGTTGAGCACTTCCACGAATATTAAATTTGTAACGGGCACCGTTACTAACTGTAAATAATTATAAATAAATAAATAATAGTTACTTATTTGTAGAGCTCCTTCTAGCTCCGCAGTAGGTCTAGGTCTGAATAACTATTTTAAAAAAATGCGAAAATAGAACATATTAGACAAATTTTGAATTTTGAAAGGAAGTTAATTAGCGGCCAGTGGGCGCGCAGGTTAGACATTTCCAGCGACCATGGAGGCCCGAACATCCATGAAGGCTGGAAGGAACGGCCACCGTTACTTTATTAAGGGGAGGGATTAGGGAAGAGCTATAGCTCTCTGGCCGGCCAATTAAGGCAAGCCAGAGTCGGGGGAGAAGATGGTTAAAGTTCCCCTGTTATTTGAGGTCTCGGGTCCGTGGTGTCGCCACACACCAATAGCTCGCCACAAGCTGGACTGCGGAGACTGATTGCATTGATGGAAGATGTAATACCTCAAGGAGAAGCTCTAACTTCCGCCAACGGGCGATATTATTTATTATACATTGAAAGTTTTAAAAAATGAACAAATACAGAGATGTTTTAGTCCAGTAAAACATACAAAATTCAGGTTGGCATTAATTCCCTACAAGCCGGATTTTTGCGCAGGCCTTAGATGGATTAAAGTTCGAGCTTGTCTCACTCAGTTTGGATTGAGTTTACAGCTATACTGTCTTTGCATATTACCATCTTTGGTAGGTGGACGCCCAAAAAAGGACTCCAATTATAGGTATTGTTTTTTGAAAGTAAGATCACAACCATGAGATGAGATACCTTATATTGAGGGGCCTCGCGCTGGATGGGGCCTCGCGCTTGGAAGGGGATCGGACCCTCCAAGCGCGAGGCCCCCCCAAGCGCGAGGCCCCGGGCGGTTGCCCGGTTCGCCCCCCCCTAAGGCCGCCTCTGCTTACGTTAATGACCCAATAATCAACTTCAAAATGTCACATGGAACCCACGATAGTTTGTTGTTTCCTAACCGTGATGACCCATCACGTATTCGGCAGTCGACGTCGAAAGCCGCTAAGCACTACTGCGCCGGTGTCATTTGCAACTGTTTTGCATTCTTCTGGGAACGCGTACTTCTGCTTACGCTAACCCTTAGTATAACAACTAAGAACACCGAAGTTTTGCAGCTGAAATTACGTTCTGTCGTGTTAATGATATGACACTTTTAAATGAGATGACACACTATGCCGAAATTACGTCGCGTAATATATTTTTTTTATTTATTTATTTGGAATCAGGCAACGCAGGCCCATAGATATATACCTTACTATCTAGCATACATAAAAATATAATTATAATTATATTTCATTTAATTCATTTATATTCTAAATTCTATTAAAAATAGGTAAGTAATACAAAAATGTATTTGTAAATGTATAGAAAATGCATTTCCGTCGATCTTCGGTTGCAAAATTTTGCCCTGATGTGCCTGGTGTGTTCCTACACTTAGGGTGAGACTCCAGCAAAGCTGAGATGTTCGGAGCGGAGCGGAGATGTTTCGTCATAAGCAGCCTTAGCCAGCAATAGCTTTTGCCCTTAACAAGTGATCATCTCAGCATTGTAATCCGATTGGCTACTTAAGACACATCTCCGCTCCCCTCCTAAAATCTCCGATTTGGTGGAGTCTCACCCTTATCCTGGACCTGAATCGAATTAGTTATTAATGCATTAATGTTGGGAAAACGCCATATGTCAGGGACCAAACACGGTCTAGCTTATTTAAGCAAACGGCACGAAAATAGTTATTAAAGGGGGAAGAGCAACCCCTTGTATTGGCTTAACGGTACAGTTAATTGTTTTCATCAGACCGTTTATAATGTTGATTTTTCTTGCTTATTTGAGCAAGAGAAAAGTACCTATATTAACTTACTTTATAATATGATGGAATCTAATCTAATTCTGGCAGGAATCTTATTTTTTGAGGAGCTGAATAGCGCAGTGGTAATCGCGCTCGCCTGGCGATTGCTGAGTTAAGCAACTTTTGCTTAGGCCAGTAATCGGATTGGTGACCGAAAATTTTCATTTCGAGCTCTTCTGTGCTTCGGAAGGTTAAGCCGTTGATCCTGCGCCTGATCTCTCTACGATCGAGTCAGATTGCTGTCCCACTGAACTATAAGAGTGAGAGAATAGGGAGTGCACCTGTGCTCGCGTAGGTACTCACTTGTGGTGCACTAAAATATATCCTGCGTACCTGGCTGATCGTAACACCGGCCACCATGGTTGTGGAAAACGGCCGGGTATAATATTAATATGATGGAACAGCAAAAGTTAAGTAAATATCAGATGCGAAGTGAAACTTATAGAAATAAATAAACCAGACAATCACGTCTTAGTAAATACTTTGCAGCAAACAAGTTTTCTTTCAATTTAACTTACCACAGAATAAGAGAATTTATTACATTCCTAATTGATTTTCTCTAGTAACGACGTGATAAAATTTCATGCAGCCATTAAACTTCAATTTCTATTAACACATGACCTTTTCAAAACGTTATTAACTAAAGCTAACTTTGTAGTAAACCTTACTAAGGTTCATACATTCAACCAGTCAAGTCACATTCGGGTTTAAGCACGAATGGTGTAATTAAGTGCTTACTTACACTTGCCTCCAAATAGGGTCAAATGTGCCCGGCTGGTTCTAAATTATGTTCCACGTATGGTATGGCCTAAACGTCGACACACCCAAGCAAGGTGCTTTCATATAGGCCGATGTGACTACACGACGATTTTATAGTTTTCTCGCATTTATGGTTAAGCGTGTTTACGCCAATTAAGGTTTAGTGCGTATTGCGAATAACAGATGGCGGTAAGATATTGCGGAGCGTGAAGAAGTCTGAACCGCGATGACGAGATTTTTATCGTTTTTATAAGAGTTTTTTGTGACACAGGTTTTCTTGGTCCACCCGATTTGTTTGTTTTATTCTGTAAATCAAACCCAATCGTGTGCTCGGAATTTGCTCAGATTCGTATTTTAAAACTCAAATTGAGTCCTAAAAAGAATCAAGTTATATCAATGGTTTCCGAGGATCGGGAAAAATCGCGAGTGTATTGATTGGTCCATGTTCAGCAGCAGACTGGTCTGGGATGACCTGATGGTATACAATGCAACTCAACGTCTAGCTAGCACATCTGCAAAAGCCTAAAGCCGCATCCCTGCGACTAGCGGCCGCCCGCGTCCGTCCTCGTGGATGTCGGTTTCCGCACACGGTGTAGCCTATAACTTAAAGCGCTCCACAACAAATGGACTATCCAACACAAAAATATTTTTAATTCGATGAAGTAGTTCCTGAGATAAGCGCCTTCAAACAAACAAACAAACTGTTTAGCTTTATTTTATCAGCTATAGATTAGTCGCAGTCGCGTCGTATCCACATCACGGGCGCACCCACGCGACTGGTCGCGGCGGGATTCCGAGCGCTAACGAGCTGCGCACACGCAGCGCACTTCGGGGAAATTAGTCTAACTATCGATTTAGTCCGCTTCGGAGAAGGTAGCTAGCCCGCTTCCTGCTCCAAAGTTATGTGAGTTGGACTAGTCGAGAAGTTTGCCGCGAAGCCTTTTAGATAGTGGTGGCTAGAAAAGTTAAATGAGATGCCAAGCCAAAATGTATTTTTGTGATAAACAGATACAGCTATAACAAATTACTGCTTGACTTTACTGGTATGAAATGTCAAGCGATGCTTACTTACTCGTAGTTACCAGAGTTTGCATACCTTCGGTATACTGTTGACGTTTGGGGAGTTTGATAATTTTGACAGACACTATTATGTTTACGGGAAGCCTGAGTGAAGTTATTTGGAAGGAATAGCCGAACCATTTAGTCGACTTCGTAGAAGGTAGCGTTAGCCCGCTTCCTGCTCCAAAGTTATGTGAGTAAGGGACTTTCTGATGTCGACTGTTATGTAGTTTCAGCGTGATTGATCGACAAACATCCAAACAAATGCCTTCTGGTTAGCTAAGTTTGCTCCATACTGTGATCTGGTGAAAGGTTATTTGGAGTTTCTTCTTGGGTACCGGTCCGTTCCTTTTTTTGGGGTTTGTTTGCATTTCCACTGTCTTGGCGGAAATTGCTTACGCCATTGTCGCCATTTGTCTCCCACAAATTAAGCATGTAAGATAAGAGCGTCTTGTGTTTTTATTTAATTACATAATTTATTTAACGATTTAGATTCACGAAATTAATTTCGGATATAAAACCAGAGATTGTTTTCTAAACTCTCTCTATCTCTCTATATCCTCTCGTTCTGCTTAATAGTTAATAAAGATTAGTTAACGAGTAACTAACTCGTACATAAAAGGCGACCCATTCATCTTGTCACAAATTGAATGTACAATGCGTCGCGGCCTAACAAATGTCTTCATTCGACAAACAAGACAATCAATAAGCGCTTTCACGAGATAGCATCTACACATTCGTCTCGGATTAGGAGTTAAAATCATAAATAATACCGCACGTTCCTCAGACTAAAGAATATCAATAGATGCAACGAATAATTTAACAGTTAGGTTATCCTTTTTCTCCTCATTATGAATCACGTGTGAGCAAGATATCATAACACGTACTCCTGGCGCCAAATTAATTATATTCAGAATTCAGTAAGTATAAAATTTATAACAAGGCTGTACTTTGTACAAGCGTGCGAGTTGGTGATAGACATATGTATTAGGTAAATTCGAAAGGCGCCAAGTCGCCTGATCGGGCGAGTTTTTTTCGGTCGAGATGACGAACAATTCGCCTGAACTGTCAAGTGGGATGATGGCATTATCGCGTGGCCGTGGTCTTCCGTTGGGTAGAGTGAGAGACAAACAGACAGAAGTGAAAAGTTAAGTGGTATAAGATTAGACTTTCACGTTGCAATATAACATTAATATTATTTAACGGGACTAAACTCGATATTAATTAAGTAGTATATGTATACTACCTTTTTTTTATGGAGGGGAATGCATTGACGCACCATGTCGCCGCGGGCTAGCTAAGCCCGCGACCGTGTGTGGGGCTCGGGCGCACAAAATAAGCGCCCACTACCCACTAAACCCCTGCAGTTTCCCCTTTTGCTCGCATCAGGACGGGTCGCTGCCAGCCGCCAAATGGGCGGCTTATGTTCGACCCGTCCTTCGAGCGCCCCGACCTGATGCGGTAGGCGTTTCGGCTGTGGAACAACAAACGTAGTCGCAAGCAGTCAGTCCGCTTGAGAATATCGCGTTTAGTCCCGTTGAATAATATGAAGTAATGTTAAAAGTAATGTGATTTTTGTTTTGACGCTTTGGTGGAGACACTCAAACGTGACATAAATAAATAAATATTTTACAACATATAAATATACTTAAATAGATACATATAACACCCAGACCAGGTCAAACCGACATGTTCATGCACACCAATGTTTGTCCTGTGCGGGAATTGAACCCTCTACCTCTTGTAGGTATAATAGGCGACATCTTGACCATAACACTAAGCGGGTCAAACACAAGGAGCATTTATGGTATTCATTAATCTGATTTAAAATCATAAATAATACCGCACGTTCCCACGTCACCTCGCGACGTCTCTATAAAGCCGTGCATTCACGCACTTGACCCTTTCAGCGCGGCGGCAGTCGGTCCCCGGACGAATAAAATTATTAAGGGCGTGGAGAACACACTAGCGCCGCCAGGCGTTTTACTTTAATTAATTGTAAAAAATATAAGGTATTAAGGTAAAAAAAAAATCTGTAGTGCACTAACGAATGACATTTATGTTTTTTGAAATCTACTTTGGACACTTTTCTAACGTTAAACCTTCCATCAATATGTTTGATTATGACTAGGTATATAATGATAAAAGCAATGTAATAAAAGGCACTGTCATAAAATCAAAAAAAATCTTTAGTGCACTAGGTACAGAGCGCTTTTTTATCGAAATATTTTTTTTAACACACCGGAAGCTAGGGAACGGATAGAAAATGTACTTAAATACTTTTATAAAATAGCGGGATTCGAACCCGCGACTCTTGGTTTTGCCAGGGTCTCTGACAACTAGACGAACAGGCCCCTTTTTAAATTCATTACAATTAAATAAAAACGCTTGCAAGCGCTAGTGTGCGGACCGCACGCTCTTAAAACGTAAAATACCCTCTCACGCTCACGGCACGACACACACACACACACGCGCGTAGTATAACCTCATTGAGTCGCACACACACACAGCTCGGTACGCGCGCACCGGCGACCGAGTACTTCTCGAGTTCTCGCTTCGAAATTCAAACGCGTTTCGGTGCCAGCGGCGGTCCTAGCCTGGAGTACACTTGCGTTGGAGCGGTTGCCGCGTATTTTTAGCGCTGATGCGGTGTTTTTGCCGCGCTTTGCAGGTTACTGAGGGTTGCCAACTTTTTAGCAGAAATAAAGTATATCTGATTAAAAAGGAGGTAAATAAAGAGTACCTATGGACTTACAAGATAAGAGTAACCCTAATAAATTTTTAACTTTTAAGAAGGTATTTTTTTGTAGTTTTTGCGGCTCATAACATTTTTCCATTGTTTAATACATAGTATATCAAAATGTTAACAGTCAATAGTGGATTTTTTTATTCCGATTAAGGATATTTGCATATTATTACAGACGTGCACTTGTTTTTTAGTTTTAGTAAACATTTTGTAAAAAAGAGTATTTTAGCGTACTTTTTTAGTGTTATAGATTATAGAGTACTCCAAAATGATTTGGAGGTAATACTCTATTTTAGAGTTACGGTTGGCAGCCCGAGTTACCGTTGGAGGCAAAAATGCGCGGCGTTTCGTGCTGCTAATGAGTCGAGCGGCGCTCTATATGGTAATGTCAGTTTTTATACAAGCTTTATCTTTGGTAAATGACGTTCGGCTGCGTCGATGGCCATTTAGAACTTGATTAAAATGATGATGCTGAATATTGATGAGTACACACGTGTGCAAATATGAAGGGTAAATGCAATGCACTAGGTATACTTATCATTTGGTGTTTGCGCAACAAAATTATTGTTACGGGAGATATCGCAATGTTTTACGCTGGTAAAGTGTGTTTTTCCTTCCTATTTTTAGGTACATGGTGGTATGAGCATGGTTGATCATTTGATGGGAAGACTACATTGGTAGGTACTTGTATGACCCCAAATGAGTAGTTAAGAATACCTAAATAAGTAAATTTCTACAAATATTACAAAGAGAAAAAGTTTTTAAGTGTGCAAGTATTAAGGAAGAATCTTTGAAAGTCCTCTATTTACGCAAAACTACACTATTCAAACATTAAATAAAGTCATCATCATTGTAGCGCCTCCCTCCCCCGATTGCTTCCTCGGCCATTGTCTCAGAACCCAGGGTACGCTGCGACTATGATCCTGAATTACCTAACAAGCCTAGTTCTCATATTGAAGCGACTGTTTTCTGACCTCCGCAACCCGTATAAGGGAAACCAGACAATTTGGATCATAGTCGGGACGGCCTAACGTGACTTCCGAAGCACGAAATCACCATTCTGATCGGACAATCAAGTGATGCAAGCTTGCAGTATCCTAACCAAATTATGGAATACGTAGGTATTCCATAATTTGGTGAAAAACAAAGTGTTGTTCCCCGTGGGATTTGACCCCGCGAAGTTCAAGAACTGGCTACGGATTACCTCGAATAAATAGGTATTACATCGGATAAATAAACATCATGAAATTCTGATAAAATAATGCAACGTAATGTAATGTAGCTAAAATCTTCATGACGTACAATTAAAACGCATTACCTACTGCAGATAAAATAATCATTCAGATAATTATTATTTTATCCGCAGTAACATCATTCGGCATGTTTGCTACCATTTATATTCAATTACATAATATGATAGATAGAATTCGGTATTGCGAAAAAGATCAGTTCGATAAAGTGGAAATGTAGCACTGATAGTCGATGCCGAGAAATTCTGTAGTGCAGAAGTTGCAGTCACAACGTAGGCAATAATAAATAAGAATGCCCTTCCCGCCGTTCTCGGCCATGGCGGCCGATCTTACGATCAGTTTAATTAGCAGGAAATTCATGTTGTAGTGCACGAGTGAGTGCTTTACTTGCATTCCGAGGCCCTGGGTGATCTTCGGTCACCTATCCGATGATTGGCACAGAGCAATCAGACGAATCGAGCTCGAACGCAACAAACGCACGACGTACGCAAACGCAGTGTGGAGGATGGGATGACAACTAGGTGACTTGGATGGTGAAGGTATGTGGCGGGGATGGAGACTGTAAAGAAACGGGTTGGCTGGCGCACTTTGGGAAGGCCTACCTACGTTCTGAGGTAGACGGAAATAGGCTAAATGATTGATGGATATAATAGCTTTAGGTACCTATGTACATCTATAGAATAGAATACGATATAGATATTAATATCTATACTAATATAATAAATGAAGAGTGTGTTTGCTTCTTTCTTTGTTGGTTTGTTTGAATCTAATAATCTCAGGCACTACTGGTTCGTAAATCTTTTTGTGATGGGAAGTCCATTTGTCGAGGAAGGCTTTTTGCTAGAATTTAACACTATGTGTGCGGAAGGAAACTGAAATCCACGGGGACGAAGTCGCGGACGCTCGCAAGTCATGAAATACAAGGTTAATTTCCATACATGAAAGATTACAATTTATTATGAATGCGCGTTACTGACCATACAGATGACCTAGTAGTAATAAATGGCTTCGTACGTAAGGAAGTATAAAACATGCGGTAGCTACAGAAGGTTTAGAAGCGGGGATGTGCCGTAAGCAGCTAATAGGATTTGGCCTTTTTTTATCGTCAGGAAAATGCTTTGACGCGTACCCGTTAACCACGGGGGTGGTCGACGGGTTATGTTATGCAGAAATCCAGGTCTAGAAAGGAGACCCAATTAGCTGCTAAAAACCTGACGGTGTCCCTCCATTGCCTTGGGAGCCGGGGAACTGGCGGGCTGGCTAAAGGCCTAAGGCCATAAGCATTCTCCGCAGCTAATAGGATTTGGCCTTGGCTAACACGTGACCATCTCAACATTGAAATCCTATTGGCTACTAACGTTAAAACACATATCCGCTTTACTCCACCCGAAAAGTATACGACAGGTTCGTTTACCATAAATCCCATAGATTCAAAATATCGGGAATTATATAACGTTACTTTTACCTAGCGTCTAAATTATTTTTATAGGTATCTTACTTAACCTTTCTATAATAAAATATACTTGAGATCTTCTCAAATACTACCAAATGGAATGGAACAACCATAAATTATCTTATCAAACATTTCAGACTTGAGCGTTACATTTTTACACTTACATTAGTTATCGCGACTCCATCATCATCCTAGTGGTTGTCCCGGTCGCTTCCTCGGCTATTGCCTCGGAGTCCAGGGTCGGCTATTAGTTGACGGGCATTACAATTTCTGCTTTCATCACCAGATCTACTTCGGCATCATAACCGAATCACGGCAAATATCTAGCAACCAATTCAGGATCTTTGGTACACAAGGTGCTAACAGCCAAACATGGAAACTGGCTAGTTTCATCCCTACTAATATGTCTGTCTGTTACGCTTTCCCGCTTAAAGCTCTCAACCGATTTTGCTGAAATTTGACACAGAAAATCTTTAGACCCTGAGAAAGAACATAGGCTACCTTTTATTGTGGTAAAAAGGATCTAAAAACCACGCGGATGAAGTCGCGGGCGGCCGCTAGTTGAGTTTGCTAGTTGATTTATACCTTATACTACTTTTATTGTAAAGCATGAAATTGTATTCTGTAGTTGTGCCATCGATAAATAAATAAATAAATAAATACCTCGCGATAATCGCAGAACTCTATTTAACGCATTTTATCTTTTTCCGAGTACCTAACTATTCAATAAAAAGTTACTTAACCGTCACAAACAGACACATCAATTGAATTCATGTGTTGATAAAGTTGATATATTACAAGCAGTAGGCGACGTTTATATCAAAGAACAATAGTCGGCACACGGATCCGATAACATTACAATAATTAGTGGTAGGCTCGCGATAAGATACGTGTGACGCACGACGAATGGACGATTCCTCGAATCGATTCATCGTTATCACTGAATGAAGTATCTACAGCTATTTACGGCTTTTCACATCACTCGCTTGGTGAATGTTCGAATTTTGAATTGTACGGAATGACGGCGCTTTTTTTGAGTGGCATTGGAACTGGCTTAAAAAGAAACGCAATAAAAAAAGAAAATGCTACTTTTTTTTTAAATCTTTTTTATCAGGTGACTGGCTGGATTGTTTATTTAAAAATATAAAAAATCTACATCTTAGTACTAATACTCGTAATATTATAAAGAGGAAAGATCTGTACATATTTTTGTATTTTGTGTGTAACAAATAAACTCAAAAATTACTGGGCCGATTTAAATAATTCTTTCACTGTTCGATAGCTACACTCTCCCCGGTGATCATAGGTCATTTTTGATCCCGGAAATGTGTTGGAAAGGGGGATATTTGAAAAAAGAAAATACGCGCGGTTGAAACCGCAAACGGAAGGCTAGTAGGTATGTTATAACCGAATTTGTAAAATAGGAAGGAGTAGATACTTGTTAATGCTGAAATTATGGTTTAGTGTAGGTAAGCATCGGGAGTCGGGCAAAGTAGCTACAAGTAGTCGATTTCGGGCGAATCATAATAATTTACGATCGTTAACACACACATGATGTTTTTGCTTTAGCGTTCTAAGGTTATGTGAAAATTGTTACATTTTAGGCAAGGCAGTGCATTTGGTAATCAATTTAGTGGTTTGATTGTCTCTTTGGCGCAATAGCTATTAAATCACACTTTGAATCTGCAGACCGCACCGAGGCCCGACGTCTTCCTCCGCAAGTCCCGAATCGGATCGAATATTTGTGATATTTGTCCAATTTGGAAAACTCTGTTACAGTCGGGAGTATAGTTTTGGAGCAAAATAACACCTTCTCGTCGGAAAACACGTTAAATGTATTTGCTGTTTCATAGAGCTATGGGAGTGACCGAAAAGAGTGCGCTTGGGTATGCGCTGTGTTGGCTGATGGATGGCAAAGATTGACCGCCGTAGCAGAGAAATCGGTAACACTATTGATTATATTACATACGAAAAGAATATGTTCGTAACCAGATCATGACTTATCAAGATATGCTCTGAGGTCTTCGGAATAGAAAGCCGTGAATTGTGCGTGATCGAACACGTTTGTATGAATTTGGTTAACACTGATTCTGTTCGTTATTTGGATATCTGAACTGTTCTTTAATTTCATTTTTTAAATTATATTGGCACAACATGGCGCAATGAGAAGATTTATCTTCTTGTTGATAATCATGCAGAGTTTATTGTCGATTGCTCAGTTCTCGGGTAAAAAGGCGGGGCGGTAAATGAATGCATTTTCCAAAGGGATAAGTGTGGGCAAAACCAGCTTCTTAAGTTTAAATGAATACGTTCCTTAATTGTACATAGTTAGTGCGTTTAATATTTCGTGATTTTTGTTCATCGATATGTGTGACTTTTGGATAGCAAAGACCTATTGTTGGTGCTCAGTTTTGATTGAATCTAAGTTGGCGATAATCACTTTTGGTCCCTCGTGTCCTTAAAATTCGTAACTTTGTAACTCTGATGTGTAGCGATTAATAAGCAGGATACAGGCAAATGAGAGAAAAGCCGCAAGTGTATGCTAGTTTAATCTGAAGTACTTAGTAGGTTACAGCGTTCTTGGAAGTCCGTTGTTCGTTTGCCGTCCTGCATTCACCGCCTCAATCTGAATGACAATCGTCTGCGGCTATCAATGCGGCATCACGCCGGCCCCATTCACATTGAATTTCAACTGCTCTCATATGCATTCGCCATTTAAATTTGTAATCAGATTTGCCGGAGTTCATCCATCATTCAACGAGCTCTTTGACGGTGTCCGTAATCAATTAGAGGATAAATGGTAAAAAGAAGAAAAAAGCCGCGCTCTCGACTCGCCAGTAACCGCTCATTATTTCTTCTCACACATTTTTTATTGCGGCAACATTATACGTGGGTGTGGTTGTAATTTCCTTTCACCGACGTAAGGGCACACACGCAATCTTAAATTGGAACATAACATTTTCAACCATATTCACGAGTCTTTAAGGTTCAATTTTCAGTGTTGAGAGATTTCCTGATGAGGAGATGACTGATAAAATATTAAACCTTTCCGTCCCTTTCGGCGGTATAGGGTGCGTCTCTGTCCCTCCCGAGGCTCGTGGATGTTTTTACGCGCGCCGGGGGCAAAATGCTCGTCGTTTTGGCGGCAAAACGCCGGGGACCGCGTAACTCAATAATGCGAATGCTCCGGAGGGTCCGCAACATGTTTTATTTACGCGTTTCAATCTACTCCGTGTTAGTTTCGCCAAGTAAGAGATGTGGAATTACAAGTTAGTGTTGTCCGGACAACCGGATGACCGGGGATCCGGTGTAGGGTGTAGCACTACCCGTATCAAACACTGGTTCTTTCCATGTTGTAGATGGCTGTTAACCATAAACATGTGTTACAGCAAAATGTTCCTTCAAAAACTAGCCTAATGTTATTAAAGGCAAATAGATTTATTCCGCTACTATCACGAACCATCAAATAATTACGTAGGTATTTCTAATGTTGTACAATCCATAATGTACACAACTTTAGGAACACTCAGTGAACCCAATTTACTATCTAAACACGTCATTTTTCTCTTGTAAAAAGTCTTCTACTCCGTTAAATATCAGAGTTTCTGTCAGAGAAACTTAAAATATCCACATTTAGAAAAAATAAATTGTCATTTCTTTGATTCATTCTCCAGAAAGTTTTTAGATTCCAGAAGATTTGGAAACACAGCCGTGTCATAAATAAACATACAGAAGTGTACACGTTTTGTCCCTTAATACGGCATCGGGCAACTCTTTGTTACTTAAATCATGCCACTATCGCCTTGTAGACCAAAAGAATCCAAAAAGACTTTACTTGACGTCGCCATAAGTGCTGCCTACATGATGCGTGCCTCACAAAAACGTGGATAAGACACAAGGAAAGCAAACTCCCTGCTTCCTTTTGAATGAACGTGCGAAGAAGACAATACTCCGAGGTATTGTCTTCTTCGCACTTCTATTTCTTTTGTTATTTTTCAAATCGGGAAAGCTCGATGACTTTCCTGATATTACGAGTATTAGCGCGCCTTTCCGATAGCGAGGTAGAAATAATATGGTGCAGATAGCTGTAAGTAAAGAGATTGTAAATGAATTTGTGGAGGGACGGTGTTACTTAACAATTTGAAGATCTGAGGACCTTTTATCCTTAGAGTCTTCTTCCGAAGTAGTATCCTTTCTAATGCAAGACCTCGTTCTTAATATGTTGGGACTGCAAGCCAGAAATAATCTCTTAGGCTCGGTAATTTAACTGAGCATAGGATATACTAAGTTGGAAAGATTTGGACAGTTACACACCGGTTTATGCACATGGGTTTCTATACCACAACCTCTAGACCTCAGGACAAACCTTCGCGTGATGAACCTGTGTTTTTATTATTATGCGTATATAGTACCTCCGGCGATTCTAGCAACTTGAATGAACACTGCTTGAACAACAGCAGAACAGACAAGATTCAACGATACTTCGACCTTACCTGTTGCCTGTAAGCTATGACGCACAAGGCATCTATAGAGGAGCCTTCGTAGATTAACGGCTTAAGCTACTCTGTGCCCGGAACGATATGTCTTCCGGCAGATTGCCACATTGGACAACGTGTGCGTGACAAGTATTGCTCAGCTATTCTGATCTGAGATCGGTGTATACCTAGTTAGCCAGCTCACTATGGGACATAAATGCGGTGCTTTCGTAGATTTAACAGCTTAAGCCACTCTGTGCCCGGATCGATATGTCGTCCGGCATATTGCCTCTTTGCGCAACGTGTGCGTGACAGCTGGTATTACTCTGCTCATCCCGTCTATTACTTCCTCACTTCCTCACGCAACTGACGCTGTGATTTCAGTACGTACGGTGCGTGCGGGAAAATAACAATCGATAACGGATGAAATGCGAGGAAGTTGCGCCCGATGAATGAATCGCATTGTGGACTGTTTGCGCTTTGCGATGTTGTTTATTGTGAATTTGTGATGGGCGTGATTTTATGACTTGGCTTTTGGAATACTTATATCATTTTATGTATTTAAGCAATTTAATCCATTATATCAAAACAAGCGATGATATTCGAAGGCTGTAAATGTGCTGAACGTTGAACGTTGTTTGTTAATATTTTTATTTTATACTAAAAACTCACATTCGTATTTTGAATCAGGAAAAATATATTTAAGTTCAGATTTTTTTAAATGTTATTAGTATGTAGTTCCTTTATCATTGCTCAATCATGTCTTCAAAATTATGGATATTATTCCTATTCTTTGTAATTTTATTATTCTAATGAACTTAATTATATCGATGAAGGTCTCCCAGTCTTGAAATTAATTGCCGGACACGTTCCAACTCAGCTATTAATTATTCACTAACAATTAATTACACAACGTAGCCTTGTCATTTTTAACGCGCAAATTGAACACGACAACAAAATCCTTGCTAACTAAAACAAATGGCCTCTTTGATCCGGTCATACTTTATTAAAATCCGCACGGAGCTCCGTGCATTACGGCATTACCCCAATTTGGGGCGCAATTAGCGTACGCGTCTCGGGGGGCGGCGCCCCCACCGCCCGGGACCCCACGCGCCCCCACTAGCCCCCGCGGGGCCCCGTCCCCCGCGCTGGCCTTTGTGATCCTCTTTGTTCGATTTCCGAGGAAATGGAATTGGAAAATGATTTCGCTTTTAGCTGATTGCTTCGCTTTAGCCCTATTCCGGATAATGAACGTAATTTGGTTTGGTGTCAAGCTTTTTGTATGCACTTGATGGTAGTAAATCTGCATTATGAGAGTGAGTGGTTGAAGTGATAACCGAATTAGAGAATATTATTTTTACTAATGTATTTTTTTCTGATGCAGTAATCAGATTAAATGTTCCCTTTCGTAAATGCGTAAAACGAGGCTATAGTCGTAAAAATGTTTTAAATGGAACATTATCATATGATTATTATAATGATTAAAATAATCTAGATGCTCTTCAAAACGTATGAAAATCGAATGATTTAAATACTTCATACCATTAAAATGTGTTATCTCGCTCGATCGAGCGAGTTTCAAGCGAATGAATTGACGAATAACTCAGTTTCTGCGTGTAAATATTGTATTGTTAATGTAGACATAAAAAGCAATGAACATAAACATAACAAAGACAACTGCCTTACCCACATAACATAAATCTTATTTAATCAATACACACAACGCTCCTCCAAGCCTATCCGAAAAACTTTTTCAATTTCCATCTGCGTAAATACACGAATCAAACGGTCCCCATATTCAGCCTTCGGAATCGGTGCAATAACAAACAGTAATCGACTGAGGCAGTAAAACTAACGAATCATTCGCCTAAGGGCGCCTTGGGGAGGCCCGGCCTAGCCCGGGCATCGAATGGGAAGGGTTCTGGAAGATGTATTGACATACCTTAACCTATTTCGGGATGAACGTGTATGCACGTTTGGGTTTTCCAAACATTAGTTTTTTTGTAAACGCGAGTACCTATTCGTTTATGCTCTATTGAAATGGGAGCGGTTTCAACGAAAAAACATTCAAATTAAACCAAACTTCACGGCTTTGCTTTACAATTTTTATTATCTCATTTTCCTTTTCACATAAAAACGTAGAAAGAATCCCTCACATTTTAAATAGGACACGGCCAACCCTTATTTTTAGTGCAATAGATGTTATTAAAAACATTTCGCAGTTGTGTTTACATGATTATTTTAATGCCTTTTTTTCTACTGCCAAAAGTGCGTTGTATGAAAAAAGGCAACAAAAACATTACATAACACGCAGTAGACATAGTATATGCGATCGCCGCGATGACGTAAGCTCATTTTATGTCTAGACGTAGGTGAGGCTGGGTCAATGATATTCAAATTTAAACTTTATGGAAGATATACGAAGGTGCTCTACGATTCCACACAAAAACAATACAAAAAGGTGCTCTATCTACGATTTGACTCACAAACAAAACTCAAAAAAAATTAACACTTGGTAATCAATTTAGATAATGTTGTGAAGATCAATAATAAAGAGAAAAATTTTGCAGTTACATGAAATTTTCTTTAACGTAAAAATTCAACAAACTCACAAACTGAATAAAGCTGGTTTCGGAATTAGGCAATTGTCATTGTAAATAGGTAAAAAGCATAATCGTCTACTCTAAAATAAATGATATAAGTCATATTATAGGAAATAGTCAGATATCATTGTTGGCCGCCATTTCGTGAACAACATCAGAGTCACCAAAATGGTGGCACGAATAAGTTATTTGTATTATCAGCGAAAATTCCAGCCACCAGATGATGATGATGATGATGATGATGATTCCAGCCACAGCGTTGTTGACTTGAGGCATACCTTTCTTATAGGTACATACTTGAATCAGTGGTGATTTATAATAACTACATACATATTTTATTACTAGCGGCCCGGTACGTGCTTCGCTACGTGTGGAAATGAAGATTTTGAACTTCACATAAACCGTCTACTAAATAGTCCGAACACACCCTAAAAATTTGGTTTGGATACGTGCGCCCGTTCTTGAGTTGTATTTTTATATATTATGATTTAGATGATCAACATACGCAATAGCATAGAAGTCGAAAGTTCCGTGCTTCGGAAGGCACGTTAAGCTGTTGGTCCTACGCCTGATCTCTCTACGGTCGTGTCAGATTGCTGTCCCACCGAATTATGAGATTGAAGGAATAGGGAGTGCATCTGTGCTTAGTCACTCACTTGTGCACTGTAATATATCCTGCGTACCTAGCTGATCGTAAGATCGGCCGCCTTGGCCGAATACGGCCGGAGGGTATTATTATTAGCTAAGAAGTCGCTTAGCTTTTTTGTCATCTTATTTGCGTCATAACAACGATAGGTATTGCTACCAATTAATCTTATCGTCTGACACAATGTGCGTGTTGCGGATTATTGGTGACAATTGAAAACGTCAATTCTACAATACCTTCGTAATTGAGGCATTATCTCGTGATAAGGGATATCTAAACACAGGAGATCCCTCTCAGTGACAAGGGTCGGGATCAAGGCGTGATAAACGTGATGGATCGATTCTGATCACGGATCCAGATAGTAAGGCTCAAACAAAGGCATTTAATGGGTATAATTTGATTTTAATAATGCTTTTGTGGATGATTTTATCATTACTTTATTTAAGATGTATTTATTTTATATTTTATCCGCCTGCGGTTTCACCCGCGCGTAATATTTTTTTCAATTATGCCCCTTTTCTCCCCACATTTCCGGGTTCAAAAGTATCCTATGTTCACCGGGGATAGTGTAGCTAGCCAACAGTGGAAAAAATATTCAAATCGGTCCAGTAGGTTTTGTGTTTGTTCGTTAGGTACAAAAATACAAATCTTTCCTCCTTTTGATTATAAGTGTAGATTTAATTCTAAATAAGTCTGCGATACTTTTTTCTTGATAAGTAATAAATTTGATAGAATTAAAGGAGATTGCGTGATTATGACGTCATTAGCCGCATTGCGACAAGTGACGTCGTACACCAATCGTGTTTATTTAGTTTTTATACGTTGTTTGCCGGATACTTGCCTACACCGGAATTAATTACGTTAAAATGTCCGAATCATGTTTCATGGTTGAAATCATCTACCAATTAAATGCCTTAAGGTTAGATTAAGTACTTGTTTGTAGAGGAAAAAACATGATTTCGTTTGAGAACGCGATGGACCCGGCACCCGCACGGAGAATCCATGGATAGTTAAGAAGTTCGTCTCTCTTATAACTATTGGTACAGATGTACAAATCTAAATTCAATACGAGTGCCCAACCACATTGTTAAATAAAAGAACTTAATTACTAGACATAAATGTGGACGTTATTATCCGTGTCGAATTTCAACCAAATGAAAATCTTGCAATTAAACCAAGTCAAGTTTGTGTTTATAAGAGCCATGCCCGGCTGCCGACCATTTTTATGATAATTATGACATTCTTAAAGTCATTATAGATACACTTAACCTGTTATAGAAGTAATAAACCACGCATCAAGACTTGATTTTAAAAGCTTCGGCCTTTGTATATTTGTGTCTTTTCCGATCAAGTATATTTTAGAAGATGTATTGAGAACTGAGACCTATTTGTGTTTAAACTCAAATTCTGTTCATCGAAAAACGGCCACACACCAATCATTTGTTTTTTTCTGTTTGATTACTTGCAGCTAAACCAAATTCAATTCAATGCTAATTCTTAGATTAGAACTAATTTCTCACCTATTCAAATGTGGGTATCCGTTAGGCCTTTAATTTGACATATTTTGTCACTGCTATGCTATCTCTTAAACCAATGATTATAAATCGAGGGACGGAGGTCTATAGGACGATAGGACGTACGTAGCCCTAACATGCGTTGGATCAACTAAATCAAACCCCACTGGAGACTTAAATTCATAACGGCATTCACGCCGAATATTGTCTTAAATGGAATAGCCTTATGCAGGATTCAGGATGGAGGGACGATTATCAGAGAAGAAATCTGGCTGTATTCGGGCAATTTTCTAATATTCTTAATCTTACTTATAATTGAGAAAGGTTGTGGGAATGGGTGTTTAAACGTTATTCAATATTACACGCAAAAACTACGGAATGTATTTTGATGAAACTATTCAATAATGCTCACAACACAGGCTCCATTTTTTATAATTTTTTGTAGAGAAATTGTATGCGGAAACCTAAATCCAGGCAGACGAAGAAGCGGGCGGCTAGTATTGCCTACATGTTTGGATTGAGTTTGTTTGAATCTAGTGTACAGCAGACCCTTCAAATGACGACCTGCTTGGTGTAATGGTCAAGATGTTTCCTATTACGCAAGGGGTCGCCGGGTTCGATACCCGCACAGGACAAACATTTGTGTGCATATGAACATGTCTGTTTGTCCTGGTCTCGGTGTTATTTGTATCTATTTAAGTATATTAGTAATACCACTGTTGATTCTGATGTCTGTAACATAAGTGCTTAAGCTACTTAATACGAGGTCAGATCAATGTATGTGATGTTGTGAAATATTTATTTATTATTTATTTTATTTTATTAAAATGTGACTTGCCGAACTTCTAATGTCTTCTTTCACTTAGACAACAACCAGTCAAACGCAGCAATTGCGCGTGCGCACGTGATCTGTATTTCCTCGTGTCGCGCGCAGTTACGTCTCGGTCCGTCGCTAATGTCACTCAATTACCACCGAGTACTGTTACTTGCCCTCACGGCTCCGGTGGACTAGTTAATGGTGACTATGGTATGGTTTAGGAGAATGTGCAAACGAAATTCAGCTGCAAATTCGATTCCGGAAGAAATGTCTTACCCAAAATAAAAAGCTAGGAATCACAAAGTCTGGCTAATTTCAGAGGAGATATTCCTATGAATTTATTTTCTCTACGGCGGAATAGATCTGGTAGGCTAGCCAAGATGCCATTTTTCGAGCGCTTTTTAGAGTTCCGTAGCCAAATGGCAAAAAAACGGAACCCTTATCATATCTCCATCCCGCTCACGAAGTATTTGTGTGAGCGGGATGGAGTAGATATAAGTGGCGACAAAAGCGACATTTTCGCGTTCGCGAAATGGCATCTTGGCTAGCCCACCTGACTGGATTGGAGGATCAAACGCAAAACTTTTCGAGAAATTGCGTTAGGTATTGTGCTTACCAAGGATTTAGAAAGATGTCTATGTTAAGAGTAGAATTTGCCCTTTCTTTATTTCAGTTTAATTTCACATACGGTAGAACTGTTCTTTCAACAGCTAAATCCTTTTTACCGATTTTTAGATTCCCTTTTTACACAAATCAGATTGTCAAATAATACGCAAAAAAGTACTTTCTTATTTCTTTCTAACGTACTTATTCCTATTTGGGCGAATAAGTGTTTGCCCAACTTGTAAATAAATATATATTTTGGAATTACAATAAACCTTCGCACAGAACCAGAATTACGTCCCAACATTACTTCGACATTATCTCCAAGCTTCCGTGTCATTTGACGCCGGAACACATGAGGCCGCGACAAACGCACTTAGGTCCGTTTCTCACGGTAAGAAGCGTGGTTAATCCATCGCAAGATTATATGGCATTTGGGTAGCACATGTTTGTTGTTTTATTTATTTAGACGGATTTCGTGTGCTTTATATGATTTTATTTACTTACTTTATTCTAATATCGTTGTCGTTTTAATTGATGTAAGGTCTTCTACATTATCTTGTACGAGTATGTTGGATACCTTTTATCTAACTACTAGCGGCCCGCTCCGGCTTCGCCCGTGGTACTTGTCCACTATTTAATGGATGATATTATACATAAAAACCTTCCTCATGAGTTACTCTATCTATTAAAAAAAACCGCATCAAAATCCGTTGCGTAGTTTTAAAGATTTAAGCGTTCATTGGGACATACAACATACCTACAACATGACAGAAAAAGCGACTTTGTTTTATACTATGTAGGTAGTGATGGTTACTTATATGTTGGCAGAAAACAAGCAGCCTTATAATTTATCAAATCAGACGGAACCAATTTATCCGGATAAATGTATGATAAAGTTAGAATTTCAATTTAAAGTTACATGAAAATTATAATGTTAAATAACTCTAGCCTTAGAAATACTTTTTTAATAAATTAAATAGAAAATGCGCAAATCTTGCCTTTATGAAATAATAATGCCATTCCCGTTATTTATTATATCCGTGATGGCGATTATACTCGTAATAATTAAATTGTCAACAGTTGAGATAGTGCAATAACTCTATTATACTTTATGACTAATTTATTTTATACTAGCGGCCGCCAGCGACTCCGTCCGCGTGGGATACGATGTCCGCACACAGTCTTACTAAAAATATAGCTGAATAAAACAACGGTCTAAATGCATGCAGTCAGCTTGCACACTTTTACAGGACTAATTACTCAGGATTGACATATAAGTCAAATAAAGTGACGGAAAACGCTTGCTTATGCTTATGCTTATCATTAATAACAATAATTTGGAGACCTTATACATTTGAGAAATCATCTGTTCACCGCGATTCAGATCCGCGGCCGCGCCTGTAGCGAGGTGCGCCATCTATCGGCACATTTTAGAACTAAATAGTTCGCTAGCACAATTTACAATGATAAAATGAAGGAATATACAATAGCTTAGTAAAGCCTACCTCGACAAATGGTAAGTGGTAAGTGGACTATCCAACACAAAATGTTTTGTCAATTCGAACCAGTAGTTCCTGAGCTTAGCGCGTTCAAACCAATTTGGATCTTGAGTTGCACGTGTTATTGTGAGTCAACCATAAAAGATAGACATATGCTCTTGGGGGATATTTTTTAGGCAATTTTATGTAGAATATTTCCGTCATTCATGATTTCTATGTGACTTTAATCATTAAGGCTGCAAACGCGACTGAAGCTTAAGAAATGGAGTAAATTCTCCCGTTTTCCCCACATTTCTCTTCACTACGCTTCTCCTGTTGATTGTAGCGTGATGAAAAGTATCCTATAATATGCCCAGGAGTATGAAGAATAATGATACCAAGTTTCGTCAAAATCCGTCCAGTAGTTTTTGTTTCTATAAGGAACATACAGACAGACAGACAGACAGACAGACAGACAAAAATTTTACTGATTGCATTTTTGGTATCAGTATCGATCACTAAACACCCCCTGATAGTTATTTTGGAAAAATATTTAATGTACAGAATTGACCTCTCTACAGATTTATTATAAGTATAGATTATGGTGATTGAGTTGGTCTGTAAATCTACGAATCATTTTGAAATAATAAAGTATATAATCAGCGGGTTTATTGTTTAATGTAGTTAGGTAGTTTTAATTTTTCCGCGATTTAATAGGTTTACTTTAATTTTTATTTAATGACTATAATCACAACATTTTTTGTGTAACTTAGGCATTTGGAATAAATGGCTTTTTATTTTATATTATTTAATCAAGTGAGAATAATTGAGATGGAAGTTTTAGGTACACTTCTGTTTCTTTCAACATATATATATTTATTAAAGCATTTTTTTTAATTACACTGATTCCCACAGGGCACAATGGGTACGTTCCCAAGGCCTCGCGATCGATTGGCGCCCTTAGACCAGGTTCTGGAGCCCACATTTACCAAACAAGAGGTTTAAAGGCCCTTGTGCCCAAGACCCTAGGTGAAATGCGGCCTTGCCTGTGAAATTATACATGAGATGACAGTTGTTACTGATACATTACTTACATTACAATCAACTGTCATCATCGTCATCATCACCTTGCTTAGGACTCCTTCAGGAGGAGGGTCATGCCCTCAGCCCCCTGTCAAGACGGGTTGGTGATTTGAAGGGCAAAAACGATAAAATTCATGTCAAAATGTCCTTTAGTCGCTTACTAAAACCCCCTGGATGCCATAGAGAAGCACTATTCTAGGCCGGCATTACACGATGCAATATGAGTAAATAACATAATGAAAGCATTCTTACCCGGGATTGGTTGGTAGTACGCATTGGTAGGCTCTGATTAATAAGCTGCCAAAGGTGTCTATTGTCTTTTATAAACAGAAAAATAAGAATTCACGATGTTTTCTCCGGCACGACAGAATCAAAAGTGTGTCTTGGTTTTTACAAAATCAGTGCTACATTTGCGTCGGTTAAATATAAAAATATTTGAGTATTTGTGGCAGTGTGCTTAAAGAAGCCAAGAGTGTGAGTAAGTTTGTTATTTCGAATCATTTAAAATGCATGGCAAGTAAATGCACTCTATAACGGGTATTGGCTGACAAATACATGTCCTATAAAATGCCAGTATGGTCGAAACTCAACTATATCGGGATTATGAGGCCTACTATAAAAGTAGAATTACATAAGCCACAAATTATAGCTATGAAAATTCATCGTCCAAGTCACTAGGTACAGTTGAACACAGTCAAAAGAGAAAGGTAAAATAAAATGACACTGTTTGTCTGTGTGTGCATGTTGTTTTTAACCGACTTCATTTCTGTTATTTATTGTTTCTCATGTTGTCTCAAAAAATAGTGTACCAATTATGATGTGGGTGTATTGGAAACTATCCAGATGTAATGTAGTTGTTCATTAAAACGAGTGTAGGATAGGTTAGGTTCGTAATAACTAAACCAAATATAATTATTGTTATGAACTTTTACAAAGTACCGCAATAAAAAAACAAATAGAAAATGTTACGCACTGGTCCGTTTGTCACCTCTTGCGTAAAAATATCAATTGAAAATTAAAAACTTGGTTTCGATGATAAATTATTCTTTAACTTATTTCTTTTTTATTAACAGTATAGCTCAGGAAACTAAAAGTGATTAAAGAAAATTGGATAACTGTGTAATTTATGTTATTCCGAATATTGCCTTTCTTGTTTTCCACGTTAATACCTTTTTAGTAACGCATGTAGCACGGTGTTTTATCACGCGCAGTGTACACCTAGTCGCCCGTTCGGGCCGGAGCGAGCGAGCGCGTTTATGGCCCGTAAAGCTATTTCGGTCGTACATTAGCCCGGGGCGGCTCAATTAGCCTGATTGAGAGAGTGCCCACCGCCGACACGACTGTACTGGCTTACAATATTGGGGTTTTATGAAAGTTTGTTACGCACTTCTAATAATGACGCTTCTTATATTTTAAATATGCTTTCATCCGTTATGTTAATTACCTACTGTTTTTTAACTTGTGAATTAAATTATTCGATTTATTTTCTTTTTTTATTTATTAAGTACACAATATTTTCCCACATGAGAGTTTTCGCTTGCCCTCTAATGGATTTTTCATTGAAAATTTGATTTGATCTTGCACTCTAACTTGAGACAAAATAATTTATCCTCATAACCTCTTAAAAAGGAATAAATAGTTCTAGTAAACGAATATGCCCCGGAACTTTTACTAAAATTAACTTCCGCTAGCCACTTGTTGGTTAGTTTGGAATAATTAACAAAGTTTTCAACAGTTTTGCGGTTGGTACTCCGAGAACTATGGAAAACTATGAAACAGAGCTTACAGGACCACACAAAGCCATACTTATTTATTGAATTTAGTATGGTATTAATTTTACATAGGAGTAGCTTCGTAAGGTTAGGTTTATCAATTAGAAAGAAAATGTGAGCATAAACTGAATAAACATGGTCATAAGCATAAAATTTATGGTAAATTAACCTCTGCCTTTTTTGCTTTCTTAACGGGAACACTCGTTAGATGTGGTTTGTGTTTTGCAAACTCGAGTTAATAAATAGATTTGTATGAAAGTAGTTAAGTATTTTGCATAATTTTCCCTTACGTACCAATGTTATGTAGTTTTAATTAATTAAACAAATCTATGTAATAAGGTTATATACATATGTAGGTATAAGGAAGCTAATGTTGTTCATAGATAAATGGACTAAATTGTTTTATAATCGAGGATCAGTGCTCAATTGTCCCGTCCGTTTTTTAAAGTGGTCATGAAAACAGAACCACAAATGATGTTTCTATTTGCGCTTCATTTGATTATCTACTACTTGCGCAAACGGTTGAACGTTTCCCATACTTACCTCAGCAATTCAATATCGCTGTAATTTAATGTCGTGCTGTCAAAATATTGTTCTCCAACCATTCTGAAAAGTGAATTCTGCATCGATGCTCCGCGCTTTCAACCTGACACCCTCTCCGAAACTTGCATGAATAATCTGCATTCCGCTGCATAAACATTGCAGTGGCCGTTTGTCTGCAAAGTTGACGGCAGTCGCGAAGTTTTCAATAGTTTTATGAATGCGGAGTTTTGCCGACTCGCTTTGTGAATAGTTCGCGAGGACGCAAAGCGAGGGCTTAGAAAATTGTGGAGTTGAATTTTAGTTGAAATTTAGCATTTGTTCGTGGCTTTTCTCTGTGAAATGTGACTACCTAAAAGTAATTTATTTACGAAAGCAGATGCATTAGTTGTTATTTTAACGGAGTTTTTTTTGATAATGAAATTAGTTCTGGAAGGAAATAGTATTTTTATTTCTACATGTGCCGAGTGAGAATGAGAAGTTTTTGTATTCATCCGTGAAGTTTCCGGTCCTGGAAACAATAGGTCTGTTTAGGAGGGCGGTTGCAGAAACCATCTGCTTAGTGGCAAAAAAGGTTGTCCAGGGGAAGTCAGCCTTGAAATGTTATTTTCATATAAGGTAAAAAGTTAAACACACACCTACCCTATTCAAGAGGGAAGGGGAGGTGAATGCAAAGATTTTCACTAACAAGTTTCACTGATGTGAGTTTAGTGATAGATAAAGTAAAGGCAACTTCTTAAGCAAAAGATGGCAAATTTTTTGATTAAATAAAAATATACATTCATTTTCACACCATGGTTCTATAGATTGTTAGTATCTTAAGAACAGGTACCTTGTCTATAATACTCGTACAACAAATATCTGAGTAGGTATGTTTTGTAGGGTCTTTAGGCGTTTCGCACCGCAAGAGATTCGAACCGCGGTGCGAATCGCCCAAGAGCCCCTTTTGATTGGGCTCTATCGCACCGAGGCTTTGGTCAACTCATCCCGCTCGATCTCATCCCGCGGTCTGAGTTGCCCTAGTGCAATTTTTGAATCGGACAACTCATCCCGCTGACGTATTTTACGTCTTGTACTGACATGAAGAAAAGTGATTTAGGTGACAAAAAGTGATTTAGGGCTTATTCTCATAATGGCAACCGACTATCGAATGGACCACTTCTCATTTTGGCTACTTCTGATTAGGGCTACTTCTCAACATTTGGGAGTCTTGGAATAAATATTGTCTCATGTTGATAAATTTTAAAGAATAGTTACACCAAATAAGCTAAAAGAATGTGTGGGATAAGGGCAGCCTTATCCCACACATAATTTTGATTTATTATGATGAAGCTAAAAGGATGTAACTTTTTTTTTAATTAGTTCATTAATAATGACAATTCATACTCTAGCTAGTGTATCTAAAATCAATGTTTAAATTCTATGATTTCCAGGTGCATATATTTTATGTGTTAGATTTACCACTACAACGACGCAACCACAACAAATTGACAACATTTCATTTCTGGTAAGGTACTATAATTCAAAAACCATTTCGAGATTTTCGCTAAATTAACACAGAAAAAATGTTTTTAATTTTTTTCATTCAGTAACTAAAAAGATATTTTAAAAAAATTCCAAATTCGTCGGATCTACATACAGTCAGTCTTGGTCTCGCTTTTGCCATCGTAAATTTAAAAAAATAAACGTAAATTTGACACTGTTTCTTGTCAAACTGACAGAAAACTGTGTATGTGTGTGTGTGTACATTTATCATACAGTGTTGCCGGATTTGCAAAACTCCTGGTCAATCGGGGTAAAACCCATGGTATTGAATATTGCGAAAAAATTATAACTCCGTTGATGTACCAGATTGAATTTTATAGCTTTATGAAACCTAACTAAAACATTATGTACGTTAGTTTAAAGTACGAACTGGGTACTTAAGTGGCGTTTTAGGAACTTGGACAACATTTTTCATGAATTTACCCTAGAATCTTCTGGCAACATTTAGATGAACTTCCGTCATTCAAGTTTATTTTTTAAAATGGCAAAGATAAAATGTTCGTTCATCTTATGACATTGACTTACGCTCTTTTAAAATAAGTCGTTTTTTAATAATTTATTTTACAAAAAGTAAAGAAAATAAACGAAAAAGAAAAAATACGTAAGTTTTACATTTTGAAAATCTTTCAGAATTGTAAATAAAAACAGCACATGAAAAAATTGAAATGTTGTCAATTGCATTGACCTGTCGCTTGAGTAAAGGGTAGTTCAAGGTCAACTTATTGGGTTATGCGAATACGACTACCTGCCTCCAGCCAATCACAGATAAGAAACTTATCACAATAGGAAGGGTTGCGCGCATCTTTCTACTTTTTGTCTTAGTTGCATTGCCCGTGTTCTATGAGTTAAAGTGATTGAATGTCTTATTTAATTTAATAATTTGTGGACCGTTAAATACCTATTGCATATTGATACAAGTTATAAGTGCTTCCAATTCGTTCGTTCCTTGGGTGAGTAAATTCAATATTTGTTTCTACCATACCACCAAAGACATACGACCATGGCTATCCGCATAAATGACATCGAAATATGTTATTTAATAGACGAAAAATATTGAATTGTTTGTAAATAACACGTGATGATCGCACACTAGCGCCGCTAATTGTTTTTCTTTTAAATGAAAAAAAAGAAATTTTGATAGAAAAAAGCTCTGTAGTGCACTAAATAATAACATCTATGACTTTTTGAAATCTGCTTTAAATACTTTTCTTACGTAAAGAGGCCATAATATTGAATATTAAAAGTGGTCACTTTTAGCAATATTCAAGATTGTGACAACCTAATGTTATACAACGAAATAAAAGTCATTTTTAAAACATCATACATGTTATTCTTTAGTGCACTACGGAGAGTTATTCAATCCTAATATTATCTTAAATTTATTACAATTAATATAATCGATTGGCAGTGCTAGTGTGCTGTTTGCACGCCCTTAAGATGAGAATGCTGGTTTCATACTTTTGAGAGCGTAATTTTCAACTAGTCAGATTTTGGTTTTCGAACTGATTTTTTATAAACTTTCCTTTCTCCTGCGAAAACAAAAAATATGTAGTAATAATTTTTAATGCTTATTATTTTTCCCCTTAGAATGAACCATCAAAATGTATCAAGATAGCCCTTCAACTTCAAGTGGCAATCTATCTCTGAATATAAGTACTTCTCAAAGAGGTTCCAAAAAGTTAACAAGACATGGCTATGAATATATTATTAAGAGACAAAATAAAGATAAATCAATCTTGTGGCGGTGTTTGAAAATGCAAACATGCTCTGCGACGATAAAAACTAACTCCGATTTCAATGTGATAATGAATGAAACAAGTCATAGTCATGCACCCTTGCATATAACAGAAGTTGAAATAAAAATGCAAATGGAGAAGTGCTTAAAGGCTGTTCAGGAGAATTTGTCCGATCCGATCTCAAAAATATTTGAAGAAAATATGGCTCCCCTGGAAGATCGTGGTTTGGATCTAATAAAAAAGTTGCCGGCTCTAAACAATATACAAAAAAAGTTGTATAGAAGAAGAAATACTTCAATAGGAGCAAGAAAATTAACTTTTGCAAAAGCTAAAGATGTTGAAGTGCCAAAAAAATTTAAAAAGCTATTATTTGCTGATTACGCACACGGGAAAAACCGTATTCTGATATTTGCTGATATTGAAATGAAAAAATACATGGTGATTTGTAAGAAATTTTACATGGATGGTACATTTAAAGTTTGTCCAAAGCCATTCTATCAGTTGTACACTATTCACGCTGAACTTGAAAGCAGTCAAGAATATCTTAATGTCATTCCAGTTATATACGCCCTGTTACCTGATAAAAAAATGTCCACGTATGAGCTGTTATTTCAATTAATAAAAAGCCAAATAACTGAGTGGGACCCGAGTGACATTGCAGTAGATTTTGAAGTTCCGGCTATACTGGCTATTCGAACCATCTTCCCGGGCGTGAAAATAACAGGCTGCTATTTCCACTTCAATCGCAGTCTCTGGCGTAAAGCTAAGGCACTAGGTGTATGCAAAACACAATTAGGCAAAGTTCATGTGAAACTCTAGGCTGCTTTGTCTCATCTCCCACCCGAGTTTATTGATGATGGTTGGCTCTATGTGATGGAAGAAGCTCCTATCAGCAACTGCGTCACACAATTTAATGACTACTTCGTGAAAACTTGGCTCGAAAATTCGGTACTCGCAGACACATGGTGTACATTCCAGCAAATGAATAAAACAAATAATGTTGTAGAAACATGGAACGGGCACATCAAAAAATATATTAAATCAAAACCGAATATAGCTCAATTTTTGGAGGGCCTAAGCAAAGATATACATTTATTCGCCTCCATTATAAGAAAATCTACAGGCGGCTTCAAAATTTCGACGAGATTGCCTGAAACTATAGAGAACAAGAAAAAAATTGACTACGCCATAAACCAACTAATCACAGGTCAAATCACTGTAGGACATTGTTTAGAAAAACTAAGAATTTGATTTTGTTTAAATGATGTCATATATTTTGTAACTATTATTTATTTAATTATATTTTAATCTTGTTGATTTTAACGATTATTTATACAGATTTTGTTTGTTCTTTTTTATATTCGTGCATTTTTTGTATAATTATAGTGTGATTTTAACTAGTTTTAAGTAAATTTCAGTTTTTTTTAAATGTTGAAGACAATTTTTAGGCTATTTACATTTTTATACGTGATATATCTAATCAAACGACTGTGATTTTAACTAATTTTAAGTAAATCATTCATAATCCAAAAACTAATTGTAAATTATTTAGTTTGTATCAAGTATTATTTTTAAGAATATTTAGATTTTTATACGTTTCAATTTTCAATGAAACGATTGAGATTTTGTCTTGTTTTAAGAAAATCGTTATTAATCCAAAGACTGATTGTTGATTCTTTAGGTTTTATCTAGGTTTAGGTTTAGGTTTAGGTTTGGTGAAGACAATGTTTAGGCTATTTACATTTTTATACGTGATATCTAATCACACGACTATGATTATAACTAATTTTAAGTAACTAGTTGTAAATTATTTAGTTTGTTTCAAGTATAATTTTTAAGAATATTTAGATTTTTATACGTTTCAATTTTCAATGAAACGATTGAGATTTTGTCTTGTTTTAAGAAAATCGTTATTAATCCAAAGACTGATTGTAGATTCTTTAGGTTTCATTTATTTATTTTGATTGTTAATACTGTGATTTGTAATTGTTTAAGTACTTTAAAGTGTAATAATATTACTCAAGGGTGAGTTGATGTTATTTTATTTGTATTAATGAAACGACTGTGATTTAATAATACATATATCAATCTTAACAAGCTGGATGTATTATTTTCTTCCCCAAACACTTTTGTTCACGAATGTACAAATATTTCAAATAATACAATAGATTTAACCTTTTCTTTAAAGCGGGATGAGTTGACCAAAGAAAAATAATAAAAATATTAATGTGGACAACTCATCCCGCGGGATAAGTTTTAAGCGGGATGAGTTGACCAAAGCCTCATCGCACCGCAGTAGTTACAGCGGTGTGAATCGCCCAAGGATTCTTTTGAAATTGGTCGGTTCGAACCACGGTGTAATGCTCCTGTAAGTCCGATTTAAACACGCATAAAATATTGATTTGTGTAAGTACAGACCAAAAGAAAAGTGGATTGTTAAAATAAGGATAGTAATTAAAAAAATATGTTTTCAAAAGTTTTAAATTTAAACATGGCGTAAAAGAAAGATAATAGTATACCTACATTGTAATGTACTTCAAACTAGGTAATCATGAAAATTCACAAAAAAATTAACAATGATATAAAAACTTGTAACTAACTCTTAATTTTTCTAATTAATAGCCGACAGTTGTATGCCTTTTATAAAACAATAAGTTATGGTTTAAAATCACAGTGTATTCGATATTTTTAACTTAAAACTATGTTTATATCATCAGAAGCAAGTGCAAGTTCTGATTGGAAGTTTTTGTTTCCAGTTAGTCTATCGTTTACTTAACCCGTAAGTCCACTTTGAACAAAGGGTCAAAATTAACTTTGATTTTATGGAATGTGGGCATATTTAAGATGAAGATGTTCACGTGGTAATTAAATTATTTTGATTGGCCTGTTTTTTGTGCCCGACTGTACTTTATGAGAGGTGTGATTAAAATTCATTAAAGGTGACAGTTTTTTTTGGGCCCACCAACAATCGGTAACGTTTAAGAGAAAGAGAAGTATGTAAAAAATGTATATGTTTTTTTATGAATTTTGCAATTGAATTGAATTTCAAACGAAACCGGAGTCAGTAAACCAAAATAAAAAACCCTTATTTTGATTATATCCGTGAACTATCTGTCCAAAGATTAGTAAACAATGGCTGACATACAGATAACTAAAGTAAAAAGGTTTTAATCAAAATAATTAAAATACAACACTTGAAATCGAACATAAAGGAGACGCAAATTACTTTTGGAACGGTTTTCATGCCTATTTTTATCTAAGGCGGTGATTGGAAGTGACTTTCAATCATTTAATTAATGAAATAAAATAATTCGAATAAACAATACAAAAAAATCCGTATAACGGAACGCAAGTGCTAGTCTATTGCCGGATTTTGATTTTATTTAAAAACTGAATACAAATGTCAGAAACCTCCCGTATGTAACTGTCATTAGTTACTATATAATTATTATAAAAAAGCTGTAGTTCGTTTGTTTGTTTGAACACGCTACTATAAGGAACAGCTGGTTCGAATTGAAAAAATATTTTTGGCGTGGATTATCCATTAGTCGAGGCGGGCTTAAACGAAAAAATGTAAAGCTATAGTTTAAGACTATGCGTGCGTAAGTAAACCTTATTCCACGCGGACAGAGTCACAGGCGGCCACTAGTCATAATAAATTGCTTTTACTTCAGATACATAGGAAAAACATAATGGAAAATCGCCCTTATGTGTAAGTATTTACGGTTCAGGCGTTGAAAGTCAGGAAAGCAAAATGACAGATTACTTTATGAGGTTTATATATATTTTCACATCTTATTTCTAACGATTCCGGTTAAAATATGAAAAAGTAATGTTACCACTATAATCTAGAGATTATAAGGAATAAATTGATATCCATTTCGTAAATAAACGCTAAAATTTTATGTGGGCCTAACTCTCCATACAAAAACGATTGACTCCTTTGTCCGAATTCACCCATTTAAAAGAAAACTGCTTTAGTCATTGCGGTTCGAATCGCCCCATTCAAAAATGATTTTGGGCTATTCGCACCGTGGTGCGAAAAGATCCATTCAAAAGAGGCTCTTGGGCGATTCACACCGCGGTTCGAACCGCTTGCGGTTCGAAACGCCTAAAGACCCGTTTTGTAATTTGTCTGTGTTGGTTTGTATTGTGTTAAACGAAAGCCAAACTTATGTAAATAATGTTCAAACTTATGTAAACGGTCTCGAGGTAAAAGATGTATTGCAGTTGTCTCCAAACTTCGTTTGTTCATATTTCTTCTCTATTCGTCATCCTCCTACCTAGCGTCTATCCTGTTTCTGTGCGGCGTCCGCTTTGACCATGATCCAGGATTTGGCGAGTCCGGTTATTACAGCAATGCGACTGCCATCAGACCTTCGAAACCCTTAGAGGGGAACCAGACAGATTGCATGTCTATTATATTCATAACCACCTATATTTAAGTAGGTAGGTACACCACAGCTCTACTTCAGCCCGCATCAAATATGATTTTCAGAGCAGAGCGTCGACAAGAGCATTAAGTACTCCGCCGCAGCCCGCATCAAACAATATCAATCAATTATTTATTGCTCCATAATGTAGGTACATTCACAGGTGTAAGATAGTGTTAACATTAACAAGGATCATTATGGACCCTGTAGGGCACAACAACTAGAAAAGGGGAAGATAGGTAATTGAAGCTTATATGATTAAATAATCTTTCTGATCGCCATGGTCAACAGCGGCCGGAAGGTAATTATTATTTTACTGACGGCCGCACGCGACTTTGTCCGCGTGGATTTCGATTTCCAATAGCCTAAAGCCTTCCTCGTCAAATGGACTATCCAACACAAAAATAATTTTTCAAATCGGACGAGTAGTTCCTGAGATTAGCGCGTTCAAACAAACAAACAAACTCTTTAGCTTTATACATTAGTATAGAGTATGAATTATCAGCTCTTTTCTACATTCATTACATTGCTCACTGCTTACTACGGTTTTGTTGAGTCTACTTTACGCTTTGGTATAATATTTTGGGGAAATTCGAGCCATATTGAGGACGTTTTCAAAGCGCAGAAAAAATGCATTCGTGCCATTTGTGGCCTTCGTCCTATTGAAAGCTGCAAACCATATTTCATAGATTTAAAAATTCTTACTGTTCCTTCACTGTATATCCTCGAGGTTTGTTTATTTGTTAAATCTAATTTGCACATGTACGATGTCTGCTCATATAATAAACGGTCTCATAGGTTACGCCTACATTCGGCAAGAACAACAAAATTTAATAAAAATATTGTGAACATGGCCCCAACCATTTACAACAAGCTACCATCAGAAGTAAAAGAAAGCGACAACTTTAAACTTAAACTGAAACAATATCTACTGCAAAAAGCTTATTATAGTGTAACAGAATTTCTGAAATGTAATATTTGGTGAATGTTAAATGGACTTCTACTCGTATGTTGTTTTATGTTATTGTATTTATCTGATTATTAATTTTGCATGAAAATTTTGTATGCTGTTAAGCAGGACATGGTTGATCACAATTTTAAACTTAATATCTTGATTTGTACCTGTGTTCCACAAATAAAGAATTTGTATTTGTAGGTATTACTACTCATATTTAAGTACTCCGACTTCAGAGCAGCGTCGACGGCGCAAGCGCATAGCGCTCGGCTCCAAAAAACTCACGCGCAGCCGCCCGACCTGTTTCGTGTTCGCAGAAACTGCGTGTGCGCAAAAAAACGACAAATTGCCATTTAACTCGCAGGGCTGCGGCGCAAGGGTTGGAAGTGTTTTTAGCACTTTTTTACGCAGGGGCTTTTTAATAGGGGTCGTTTTTTATCGCGTTTTGATCCTAATCCTTTGATGTAGACGGACCTACGGGTTGTTTTTTGGTAGTGTGTTATGTAAAATATTGATGGATTTGTGGCAGCTGCCGATATTTTACTAGTTTTATGTTTAATTTGAAATAATGCTGATTACCTGGGAAGTGTTTTTCGGTTTCGTTTTGTGCTTAAATTTTATTTATGTTAAAAGAAGTGAAGTTAGGTTAATTAACATAGCCATCGCCATCTGTAAGAGAGGCCTCAATTCAACAGTAGACGTCGATAGATTGATTCGATTTGTGGTTGATTAAGTCAATTTGTGACTCGTTTCATTATCAAGAAAAAAGCATCGCGTTCCGTCAAAACGTTTGACCACACATTTTTTGTATCCAAATTATTATTTAATGTTAAAAAACCCGATTTCCTCGCCGCCAGCCCTGACTGGCTCGTTGCGAGACGCGGGAGAATGTCGTCAAGGCTGTCGACTTGCGATAAACAATTTCGTCTATCTGAATTGTCGATTATACGCCGGTGTTGCTAGCCCAGGCTTGGGCTTGGTGCGACTTGGAGAATATACTTTATAAGATTCGTATGACGTACAGAAATAAAAATTAGTAAGTAAAGCTACATAAAACCATTTCAAACTCTAATCATGATGTAGAACTTAGAATGAGTAAGTATGAACTTACCACTACCTTAAACAAGACAACTTCAAAATGTCGAACGAGATCCTCCCTTTCGGATCAAAGGCGTCATGGGGGTAAAGGAAAAGACTTTCTCTACGTCGCGCAATAAAAGATTCCCTAGGTACTACCTACATCTCCGAGTTTGCTCTTCCAGTATAGGTCTCCCAACACAGTTGTTGGAACGAAGGAAAGTACCTGCAGGACCATCTTTACTTATACTTACTATAAAATTGAAAGTGATTTTTTTTGTGTGTTCCGCTTTCACGCCGTAACTACTGAACCAATTGTTTTGAAATTTTGCAGACGTAAAGTAAGAAGTCCGGATTAAATAATAGGCTACATTTTATCCCGGAATAAATTGATATATCCGAGGGAAAATAAAAATATTGTACATATGCTTGATGGCCAAAGGACATTGCCCAAACCCGTTTCGCTATCAATATAACGAGTATAGTCAAGGCAAATTGTTCAAAATTCATGATATAATTTTCTATGCCTTCCTAGTTATTTTAATGCAAATCTGTTGTGGGATTCATAATTTATATTTTAATGAGACAATAAACTAGTTCCCATGACATCAAGTGCATCGATGAATGAGTACGAATATCGGTTGAGATTCTTGTAGAAGAAAAGTTGTAAATAGATAAGCTCTTATTATAATAATGGTGATCATTATTATTATAAAAGATAAAAAAACTCGAGTAAACATAAATTATATTATAAATACATTTTCTAAAATAAATAGTATCGATTTTGAATAATCGTACCGCTGTCAACTTCCGCGAGTTGACAACATGCGGGAGAACTGACACATCAACTGAATTCTTGTGATTATTTTGTGAGGTATTCCGGCAAGCAAATTGTATTGTTTCTTCTCCACCACGTTCGTATTGAGTTGAGTTTGAACTCTTTCAATTCGTGCAGTGATTTGTCACTATGTCTCGCTGTGTAAACTGTGTTCACTTGCATTAGTACATCCATTGCCAAGTCGGCGTGTTGACGAGGACTGGATTAGCCCGGCACTAGTAAGTAATCCTACCTATGATCGAGGACCTTGGCCATCAAGCTAGTCAATGTTAATGATAAATAAATGTGGCTTGGGTATTTCATATTCTTGTATTTTTTCAGTTGCCATCTGATGATACGGCCTGTCAAGAATGTTTCATCATACTACAGAGAGGAGATATGAATCATGTTACTGGAAGCACTGCTGGTGTAAAAATGAGAACATGAATAGAAGGAGAGCTATGTTCGTGACCTTGACATTGGATTTCATTTCTGAGATGGTCACCTTTTAAGCCAAAACCTATTGTGCTTACGAAACATCTCCGCACTTCCGATGGCACGCTAAGCCGTTAGTCCTGCGCCTGATCTCTTTACGGTTAGGACGAAGAAGAAGATATTTTATGATAAGACCATTCTGAATAAATGTTTAATAATATGCAATCTGATGTTTTTGTTTCACCTCTTTTGCATAGTTAAATGACCTACCTAATATAATGATTTGGAGATACTTCCACGGTCAAATGGCGTATGCACCGACCTTAAGGTGCCGCTAGCGTGCCGGGTTCGATTCCTGGTCGGGTAATTAGAAATAATTTTTTTTTATATATTTTCTATAGGTTAATGTGGTAATGCTAGGTACTAGGTAGTTGTTGTTTCCAATCACCTACCATAACGCACGGGCTTGTACTATTGGGATACTTAGTAGGAACCTTCCTACAAGGTGATTTATTTATTATAGAATGGAACACCATAACTTATTCTAAAGAATTAATGTATTTCTATTCTCACTTTTACGAACGTAATATAGCAAATGTCAAATATTTCCTAACCTCCAAACCATTACTTTAAATTGAGATTTGCAGGAAACCCCACAAAATAAAAACAAAAATCTTGGTGTGTTCAAAAGTAGGGTATTTCTACTATTTTTTGTGTTTTTTTTACTGTTGTACTCGTTCATAGCCAGCGCAACCGAGTTCCATAGAAATATGGGCAATGTTCTTTCAAGCTAGCGAAGCCGCGGGCGAGAAGCTAGTTTAAAATGTTTCAGAGTGACTTAAAACTACTTGAAACTACTGTTTCTCATGAATGTAGGTACCATTATCAATATACCGCAATTTTTGATAGAAAGATATGCCCATGTCGCCGTGTGCAACTGGAATATAGCAAAATCTTTACTTCCTTTACACCCTTGGCGAATGCCCGTATTTAGCAAGTAATAGTTACCAATACTGCTTGCTTTTACTAAACCTCCTAACTAGCTGAATGAACTGGGAATGTTTTGGCACGAAATATCTCCCAAGTTTAAGCGTCATTTAACAGTCTGTACATTGGTGTTCCCGCCATATTTGGGAAGGTATGCTCAGCGGTATCCGTGCTTAGGCTATATCGGGCGTAACGAGACTTGTCTGAAAATTTACCTGACATCTGGCTTCGGACAGATATAAGGGCTATTAGAACTACCGAGAGGAGACTATTTAGTGTCAAAATAGTTTTTTTTATTTGATTTTGTTAGTAAATTGTATTGATGAAGGTTCGAAAGAACTTGTTATTCACAGAAAGGTGCACTTAACCTAAAGATGTACGTACGTAAGATACCACGTACCTAGACTATAGAGTAGACATCTCGGGGACTGGTCCACTAGGACGCAACCAGTCCAGAATAAATTAGGTTTTAATTTTAATTTATATTGACAGTAGACTGTATGACTCAGTGACAGCTATTTGATGCATTATTGTAGAAACATTATTGTAAAAATTATGGCGTTTAAAAAGAGCAACTGTCGAGTTTCTTGCCGATTCTTCTCGGCAGAATACTGCCTTCCGAATCGGCGGTCGAGTCATTGCTACTGTAATTCTTTTTGACGATTCATAAGTGCTTATATTAAGCCCAATTGAATAAAGAATATTTTTATCTTTATCTTTATCTTTATCTCGAAAAATATTGTCTTTTACGCATTGTTGATTTTACGTCTTCTTGTAATATGTTTATAATCGAAAAAATGCCGTCTTGTGTTTTAAAACATGTACCTACGAAATCATTAAAGGACGAAAATTAAGCGCTTGTTACAATAATAATATTGAGACACTTAGAGGCTGCCATGACAAGCAAAAACGACGATGATTTACATGTATGCACATGTTTTACCAACACTCACCTAATAAACGATTGTCTATCTTCTTAGATCTATCTTTCTTTCTTTAAAAAAAAGAATTAAAAATATTTTTTTAAAACATGACTTGCGCTTTATTTTTTTACGAATCAGCAGAATTTTTCATTGTACGGCTAAGTTATAGTGTTAGCACTGCATTACAACATAAAGAGTTAGTACTGCTATTGAAAGTACGTTATAATGATACTAATTGAGCGAGTGCGCAATTGAATTACGTCTGCCTTGTTAGCAAAGGAAGCATGCATAATACATTTGAAGAGTTCTAATTAGGGCTTGCAATTATTCGACGAAATCAGGTATTCGAATATTCGAATATTTTTTCGAAAAATATTCGAATATTCGAATATTATTCGAAATTTTTTTTCGAGCGTTTACCAACCAAACATGGAAATATACAGTCTTGAGGCCATCACAAACGATACTGGCTATGGCAGTATAGCTGTAAACTCATTCCGAACTGAGTGAGACAGATTTAAACTTTTACACTTTAAGCCTACGCTTCATACAATTTCTATGGGAAAGTGCATACTTTTTTTTCTCCCGTCTGTCGACCAATCATGAAAAATGAAAATATATATTTTTGAGGTCATTTAAAATGCTATTTGATTTGGGAGTATATCTGCAAACTCACCCTGAACTAAGTAAGACAGGCTAGAAACTTGAACATTGTGTACCCTCTCTTCAATATTTTTAATAGGAGGTTGTGTCCTTTATTTTCTTGCGGCCATCAACCAAACATGGAAATATATATTATTAAGAGCCCAGAGTATGATATTTGCACAGGCAGTATGGTTTAAACGCAGTCCTTACTGAGTAAGACAGGTTAGAACTTTTACACAAAACCTGGGCGTTCGCTACTAACATTTTACTAGGGAAGGTGGCGTCTTTATTATTTCGCGTCTATCGACCAAACAGGGAAAAATATATTCTAGAGATCATCACAAACAATTTTTGCAAAGACAGTTTAGGTATATACTCAGTCCGAATTGAGTTGAGAGGCTTCAACATTTGCTATAGGAGGTGGTGTCCTTTCTTTTTCCACCAGCCATCAGCCAAACATGGAAATATACTTATGAATATTACAAACTATATTTGTAAAAGTCGTATTAGTGCAAACTCAGTCCGAACTTATAAACACAGGATAGAACTTTTGCACTCTGACTGATCTTTCGCTTCATATCCTTTTATTAAGTTCTAAACTGTCTCACTCAGTTGAGACACAGTTTGTAGCTATACTGTCTATGCAAATATTGTTTGAGATACGTAGTCTCAAAAATATATTTTTAAATGAATGATCGTTGGACGCGAGAAAATAAAGACGCCAGGCCACCTTCCTAAGAATAATGTAAGTAGCGAAGGTCCAGTTAGTTTGCAAAAGTTCTAACCTGTCTTACTCAGTTCGGACATACTGCCTTTGCAAATATCGTTCGCAATGCTCTTTAGATTATAAATTTTTATATTTGGTTAATGGCCGCAGGAAAAAGCTCTCCTATTAAAAAATAATAATAACAATAATGATACCCTCCGGCCGTATTCGGCCACGGCGGTCGATCTTAGGATCAGCCAGGTACGTAGGATATATTACAGTGCACAATGCACAAGTGAGTGCGCAAGCACAGGTGCACTCCCTATCCTTCACTCTCATAGTTCGGTGGGACAGTAATCTGACACGACCGTAGAGAGATCAGGCGCAGGACCAACGGCTTAACGTGCCTAAAATATTGAAGCGAGGGTACATCGTGGTCAAGTTTCAACCCTGTCTTACTCAGTTCAGACTGAGTTTTCAGATATACTGCTGATTAAATAGCGTTTGTAATGACCTCTAAAATATATATTTCCATAGTTGGCCGATAGACGCGAGAAAAAAAAGGATGCCATTTTCCATAGAAAAATGTATGAAACGTAGGCCTAAAGTGTAAAAGTCTAAACCTGTTACACTCAGTTCGAACTGAGTTTACAGCATACTCCCAAAGCAAGTATCGTTTGTGATGCCCTCAAGCATATTTCCATGCTTGGTTGATAGGCGCTCGAAAATAATAAAACCCCGCCTCCCCTAGATAAATCGGCATTGTCTTTTTACCAGGAAGGGTTGTAAGGGGTGAAATAACATTAAACGAAGACATAATTATTTACGAGATCAATCACATTCATTTTTGATGAATTTTAAAAAGTTAAAGTCGCTAAAGTTTAATCTGCTTAGGGTAATTTAATATCGGTCTAAAATCTCGATAATCTCGATCAAAACTGTCGAGATCTCGATCAATATCACATATAGCGAGATAATATACCGTCGAGATAGAATATCGAAAAACACCTAGATATTTCTTGTGATTTGAGACTATCAACATTGCATTTCCTAATTAATCCCAATAGGACATAAAATATTCGAATATTCGAATAACGCGTCAATTAATATTCGAATAGTAAAATGAGTCGAATATTCGAATTATTCGAATATTCGAATATTCGAATTGCAAGCCCTAGTTCTAATGCGTGATGCGAAAACCTTATTAGGCGCGTAGTTTCATAACTCAAATTTTAATCATGTTTACAACATCTTATATGCTTAGGTTGTATAATTGATTCTAGTTGGTGCTTTATTGTCCTCATTTAGGATTTAATGATTACTCGCTGGTTTAAAATGGGTTTTAATGCAATATTCCGGCACTCTTCAAAGTAAGCGATTACTGGGGCATGTTTCAATTTTAATTACAATGGCTTTGTTACCGCTGTTACGGAAAATATATGTGGAAACTGCAGGTTTCATCACGCAGAATGTTACTCCGATCCACTTGATGAAGTTCCATAAAGAGTTTTTTTTTCATTCATTACTAAGTACTTATACAAAAAAAATATAAGTATTTCCGCTGATTTTCGCGCACTTTAACCACTGAGATTTCTACTGACGCGGCCTTAGGCGACAATTTGTTACATAAAAGATACCTACATTACATAAAGATTCTTAGAAACAATACAAAAACCTTACAATACAAAAACAAATAGCCCTATCAGGATCTTACATTGTTCTAACATTTGATAAGATCCTGAAAAGGATCTCCAATGCAATGTCACTTCAAAACAACTCCTGAACGGAAGCGACTAACAGAAAAAATAAATCAGAAGAACAAAACAAGGAATTATTATTGCATTATTGATCATTAGTTCATTATACAAAGCTTTTATTTCAATTAATAAGTAAAAACAAACCCATAATCACTTACCGCAATTACGCATTACGCAAACCCGGCCGGAAGGCTCGGTAGCTGGCGGCCATAGTTATTATATCACAATTACTGTTTAATTTGCACTAATCGCCGCGACATGTTACTGGCTGGTGGTCACGAGGTCTATTGTAAGGGCAGAGTGACAGTAATTTGTGTTTTATTGCGGATAAGAATAGAAATCATTTATTTTTCGTTTGAGATATAATTTATTATTATCTACAGTAGGATTGCTATTTATTTAATTAATAAGGAGGATTTTGATGGCGCAGTTGTTAACGCACTCGGCTGCGATCGCATAGTTAATCAACTTTCGCAGACACCAGTCATATGGTTGAACGAAAAAATATACCTCGAGCTCCTCCGTGTTTCGGATGGCACGTGAAGCCGTTGGTCCTGCGCCTGAACTCTCCCCTGTCGTGTCAGTTTGCTGTTCCACGGAACTATGAGAATGGGGGAATAGGGAGTACACCTTTGCTTGCGCACTATAATATATCCTGAGTACCTGGCTGATCGGGAGATCGTAAAATCGATGCACTCCCTTTAATCTTACTCTCAGTGGGATAGCAATTTGATTCAAACGAAGAGAGTTCAGGCGAAGGACCCAACGGCTTAATTAGTTACGCATTACGCAAACCCGGCCGGAAGGCTCGGTAGCAGGCCGCCATAGTTATTATATTACAAACTAGCGGCCGCCCGCGACTTCGTCCGCGTGGATGTCGGTTTTCATTATACGAATGTTTTTTCCCGCTAACTCCCGTTCCCGTGGGAATTTTGCAATATCCTTTTGCAACTAAGCATCAAGTTTACTAAGGGACCTGCATGCCAAATTTCAAGCGTCTAACTCAAGTAGTTTAGATTTTCCATACAAACTTCCACCCCCTCATTTTGGGGAAGTGGGGGGTTGGAATGGGTCAAAAAGTAGCCTATGTTCTGTCTCAGGGTCTAAAGATTGTCTGTGCCAAATTTCATCAAAATCGGTTGCGAGGTTTAAGCGGGAAAGCGTAACAGACAGACAGACAGACAGACAGACAGACAGACAGACAGACAGACAGACAGGCAGAGTTACTTTCGCATTTATAATATATTAGTTGGGATTAGTTGGGATTAGTTGGGATTAGTTGGGATACTGTTTAATTTGCACTAATCGCTGCGACATGTTGCCGGCCGGTCCATTGTAAGGGCAGAGTGACAGTAATTTGTATTTTAATGTAGAATTTAGTATTTAATGAGTGTAATATTTATTTTCCGTATTAGAGACAATGTTATGTTTTGTAAGATTTAAGCGACTGTTACTCATGAAATAAAACTATTTAAAACTACAAACTTACGGGATAACCCGACGTTTCGGACGGCTCATGGTGCCTTGAAGCTGCACAGTGTTGTGAAGTCGAGTGGAACCCATTAGATGTAGTCAATGTTTATCCATAATGAATTTAGCCGCATTTCTTTTAGAGAATATGTACTTTAAGAAAATACTTATGGAATTCCTTGTACGGTTTACATATATACTCTTTAATTCTACATACTCTACTCATTTCTAAGTGGTAAAACAGTCAAGATTACAACACGAACCATTTATCTAGTTTTTACCTAGATATATTTATTCTTGATGTTTTCAACAAGAGAGGTTTATAAATATAAAAAAAATCAAGTTATTGTTTCGGTACGAACCCTAATAATTATTGCAGTACATCTGACTTCATCACACAGAAACGTAAAAACAACATCTTATTTTGTCCCAGTCTTACCAAGACTTGTGGTTAACCTATCAATGTAGGCAAACTAACCAGGTAATTTAACTATCAAGCACTGAAAAATATCATATTATTATGCTATTTAATCATAATCTTTAGTACAAACAGTAGGGTGTTTATATTAATAAGTACAAATTAGAAAGAATTTAATAATTGCTTCTTTAAATTGTAAACAATGTAAGAACCATTAGGACAGCCATTACTGTTAGGTAATTACATACTTAGCAGTTTAAGAAGGCTTTATGAGTCATAAACGACATATTCTAGGAAAACATACTTTACCCATTACGTTTTAGATATACCTACGACTAGACGAGTGTCAAATTTTTATATTATATTGTGCATTTAACAAAAGAATGTTTTATGTTCCTGCTAATTAATTTTACTTTTCAATTAGATTGTTGAAGATTGCTTTTATGCAACTCTATTAATTAAATAAAACACAATTTATTTGTTTAGCCAACTCGTGTTCATTACTTAATAGAATTCATTTAATTAGATCTTAACATATTTTATTGACAAAAACTTGCCATGCCCTGAAGTTAATATTATAATAATAATAACTAAACCATGCGTTCAAAATGCCGTTGAAGCAAAGAAATGTATTTCTTCGGTATTCCATTCTTAAATGCTGCCACAAAAAAGAAACAAAAGCTGTCTAGCGTTGTATTTTAAAATGTCAAGTCATCGCAACTCCGGTAGCCGGCGCCACCAGAGTTGGCCTTTGACATGGTGGAACGCGGAAGGTATTCCACTATTAGTTCCCAATTTTAGAGCACCCGCATTGATCACCTGACTGGTCCACCTTGAGCACCTATTGAGGTTTTTGCCATTCTTTTTCTTTCACAGAATGGCATGTTACTTAGAAAGTAATTTCCCTACATATAAGTTTTTTACTCGTTCGCACGTAGTAATGTTAACAGTCCTTACAAAATTGATTTGGCGGATTCAATTACAAATTGCGTGATTTATTAGGTAGGTCAAGAAAGAGATGAATGGATTGCGTGAAGTATGATATGGACGTGAAAGGAGTGAATGAATAGTGGACGTCTGACATGAGTGATTGGTTGGCCTCATGGCCTGTTGATGGTTTTGGACGGCCAAATACCTTAATTACAAGTATGATTAAAATGATACTCCTACAATATCAACCTATTTAAATATTTTAGAATGCAGAATGCGCGTAACAAACTATGGAAAAAGTGTGCAAGATTTGATAAGGACTTGTTTTTTTGGATTCAGGGTGTGTTGAAAAACGTAAAGTCAACGCAAATCATGTTGCCGGCGCCAACAGAATCGGCCTTTGTCACGCTTACGCGAGGAAGGTGGCAACTATTTTCAAACTGTAAACTAAAACTCCATCAGATAGGATATTGGTTTGGTGGGCGTGTTGGAAAGTGTCAAGTTATCGCAACCTTTGACACGGTATTACGATAACGGTAATACGCGAACCGTGTCACTTCTACGTTGGTCGCTTAGGATGTGAATGCAGTACTTGTCAAACTGTAAGTTGATTCTGCTAATTCTGCTCAATATAGGATATAAGTATTTGCACTCGTTTGCTCATAGTATTGTTTACAGTCCTAAGAAAGTTGATACGGGCCGCCGATTCACCTCCAAATGCGTGATTTATTAGGTAGGTACAGTTCTGTTTTTGCAGCTCATTCTCCTTTTCAACTGATTGTTAAAAACGGAAAAAAAAACAATACGCAATGTAATCGCCACGTGGCATTCATAAAAAAGTTTCATGTAATCTCATTACAATACAGCTAAGGTTCAAAAATAAAAAGAAGGCATCACAAAGGAATAAACGACTTATCTCCCTTAAAAATAGTGCAAACTTTTATCTAACATAAAGTCTATGCCCGCCATTAGAATAGAAAAGAAAAAAAAGTCAGTCTGTGTTTTCAAATAAAGAACAAAACGCCCCGGAACAATAGAGCCACAACGACTACCGGCCACCGCGTAGACGATACAGTCACAAAATGAAAAGGTAAGCACGGCTCAGAGTCACATACAAACGATATTAATCCTTATTAACATGAGCACACGAGCTAAAATGGTATCATACTCTCGCATTGTACGGTGACTAAACAAATACGCAAGGCCACAGTTTATTGATGCGTATTGTTTTTGAGTGACGTTGTAAATCAGTGGACGGGAGCTGTTACAAGATTCCATTGATTTACAATAGTGTCAGCGGAGCGCTACCGGAATTTTGTATTTGTATAATTAGTAAGATAAGATGAATACTATGCAAGTCATATTTTGTTTATAACATAGCAGCTATTAAACATGTTCCTAAAAGTGACTATTATTTTTGTAAAATCGCAATAGTAGGACTAACATAAGTACAAGTTTCGAGGTGCAAAAGAATTTACTAAGTGAATCAAATTGCTAAATAAATTATTTCATTTCATTTCACACGTACCTCCGCAGTCCGCTCTGCTAATATTTTGTCGCGAAACCCCTAGTGGAGGCATCCCCGCTTCGTTTTGTAAAAAGCCTCCCCTACGCAAGTCCAGCTTTTTAGGGTTCCGTAGCCAAATGGCAATAAACGGAACCCTTATAGTTTCGTCATGTCTGTCTGTCTGTCCTGGCTCGTTCTCCGCCGTTTCTGAACCGATTGCCACAAAACTTGGTGGAGAGATGTATACCTAGTGATAATTCAAGAATTGGTTTTTAAAATAATCGAAAAATAATTATTTTTACCCCCCCTTCCATACAGCGAAAAGTAAATTCGAAAAAAAATCGCTTTACCCCATCGTGTGGGGTTTCGTTAATAAGGTATTTTTAAATACAATAAAACTTGCCTTAAAACCATGTTGATCAAACACCCAAGTCTCGAGATATATGTACAGGACGGCCAACAAAACGCGGCTTAATAGTTAGAATATTCAAATATACTTTGTAACATATTGTTTAAAGTAAATAAATAAACAACTAGTAATGGGAGTGCATGCAAGTGGTGGGTGACGTTTGTAATATTATGTAGCAAATAAATGACTATTTTCGGGGCTTCTTTTATTTAGAGGATAAGTAAATGTAGCATTTGATCGTAAGAAAATGTTAAAGAAGTGTATAGATTAAGCAAATAAATGTTTGTTTTGCCTTATTTAGGATAATAACTAAGACATTTGTATGCATAGAAATATTAAAATAAAGAAGGGTAGATCGTACCAACTAGCATCGTCAAGTCGCGCCCATATGTTTTGTCCTTATCACAAAGTTAGACTGTTCTACCCTGACCAGGTTGGAAAAGTTGTGCTCGTCTCAGCTATCGCTAGCTGAGACCAGCCAAATCGCACTTAAGCGAGCCTGGTCAGGGGCCAAATCGTAGTTCACCGGAGAATCCAGTACTAAGAAGCCCTAAAGGAAACCACAAGAAAACCACAAGAAGCCTACCCAGAAGGCTGAATATCGGCGGGCTTGACGCGGCTAGGCGGGAAAGTGTACCCAGTTGTACCGACAGTGGCGTTTCACTCCGACCACCCGTAACCACATAAGGCCGAGTAACCACATAGGCCGCGTAACCACATAGGGCCGTGTACCACTACGCGCCCTACGCCCTGCGCCCGTATCCCGCGCCGCCGAGTCACCGAGTCACCGTGCCCCGCGCCCAGCGCCGCAGAGTCGCCGTGCCCCGCGCCATCGAGTCACCGGGTCGACGCGTCCAGCGCCTCGCGCCGCCGTGCCGCCGCGACGCCTACGTCCCGCGCCCCGCGCCCTGCGCCGCCGTACCGCCGCGACGCCTGTGTCCCGCGGCCCGCGCCCCGCGCCCGCGTCGCCGTACCGCCGCGCCCCGTGCCCCGCGGCCCGCGCCCCGCGCTTGAGCCCGCGCTCCGTGCTCGCGCCCGCGCCCCGTACCCGCGCACCGCGCTGCGCGCTCGCGAACGTAACGAGGCCCGCAACTAGTGACTGTACGTGGAAGCACTAGTGTTCACCGACCGCTGCACGACCGAGTCCTGACCGGCGCACATTTCGCGACGCGAATATCGCTCAAGGGTCGTGAAAATTGGTCCTTCGAGCCGGATCCTGTGGACAGTCAGTGAAGTGAACGAACAATAAGTGAACATTAGTGAAACAGTGACTCAGTGCAACAGTGACTCAGTGCAACAGTGACTCAGTGCAACAGTGACTCAGTGCAACAGAGACTCAGTGCAACAGTGACTCGGTGCAACAGTGACTCAGTGCAGCAGTAACTCAGTGCTATAGTGACTCAGTGACTAAGTGATAGTGACTATGCCGTGCACAAGGTCCATGAGCGGAAAGACCGCTTCGCGGGAAAGGACATCGGCTGAACCGCTGAGGGATGCTGCGGCCGCCCAGATTGACAATGCACCCCGCCTCGATGCTGCTCAGGCTGAACGAGCAGCAAGCGCTATGCAGGCGAGGAGCACGGCGACCGCTCCGGGCAACTCGGCGGTATCAGGCACGGCTACTACGAGTGGAGCTACGTCCACCGATAACACTGCCACTGATACGACCGCCACTGGAACCACGACTACTGGCATCGCGACCACTGATACAACATTTAAGAAGGGCAACTCAGAGACGATTGTAACTACGCGACTGGATCCTCCGGAAACAAGAAGGGCTCGAAGAATAAGGGAGGGCGCAGCCCAAATTGAACTACCAACCGCCCCCACCGCAGCAGCCTCCCAGAACCCTGTGGAAGAGAACAGGGACCCGTCCGAACAACGACAAGCATGTAAGTCGACAGTGATTAGTGTGGACCGGAGGTCGAAACATAAAGCAACCCGCCTAGCTAAAGCTAAAGAAGAATTGTTGTGGCTTCAAGTACAATTAGCGGCCGCTCGTGTTGCTACAATAGAGGCCGAGGAAGAAGATGAAGATGATGATGACACCGTCATAACGCAGGAAGATACGGAGCAGCGAGTCACCGACTGGATCGAGGAGAGCGGCCGTCGGGTCGTGCCGGCTATTGCTGATCAGCCGCACATGGAAGACACTGCCTCATATCAAGCCCGCCGTGCTACAGCACCAGAACAGACGTTTGTCATCAGGGACCCCGAGCCAAGGTATGCACAGCAGCAACAGGCGCCGCCGCCGGAGTGCACAGAACGGCGCACTTTCGAGCAGCCCCAGCACACCTCGCAGCCAGCGAGACCTGCCCAACCAATGTACGTACCCCAGCCAGTGAATACGATAGTACCGGCGGGAGATGGAACAGTCGCCTTACAACAGAAGGTTGACTTAAGTGAATTAGCATCTGCGATAGCACTCGCAGCAAGAGGAGGACAACGACATCGCACAGAGCTACCGATATACAGCGGTTCGTACCAAGAATGGTTATCATTCAGAGCGGCCTATAAGGAATCTGAAGACGCCTACTCTGAATTAGAAAACTTAGCCCGCCTACGCCGAAGCCTGAAGGGAAGAGCAAAGGAAGCAGTTGAGGACCTGCTTATCTACAGCGCTCAGCCGGCTATTGTCATGAAGACTCTCGAGTCAAGGTTTGGACGACCAGATGCGATCGCCCTGGCAGAGATCGAACGCCTGAAGAGCTTGCCACGCCCTACAGACGCCCCGAGGGAACTCTGCATATTCGCAACGAGAGTGGCTAACATTGTGGCCACGCTTCGAGCACTCGAGAAGACACATTACCTCTACAGTCCCGAGGCTACAAAGGCGACCATTGAAAAGCTCACCCCGTCACTGCGATACAGGTGGTTCGACTTCGCAGCAGAGCAGAGTCAAGATGAAGCGGACCTTCCTAAGTTGGCGCGTTTCCTCCAGAGAGAAGCAGACAGATGTAGTATGTACGCGCAGCCAGAACAAGTGGAGATGACGCGAATAAATGAAGCCTCCGGCCGCGCTCCTGTAAGAAAACAGAAGACATACATCACATCTCAGAAGAGAACCGAACCCGAGTGTCCTGCATGTGGGAGGCAGGACCACCTTACCCCCGCTTGCCGCCATTTCAAGGAAATGGACGTGAACAAGCGGTGGGAATTTGCGAAGGAGAAAGCTTTGTGCTTCCGGTGTCTGAAGGGAAAACACCGGAAGTTCAACTGCCGCGCAAAACCGTGTGAAGAGAAGGGTTGTGGAAGATTGCACCACACCCTGCTACACGCCCACTCGAAGGAGGAAGACAAGGAAATAGTGGCTTCTACCTGGACACCGATAAAAACACAGGCGTACCTCAAGATTGTACCAGTGAGAGTCGTAGGACCGAAGGGCGCCGTAGACATACATGCCTTGTTGGATGATGGGTCCACCGTCACCCTTATTGATGAAGAAATAGCACAGCGAACAGGAACCAGGGGACGAGTCGAACCCCTACATATAGAATCAATCGGGAATGAAGAAATGAGTGCATCGCAGTCACGACGGGTCACCGTAACATTGGTTGGAGCAGCTGGCAGGAAGAAGTTGAGGGCGAGAACGTTCGCCAACCTCCAGTTATCGGCCCAGCAAGTACGGGAAGAGGACATCAAGAGTTGTACTCACCTAAAGGACATACTAGGCGAGATAACTTATGCGAGCACAAGACCGAAGATGCTGATCGGGCAGGACAACTGGAGCCTCCTCCTGGCACAGGAGACCAGGAGGGGAAGACGTGATCAACCAGTTGCCTCACGCACGGCGCTAGGCTGGGTGCTGCACGGCGCCCACACCCGAATCACAGGACAACGTGTGCATTTTGTAAACCAACTTGGCGAATTAGAAAGGAAAATGGATGAAGAACTCAAGCATTATTTCACAATGGAGGCACTCACGGTGGAGCCGAGAAGACCTCAGAGCGACCCCGAGCAGCGTGCACTCCAACAACTTCAAGAAAGAACCACTAAATTGGAGAATGGTGCATACGAAACACGGCTTCTGTGGAAGAAGGAGCCGCCGCAAATGCCGAACAATAGAGAAAACGCCATCAAGAGGTTGTTCGCCACTGAAAAGAAAATAGACAAGGATCCCAACTTAAAGAAAAAATATGAAGAACAAATGGACGATTTGATAAAGAAGGGTTACGCAGAGAAGGCGCCACCCTATGCTGTTCCGGGGAAGTTATGGTACCTTCCCCACTTCCCAGTTCTCAATCCGATGAAGCCAGGGAAGGTGAGAGTGGTTCACGACGCCGCCGCCAAAACAGGAGGAGTCTCACTGAACGACCACCTTCTGACAGGCCCAGATTTGCTGCAGTCATTGCCCGGCGTGCTGATGCGGTTCCGGCAGTACCCCATCGCTGTCACTGCAGATATAAAGGAAATGTTTATGCAAGTAAAAATAAAGGCTGAAGACCGCGATGCGCTGCGTTACCTTTGGAGAGGTCAACACCGAGGAGATCACCCGCCGGAAGAGTACCGAATGACCTCGCTGATCTTCGGTGCCACTTCATCGCCAGCCACCGCAATCTTCGTAAAAGATGAAAACGCCAAGAGATATGAACAGACTCACCCGGAGGCATGCAAAGCCATAATACAAAATCATTACGTCGACGACTACCTGCAGAGCTTTCGGGATCGAGACGAGGCGATAAGGACAGCGCGCGACGTAAAGTGGATACAACTGGAAGCCCACTACGAGCTAAGACAGTGGGCCTCCAACGACCCCGACATATTGAAGGAACTGGGGGAGGTCCGCGACACAGAGTCCACGACCAAAGCCCTTAATGATGGTGAAAAGACTGAACGAGTACTCGGTCTGATCTGGCGTCCCGATCGCGACGTTATTACATTCAATTTAGAAATGAAAAGACTCCCAGATAATATTTTGATTTCAGAAAAGCCCACGAAGAGACAACTGCTGAGGGTCGTCATGTCTCTCTACGACCCGCTCGGCTTCGCCTCGCCAGTCACAGCTCGGGCGAAGCAGATACTGCAGGAGACCTGGCGGAGAGGAACGGGCTGGGACGACCAGCTCGACGAGGACCTCGCAGACCAATGGCGGACCTGGCTGGGACATCTACTCTCACTCAAAGACTTAACGATCCCACGTTGTGTTCCAGGTTTCAGCGGGGCGCGCAGGAGAGAGCTCCACATCTTCGTGGACGCGAGCGAGGCTGCCTACGCTGCTGCGCTGTACTGGCGCACCGAGGACGCGACGGGGAGGATAGCCATCTCGCTGGTGCTCGCCAAGGCGAGAGTGGCCCCGCTGAAACTGACGTCGATCCCGAGGCTCGAGCTGCAGGCGGCGCTGATAGGCGTCCGAATGGCGAACGCAGTAATAGAAGAACACGACGAGAAGCCAGATCAGAGGGTGTTCTGGACGGACTCCAAGACCGTGCTCACCTGGCTGCGAAGAGGAGCACGCGCCTACAAGCCGTTCGTCGCGCACAGACTCGCCGAGATCGAGGAGCACACCAGAGTGGCAGAATGGAGATGGGTGCCTACCAGTTTGAACGTCGCAGACGACGCCACCAGAGACGTGCCATGCACATTTAACTCAGAACATAGATGGTTCCGAGGTCCCGCCTTCCTGAAGGGACCAGAAGAGGAATGGCCAAGAGAGATCAATAAGGAGGAAGAGATACACACAGGCGAAGAATCGGTGATGACTATAAGGGCCCGTCACCGGCGGGAGAGTATATTAGAAGCTGTCCCCGACTTCACCCGCTTCTCGCGTTGGGAACGACTGCTGCGAACGACGGCGCGAGTAGTTCAATTCATAAACATAATTAAAAGGAAAACACAACGGGTTAATTACGCCCGCACGAAGAGAAATAAATTAGAAGATCCAGATTACACCGGAAAAAGAAAAAGAGAGGTTAGTAAAACTCTCAAAGAAGAGAAAGAATCAAGAGGAAAGAAGACTCTCAATTTTATCAAGCTGCCAGCCGAGCAACTCATAGAAGCCGAAAAACTTTTAGTCCGCGCCGTTCAGGAAGACGCTTTCGCAGAAGAACTAGAGGATCTACGACACGGGCGCCGCGTGAATAACCAAAGCAAACTCAGAGCTTTGGCTATAGACATACAAGCCGGGCTCATCGTAATAAGGTCTCGCATAAGCAAGTTGGAAGACGTCGCAGAAGAGACAAAGAGGCCTGCCGTGCTGGACGGGAGACACCACATCTCTCGTCTCTTCATCGAAGATGCCCACCGTAGACACCACCACCAAGGGGTGGAAGCAACCATTAACCACTGCCGACAACGTTTCCACATAATCGGCGTGCGTCCAGTCGCGAGGCAAATTGTACGGGGATGTCTGCCCTGTCGAGTGCGCAAAGCCGCGCCTCCAGAACCAGCTACGGGGAACCATCCGCCGAGTCGGCTCGCTCACCATCAGCGAGCCTTCACCTATGCAGGCGTCGACTACTTCGGTCCGCTGCAAGCCACGATGGGGAGAGCCACGGTCAAACGGTACGTGGCTCTCTTCACCTGCCTCACGACGAGAGCGGTCCACCTGGAGCTGGCCGCCAGCCTCACCACCGATTCGGCAGTCATGGCTCTGCGCAGAATGATTGCGCGCAGAGGCTGCCCCAAGGAGATATGGAGCGACAACGGCACCAACTTGCAGGGAGCCGATAAAGAGCTCCGGCAAGCGATCGACGAGGCCACCGAGTTTGAAGCGTCAAGAAAGAAGATCGTCTGGAAATACATCCCGCCGAGCGCGCCCTTCATGGGAGGGGCCTGGGAGCGCATGGTGCGCTCTGTGAAGACCGCACTCGCGGCGGTCACGTCGGGGCGAGCGGTGAGCGACGAGATACTCGCCACCCTTCTCGCCGAAGCGGAGCTGACGGTCAACAGCCGTCCGCTCACACACGTCAGCGTCGACCCAGAGGATCCCGATCCGCTGACGCCAAACCACTTCATCCTGCTTGGTCCAGCCCACGAGCCGCCGATGGGGGTCTCCTCAGACAGAGACCTCCTCGGGCGGACACACTGGCGCGCCTCACAGCGCCTCGCCGACATGTTCTGGGGCCGATGGCTCAAAGAATACCTGCCGGAACTCCAAAACCGGCGGGAGCCCCACGGACGAGGAGAAGGCTTGAGGGTCGGCCACATCGTCATCATTGCCGACAACAACCAGCCACGCAACACGTGGCCGCTGGGACGAGTCATAGCGGTCTACCCGGGAGCAGACGGAGTGGTCCGCGCAGCCGACGTGCAGACACAAGGGGGAGTCCTGCGCCGCCCCACGAAGAAGCTGGTGATCCTGCCCACGGAGTCGGCCGCCCTTCCAGCAGCAGGAGATGCGTCGCCACAACAGCCGACGCACGGCGGGAGAATGTACAGGACGGCCAACAAAACGCGGCTTAATAGTTAGAATATTCAAATATACTTTGTAACATATTGTTTAAAGTAAATAAATAAACAACTAGTAATGGGAGTGCATGCAAGTGGTGGGTGACGTTTGTAATATTATGTAGCAAATAAATGACTATTTTCGGGGCTTCTTTTATTTAGAGGATAAGTAAATGTAGCATTTGATCGTAAGAAAATGTTAAAGAAGTGTATAGATTAAGCAAATAAATGTTTGTTTTGCCTTATTTAGGATAATAACTAAGACATTTGTATGCATAGAAATATTAAAATAAAGAAGGGTAGATCGTACCAACTAGCATCGTCAAGTCGCGCCCATATGTTTTGTCCTTATCACAAAGTTAGACTGTTCTACCCTGACCAGGTTGGAAAAGTTGTGCTCGTCTCAGCTATCGCTAGCTGAGACCAGCCAAATCGCACTTAAGCGAGCCTGGTCAGGGGCCAAATCGTAGTTCACCGGAGAATCCAGTACTAAGAAGCCCTAAAGGAAACCACAAGAAAACCACAAGAAGCCTACCCAGAAGGCTGAATATCGGCGGGCTTGACGCGGCTAGGCGGGAAAGTGTACCCAGTTGTACCGACAGTGGCGTTTCACTCCGACCACCCGTAACCACATAAGGCCGAGTAACCACATAGGCCGCGTAACCACATAGGGCCGTGTACCACTACGCGCCCTACGCCCTGCGCCCGTATCCCGCGCCGCCGAGTCACCGAGTCACCGTGCCCCGCGCCCAGCGCCGCAGAGTCGCCGTGCCCCGCGCCATCGAGTCACCGGGTCGACGCGTCCAGCGCCTCGCGCCGCCGTGCCGCCGCGACGCCTACGTCCCGCGCCCCGCGCCCTGCGCCGCCGTACCGCCGCGACGCCTGTGTCCCGCGGCCCGCGCCCCGCGCCCGCGTCGCCGTACCGCCGCGCCCCGTGCCCCGCGGCCCGCGCCCCGCGCTTGAGCCCGCGCTCCGTGCTCGCGCCCGCGCCCCGTACCCGCGCACCGCGCTGCGCGCTCGCGAACGTAACGAGGCCCGCAACTAGTGACTGTACGTGGAAGCACTAGTGTTCACCGACCGCTGCACGACCGAGTCCTGACCGGCGCACATTTCGCGACGCGAATATCGCTCAAGGGTCGTGAAAAATATATTAATACAAAGTTAAAATTAGAGCGTCCCCCCCCCCCTTACCTTTTGAAATACTATTACAATAATTCTGAAAAAAAATTCCTGTATACCTCCAAGTAAGTACTTTCAACGAAAACTATAGCAAACTCTGTATCATGCATAGTTATTTTTATACAACTCGACCAACTTATGACGTGCAGTTGCCCTTACTAAATGGTGTCTTAAGCGGTCGGGCCATCTTTTAGCTACGGAACCCTTTCAATCATGGGCGTGTCCAACACGCTCTTGGTCGGTTTTTCTTTTAATGTGGGAATAAATTGATTGCACAAATATTTAATGATAAAGTCACATCCAATGTCAATAGAACCGCTACATTGTACAGTTTGCCTGACAAAAGTAACCTTTCATCGCTGTCGATAAATATGAATCGTAACACTATTCTTACTATTATTATCACCCGTTTTGCGGGAAACTTACGCCCAGCAGGTGACTGCAACCCACCATTGCACCACCGCAAAAAGCCGCCATTTACTGAAGAATTGTTTCAAAATTGTGCGGCAATCCGCACTCAACTATGTGCGTGCGCACTTGCGCAGGTTGTTCCGCTATCAAAGCACTCGCGGGAAGAAGACTCATCCTCCAATGCGCTCCGAATTGCCAGTGTATGACACGCTTTTTTGCGAAATTTGATTTAGAAATGATAATTTACATACGGGTATGTACATTTCTGTTTTATTTGACATGGCAAAGACGGGGAGTGAGATAGCAAATCATTGCCTGACGTCATCTTCCTCCCCGTGGAGGAGGCCAGTCGGCAATGTTTTAAGAGAGGTAGAGTAATGTAAGAGGTTAGTGGAGGTTCCACTCGAATGAGCCGCTCGTCTGGGGAAGTAAATCCCCCTAACAAATGACCATACTGACATAGAACTTCTGCTCTGTTATCACATAACTGTTGTGCATGTTCTTGCTGGTGAGTAAGGTACCCAGAGCTCAGTTGGGGAGGTCATGGTATGAGACAGGCACAATGCATGTGCGGCTGTTGTTGTTCTTGCTTGGGCAGCGCTGACCACATAAGGACCATCAGGTTCGTTTGCCTTCCTATAACAAAAAAAAAAACAACGCCCCAATAGTTCTCTACTAGTTGTTAGTTGGTTTGTTGGCGCGCAGGTGACTCCGGTAATTGCGGTTACTCCATTTGGGGAGGCCTTTCCTGCATGATGGTAAGTGATCCCGTGCCCATGGACATCAAGAACCATACAAGGGTCGCATATGCGTTGCCTGCCTTCAAGACCCCATATTCTCGCCAACAGAGCTCTAGCGGCCTTATTCACCAGCAGATAGGTACATAGCACAACAGTTACAAAATGCTACTTCACTGTGGCCTTCTGTAAGCTGGAGGAACTTCACCAGACGAGCGGCTTATTTGAGTGGAACGTCCAAAAAAAAGTTCAAAAGATGATGAGGACAAAGCCTCAATTCTCCAAGTAATTGTTTTCAAACAACGCCAGTAGTTCTCCAGCTCGGGCGCAGGTGGCTCAGCTATCGGCGCTGATAGCGGTTATCGCGCTTATCGTCTTCCTGCGCGCGCAGCTGCCCGGATTCGTCCGCATAATGGACTCTTAGACGGATTTTTACTAGGACGTAGGACCTAAGTACATATATCATATCATCAATCAGCTAATGAGGCGCAATTACTGATACTTACAATACTTAGTAGTTATGATCACATATCTGCAAAATGTTGGCGCGATACACGGCTGGTGACTAATATAAAAACTACCTAGCGGGATATATTATGTCTTATAGTGCACAAGCGAGTGCGCAATCACAGGAGCACTTAATATTCCCTTAATCTCAAAGTTTGGTAGAGAAAACCAAATTTTTCGGTCACCTATCCGATGACTGGCGTCTGCGAAAGTTGCTTAACTTAGCAATCGTAGACGTATCACGCTAATCTCACATTTATAGGAGGCCTACATTTGCAGAAGTGCATCTGCATCAGGTTAAGTTTTCTCCTCCGTGCTTCGGAAGGCAGGTTTATCCGTTGGTCCTGCGCCTGATCTCTACAGACGTGTCAGATTGCTGTCCCACCGAACAATGAGAGTGAGGAAACAGAGAGTGCACTTGTGCTTGCGCAATCACTTGAGCGCTAAAATATATCCTGCGTACCAGACTCATCGTAAGATCGGCCGCTTTGGCCGAAATACGGGCCGGAAGGAAGGGAATATAGTTACGAAAATACGCCAAGCTGGTTGTATAACGCAGCATGTTGAATGACGAAAAACATAGTGGAAAACGCTGATGCCCATCCCTTTCGAAGTGACTCTTAATCAATTCTTGTAACCCTCACGGGAAGAAATGGGTAGCAGAGATTGTTAAAATGCGACGCAGCCGCAACTCTCGATTTGAAAGACATTTTGTTTTCAAAAAACTCCGAGTGCATGATTGGTTTGAACAACTATACCAATAAAATATCAAACATGTATCTTAAAATCATAATAAACTCTTATACATACAACTTAATCAATTTTCTTTTTTTGAACTCTCTCAAACATTTAGAAAAAAACGATAAATAAACGGCTCATGTATAAAAAATAATTTAATGCTTTCGAGTTAGCTTAAGTTTTTCATTTAAAAGGCGGAATATTAATTTCATCCATGCGCCTGATAATAGAAGTAGTAATCAAGAGATATACCTATTAGGATTTTTTATTTAAGTCTCATCCATGTTCGATTTTTTTGAATTAAAGTTGACGTTTAAGAATACATTTCCGATAAAACCTCGTTGATTTATTTAGCTTGCATTGGTCTATTTGTGGGACGTTTTATAAAATATTGTGAAGAATGTACCACCTACGAATGACATGCTTTATTTTTGTATTTCAATTATATTGCGGGATTCCGTACGCCCTCCAGAGATGCCCATTTAGAAGCAATTTCAGAAAAAATAACAATGAGTATGACGATGTTCACTATCAGATATTGCGTTACTTATTTATAACATTACAATGGAAATCTTCAAATAACTGCAAGCTGCAAAGCAATCCACAGTAATTGTGAAATAAAATAACAGTTACTTCGCGGCTCCGTCACTCAATGATTCAAAATACCGCGCGGCGCGGAGTCAATGACTGCCGTAGATTAGAAACGCCGCTTTCTACCGACGGCGGCCTTAGTTTGGAGTCGCGACGTTGCCGCTCCGCCGCGGGAGCCGCGGTACCTAATTACGTCATTTGTGTATATGAGGATTTGAGGATTTTGAAAAGAGAACATGAGTTGCTTTTCATTTTAGTGGTTGTCTTTGTTAGTGTAGTAATGTGGCAAGTTACTTCTGAAATAAGATAATGAATACTATTGGTCCACTTTGTCGTAGAGCAAGTTATTTGTTTTCAAACGTGCTACAACTTCTACAGGACGTTTATAAACTTAAGCTATTTCCCAGTACCATCTGATATTTTTCTTAAAAATACGCAAAACAAAAGAAGCCTTATTATAGCGTATTTCAAGCTTAAACTATTTTACGGCCTTTAAAACTAATGTAAGATAAAACTAGAAGACAAGCTTTAAAAATGTCTTCTTAGGCATGTTTCAATTCTTCTATGTGATTTGTACGGTAACTAAGTTAAATAAATAAATATTTCGTTGTGTTTTCCTTATTCCTTATATCTTCACCAGTAGAAAAATGGGGAAACTATCTCGACTTTCGAGAATTTTTTAAATAAATTTAGCGGCTCTAGTAAGGCTTCCTGAATAGATCGAACGAGCCACTCATGAAACATAATAGAGGCAGTGTCTGTATTGTAATTGAACATTATCTAGCTAGACAGACATGCTCCAATTAGCCGGCCTCATCCAAAATCTGGACTAGGGGAACCCATTAGTTTGCTTCTCAGAGAAAACGGCGCCAATCCGAGGTGCAATGGGCTGTCGTCTTTAAGCATACGCGTCGCCAGGAGACGATGGGTTGCCAGAGGCATACTCATTAAAACCTCTGCAAAACTCCTTCATCGTTTATATTGGGGAGGAATAATAATAGACCTCGGGTCGATTTTTGGCCATGGCGGCAGATCTTACGATCAGCCAGGTACACAGAATCTATTGTGGTGCCCAAGTGCGCAAGCAGAGCAATCTGACACGACCGTAGAGAGTTCAGGCGCAGGACCAACGGCTTCCCGTGCGATCCAAAGCACGGAGGGGCTCGAGATGAAATTTATCGGTCACAGACTTCATAAGCCGAGAAATCATAGGCCGAGCGCACTAACCACTGCGCCATCAAGCTCCTCGATGTACGAGATGTTTTTTTATAAATAAATAGGGGACGATAATGATTTTAATCCAGAATAATGAGATCTGGCAGAGAATTAATATCATAGACGCATGGGGAGAAATCACAGTAAGTATCGAAAAACCTATGTAATCCTCCCCGGACGGAGCCCACAAATACTGCAGTGAAGTTGCTATTCTTCCCTAGTAGACTGGGAGAGCGATAGGGTCTGCTGCGAAGAAGAAGTTGAAGTTGAGTTACACCAACACATTGTATAGGTTTTCTCTGTTTGGTTAGTACACTGCAGGGTTGAATCACCTGATTGTCCGATAAGAATGATTCCGTGCTATGGATAGCACGTTAAGACGTTGGTCCCGACTCTGACCCAAACTGTCTGGTTTTCTTTGGACTGCGGAGGTCAGACGACAGTCGCTCCAATGTTATTACCAGGTTTGTCAGTTCAGGATCTTAGTCGAAGCGTACCCTGGGCTCCGAGGCAATGGCCGAGGAAGTAAAAAATAGGAGAAGCGCTTAGATGATAATGTTGTTGAGCATGCAGGCTAGCTAAACCCGCAACCGTGTGTTGGGTGCAGCACTAACCAACTGTCCCACTCACTTCCCACTAAACCCCTCCGGTTTCCTTCACGTCCCAGCAGGGAGCGGCACTCGCCATTTCGCGATAGACTTTTCAATCCCCGAAACTCGAGAGCAGTTTCGCAGATATCGTGTCGCTCTTTGAAAATGCTGCATTAATTTGTACACGAAAGATCTTATGTTATGTTGTACATGTATTTTTTCATATGAATAATTGAACAGGACCCCGGATAAAACCACCCGTAGTCTTTAAATATTCGGGACACGTCAAATTTCCCCGAACACTTTGAATCGCCGGATATCCCTTGCCCTTTTCTAACTTCAGTTGTTATTCTGAACTTTTTAAACAAGGGAACAAGGGTTAGAAAAAAATATATTTGAAAGTTAAAAAAAATATTATTCTCAGGAGGAGAGTTCATCTACTGAGGCTATTGTTTTAACAGCTTACATTAAAGCTGGATAATAAAGGTAGATTTTTTGCTTAGTATTGTATTAAACAAAAAAATATATATATCAAAAACTACATACTATATTGATAAGTATGTACTTACTTTTCGGAATAAATATAGTTTTTTTACCACATTTTCAGAACGTCTACAGTCTTTACTTTTGACTACGGGACAGCCTAGTCATCCTTAGTACTTTGATTTTTTTTCATATAGAGGGTTAGGTATATGTAGATTTTAAATCAGCTAGGTAATTTAAAATACTTCAAAACGCTGAAGTGGGTTTTCTTATTTATTTCAAGAAAGAAGAGAGTTGGTTTGCTTCAAACGTGCGTGGATTCTGCATCGCAATATCTTTTTTATTCTTTTTCACACTGTGTTACTTCGTCATTTACAAGCTTTCTATCATTGGCACTAATAAATGTACATTGTAGGTACCAATCATTTCCTCTGTAGATATTTGTCATAAAATGAGACAGAAATAGAAAATATCGCAAGATACTTAATAATCTACTGGAGCCCTACATACCCGAGACAAGTATACCAATTATTGGTTGTGGTAAATTTTCGTTGTAAGAATATTATTGACATCCGATGATCCTATCTGACGGCAGGTTTTTGGTAGGCTCTATTATTTTTAAAGACTGAAACCATCACATCTTTCTTGCTTTACACGCCGACGTATGGTATGCGTATTTCTTGTCGTCAAAGAACGTAAGGTAGTTACGTAGTTATTTCATAATGCTGAAAAGGATTCAGAACCCTTCAGATGAAAAAAACATATTTTAAGGAGATTCTCTTTGATGTATGGATAATGGACTTATTGTCACGGATTTGTGCCGGAAAGCTGGAATACCGCTGACTTGTAAGATCTACGAGAGCCTCATTTATACGGCAATATCCACGACCAATACTGTCAAATGCCGATTTATAAGGATTATTCGACGGACAATAATTCACTTAATAAGAAATCTTCTTTAGACTTGATTTGGTTCATTGACAAAAACGGGATTTTCCGAATGATTTCGAATTTCATAAACAAATGCACTAGTCAGTTGTAAGGTTAATCTGATTTTTATTATAGATACTTTTATTTATTTTATTTTTCATGAAGTTGTTGATTTTTGAAACTTTTAGAATTATTGTTAGAAAAATAGTAGTAGTGCCTATGTTAAATCCATTAATGATGACTTAAATGGGAGCGGTTTTAGTTGGGAATAGAAAGTTATGTAGAGTCGTTTGTAAAAGATGTGTTAACGATATGTTTCGAATTTTTTTAAAGGTTATTTGATGTTTAATTTATTTTAATGATGACAAAAACAAGTAATGTCTTGTAGGTAGGTACCTCAAAAACGTCTACAGTGGTAGTTGGTAAAATATTTAACAAAACTACATCGTGTGCAATCAAATCTCTGTCACTGCGTGTTATTCAATAACGCATAACGTTTAAAGTTTCATTACTGAGTCGAATGAGAACACGTCAACCGATTGTTAGGTAAATTATTTATTCATGAATTCAATTCCTTGTTCATAAAGTTACCTTCATAAAACCTTCACAGCGAATTAATTACAACCATTATGTCCAACTTAAGGCCGCCGCGTTATTCAGAGCGCGTATCGACCAACCTATACATAGCCACCTGGACGGTCACATAGAAACACGACACACGCCAGCAAAGTCATAACTCCAATTAAACACAAACTAAAATCGACTCTAACGGCCCTACACAAAGCACACATTCGAGCACTTCGCATAAAGAATAGAACCCTATCGCCCTAAGCGCGCGTCAGTATTCTGTTAGTATACAATAAATATTCGGCGCCAGTTGTGCCAGAAGTACACACATATACATAGGAGAGCGATGTTGCTCGCGAGGAGCGGCAACGTCGCGCTGCTTCGCGACGGATTCCAAGCTTGCTTGAGTTTATCTAGAATAGTTTGACAGAGATTTAAAACCACTGTGATGTTTTTATTCAACCTTATTTCAATTGTTATAGAGTTGATATTCGCAACTGAGTTGTCCGATGGAACTTTATCACAGTAAAATGTCAGCGCGGTCGTCCGAGCCGAGGGTTGCGGGACGCGTGGCCGCGTATTGTTCGTTTTTTAGCCGCGATAGAATCGATGTCAGTTGGCAGATTTTTTATTTTACCGTTTTTCGGCCTTGTTTCGGCTAGACAATGCAGCGAGGCGCTTGTACGGCGTTACCGGCCGACTGTGGGAGATAGGTCAGTTTCGCCATTATCAAATAAGCAATTAGTCTACCTTTCTTGTCATCATAATACCGAAAGCATTACCTAGGTACTTTGTTAATTAGTCGTAATTATGCTCTACCATTGATGTTGGGTGTTTCACTTGTAATTATGTTATGCACTCTTAATTAGTTTATTGAAACACATGAAAATACCTTACCGAAATATTAATAGTTCAAGTAATCAATCATTTAACAAAGTTTGGGTTGCTTGGAATAAACTGTCTGTTAATTTATTTCTCATTTACATGTAAATAAGCAGAGCAACCGCTTATTGTTTGATAAGTCTTACCTAAATTATTATTTTTCTATGATAAACCTATTGAAATAATAGCCTTCCGTACTAATATAACAAAGTCCTTATACATTATTGATATTTTAAAATTTGATAAATTAAATACTTAACCATAATTTTGGACAAAAACCTGACGTAACATTTCATTTCTATGGAAATGCACACCGGAATCAATGTTTTACAGACCCTTTTCTAGTTTAATTTTCGTAAATAAAATAGATCATGCACATATTCATAACTTGGCAATACAAATACAAAAATCACATAGGTACTTTAAAAATAGATCATTGCACATATTCGTAACTTGGCAATACAAATACAATATAACATACTCTTGGTAATAATGATATTGGAAGATTTTTCCGTACTAGAAACTGAAACTGCATTAAACTTAGTTTCGTAATACTGGTACAACTTGGTACCATTACTCCGCTTTCAATGAAATATATCGTAACCAATAGTAGAATTGACTAAAATATATTTATTTTCCAACCTTTGTTAATATTACGTTACTATTGAATGAGTATTTGACTAATGTAGTCGAAACATTGGATGTAGAGACATTTATAGCAGCTCGGTTGACTCTACCAAAGATTCGTTTAAGTTAGTCCGTAGTCGGTGTGTGACAAATAATGATTATTTAATAGTATGAGAAACTTTCTAATATTGTATGAAAAACACCATTATCCTTATTTATTAAACAAATAATACAATTTTATAGGTTTTATGAAATGATACGATTTACAAACGGTATTCCCAGATGGAGAAAACCTCGGTGAAAACCGGCTTGGCTTGAAATTGTGCTTTATGTTGAATTTTGTTTCATAAAGAGACTGCTAAATCCTTTAAAATTAATATTCCTAACTCAAAGAAGGACAAATTTAGGTTCCTACTGACTGGTCACGCTTGACGTTTGATCTAAATTTTTTATCTCCATAATTATAACGTTTAAAGAATTCACTCGTGCCGATTTGAACCGGACGGGTAGAATTTTTATACATGCTGTGAAATGTTTCGTATTCTGTTAAATTATTTCAACCAAAATGCAAATAAACTTCTTAAAATGTAATTAAATTAATAACTCGAGAGATTGCGCCCGTAAATAGTTTCCGTAATAGTTATCTTCAAATCAAAACGTTTAAAACCCCATCCCATGCGGATTTAAAACGGACGGGCGGAGTTTTCATTCATTCTTTTAAATGTTTCGCTTTCTGTTCAATATAGTTATCCAGAATATATACCAAATTCATAAAATTAATAGAAAACAATGACTCGACAGATTACTCGAGCAGCAAGACCGTAACACAGGCATAGTTGGTAAATGAGTAATACTCGCGCAATTATGAATCAATCGGAACAATGCTGATGTTTCCTCGCCATTGTGCCTTTCGAGGAAACCAGGTTCAAATAAGGAATTGGATAATATCCTTCCTATGCTGTGTCACTAATGGTTTACTAGATTGTCACAGTAAACCAGCAGTAATTTCAAATTCGTTTATCGAATCCAAGTAAGGAAGAGGTTTAGTTTATTAATTTTAATATTTCGTGCGTGTAGTGATGATACTCACTACATAGTATAAAACAAAGTCGCTTTCTCTGTCCCTATGTCCCTTTGTATGCTTAAATCTTTGAAACTACGCACCGAATTTTGATGCGGTTTTTTTTTAATAGATAGAATGATTCAAGAGGAAGGTTTTTATGTATAATACATGAATAATATAGTAGAGAAACATTAATAAACTTAGTTGCACCCGTGCGAAGTCGGGGCGGGTCGCTAGTATTACCTAAATAGGGAAATTAAGGGCCTCAACATTTTTTTTTTAATCTTTGACGTTCATTAAAGAATGTACCTAATACAAAATGCAGTGGTAATGCCTCATAATAGCCATATAGTCGGAATCTATGTATACTTATTGCTTGTAAACATTGTTTATTGTCAATACATAACGAGACGAGCGGGCAGGTCTGACACATTGCAAAGGGCCACGCACGACACCGTCCAAAGAAATAAAATATATTTATTGGAAATTTTGAATGTCTCTTTTGCAGTATATCAAATCTGCATCTGTTTAATATGCTCGTTATGGCCTCTACCTCAACTCTGACCTACAACAATTGACAATGGTGTTAAGTTAATTAAAGGTGTATTATGTTGTGTTTTACGGCAGGCCCCTATTTCCTGTAGTTAGGCTTTATATTGTCGTGCGGTTACCAGGCCCCTACCATGGGAAATCACACTGAAACATCTTTCTGTGTAAGTGCAAATAAGATGAGTGAAATTTTCAGTAGCCACGTTCTGGCTGGGTCATTGTGCATGAGGTATATTTCTTTTTAGTTCAAGCCGTACCCGTTGTTGCCTCTTATTTATTGATGACGGTGAAAAACGGAAGGGAAAAATCATTTTACAGACATCTAGGTATAAGATATCAGAGTGAAGGAACGGGAGTGCAACAGTGCTTGATTTAAAAATATTTTCGGATTGAAGATGTCGAAACTCGACAAGGAGATGTTATTCTAGCCCGTGGCATCCTCATAAAATGTAACTGTTACTGTGGATATCATGCTAATCTATATTATTAATTTAATAATTAAGTAATTATCTAAATATATAAAAGGAGAAACTGACTGATTGTCATATCATCGCACAGCCTAAACGGCTAAACGTAGGCACATGAAATTTGGAATAGACGTAGCTTAGGTACCGCAGAGGTGCATTGAGAAAGGAATTCCCGAAATTCTCTCAGGAATGGGAGTTAGCAGGAAAAAACATTTGTATGAAAAGTCTAAACCGTTCAAGTTGGACGCTTCAAATTTGACATGCAGATAGCTTAGTAAACGTTTAGCTTAGCTGCAACAGGATATTGCAAAATTCCTACGGGAACGGGAGTAAGTGTATATAACAGTCAAAAGATCGTTACGTGTTCTCCTCTGTGTTCAGAAAAGGAACATTTTGTTACCCCGAATTTAACGCGAGTGATAAGCCGCGCGCAAAAGCTAGTTCGCTTTATAAAACAAAGTAACGTAATAAATAAAAACTGTAATAAAATTAAAAGCGTTTTATAAGCCCGTCAACCCATTAAAACTGAATAAGCCATCACTTTCGTTCAAATTGCATTAACGAATCGATCCGTTTGTTTTACTTAATTGAACATAAAAACCAAAAGTCATTCGCCTTTCCAATCCGTGTGATTTCCAAACACGGTTCTTTAATTAGAGATTAATTTGTTTGATCTAGAACCAGCTCGGGTTTATGTAGATCGAGTGACAAACATATCGGATGGCGCTCTCTATTTGCTTATACATATTGCTATATCCATTTGTACCGTAATACCTACATTATAAATGGATTGTCAAATTCATTAGCGGTTAGGTGGAGCTTATATAGCAGTAATTAATTAGGTAAGGAGGTTCCTTCTTAGACTACCTACCTGCCCTCGTTTGTGTCTCGTGTTTTTTTTGTAGGCTAAAATAAGAATTGTGCTTAGGTATAATTCTAGGGGATTTTGAGCACGACGCTCTAACCACTATCTTGTTTGAATTTTAGTAAGTATCCATACTAAAATTACAAATTGCGAAAGTAACTCTGTCTGTCTGTTTGTTACTTTTCCGCTTAAACCTCTCAACCGATTTTGATGAAAGGCAAAGACAATTTTTAGACCCTGAGAAAGAACATACCCTACCTTTTATTTCGAAAAAGGGATCTGTAATCGATCTCTCGAAAAGAGCAACTATCGAGTTTCTTGCCGCTTCTTCTCGGTAGACTGCATTGCATTACTAAGTCGGTGGTCGAGTCATTATTTTATTGACGACTAGCGGCCGCCAGCGACTCCGTCCGCATGGGTTTCGTTTCCGTACACAGTGTTACTATAGATAGCTTAAAGCCTTCCTCGACAAATAGTAAGTGGACTATCCAATACAAAAGATTTTGTCAATTCGAACCAGTTGTTACTGAGATTAGCGCGTTCAAACCAATCTGGATCAGGATGTTACACGTGTTATTGTGAGTCAACCATGAAAGATAGACATATGCTGTTCAGGGATATTTTTTAGGCAATTGTATGAAGAATATTTCCGTCGTACATGATTTTTATGTAACTTTAACCATTAAAGCTGCACACGCGACAGAAGCTTAAAAAATGAAGTAAATTCTCCCGTTTTCCCAATATTTCCCATCACTACTCTGCTCCTATTTATTGTAGCGTGATGAAAATTATCCTATAATATACCCAGGAGTATAAAGAATAATTGTACAAAGTTTCGTCAAAATCCGTCCAGTAGTTTTTGTTTCTATAAGGAACATACAGACAGACAGACAGACAGACAGACAGACAGACAGACAAAAATTTTACTGATGGCATTTTTGGCATCAGTATCGATAACTAATCACCCCCTGATAGTTATTTTGAAAATATATTCAATGTACAGAATTGAACTTTCTACAGATTTATTATAAGTATAGATTTATAAGTGCCTTGTAAAGGCTATATAAATAAATTAATATTTTGATTTTGATTTTTGATTTTGATTTGAAGTCGCGGGCGGCCCCTAGTTATGGATAAAAGAACCCTTTTCCCTTAGTAGTGGTTAGTTCAGAATGCGTCCCGCAATGTCGCGTTTACGACGCATTGTGGCGGTTTACGAGGCAAGCCTCCAGCTCATAATGCGCCTATGTTTGCGTGTTTACTCCTTTTTGTCAGAACATACGGGTAATGGCGATGCTTTGCTGCCAAGTATCTCATTTACTTGATGGAAATATCCCGAGAAATATCTGGAGAAATCCGGCCTCTCCTTGTCATAATCGACATTTCGAATTGGGTTTAGAATGCCTAATTATTATTTGTTCTTAGCTAATATTGTACTACTTATTTGATAGAAGCCTCTTTAAACATTATTACAAATGAATCATTATACCATCTAACTAAACGGTCACTAACTCATAGACTCTTAGACACTTTATTTATTTTTCTTTTTTTCTGACAGAAGCGGCAAACGAGCTAGCAGGTCGCCTGATGGTAAGCAAGCACCGCCGCCCATGGACATCCGCGACACCAGAGGTATCGTTGATGTGTTAATTGCCGGCCTTTCATTGGGGGGGGAGGGGGGTATGGTGGTGTGGGCCTCCGGCACACTCACAAACCAGACGATACACAATAGTAGATACTATTATTTCACGCTGATGTTATGTGAGAGGGTGGTACTTCCCTGGACGAGCCGGCCCATTGGTGCTGCAAACAGCTTGGCTCTACCACTAGCAAAGAAATCTTATACTAGCAAAGAATTCATACTGAATTCGACGTATAAATGAGTCTAATCCAAAACCTTAGCCCACAGCACATTTGTGCCCTGACGAAGTAAATCTTCTCTAATTATTAATGGTGGAAATACTTTCTTATCGTCAATAGGTCTTTCTTCTCCTATCATAAACTGTCAAACCTTTCAACGTAAGCTGAAATGTTGTTGTTCCTATTTTTCATACATTCATCATTTCCCTCAAATTACGAGGACTGCAACGCTTTTACATAGATTTGATTCTAATCGATTGCTATTTGATCGAGATGCCTAGCTTACATTCACTTTATTTAGATAAAAATCTTATGAATCTACTAGCGGCCGCCCGCGACTCCGTCCGTTCCCGTTCCGTTTCCCGACACATAGTGTTAAAGGTACTATAGCTGAAAGTCTTCCTCGATAAATGGATTATCCATCACAAAATCATTTTTTCAATTCGAACCAGTCGCTCCTGAGATTAGCGCGTTTAAAAGAACAAACAAACAAACAATGAAACTCTACAGTTTTTTTATATTAGTAGATATAGATAGTATATATGAGTATACCTAGAAATTGTGTGGAAACAATACAAGGTTACTTTTGCGCAAACAGTAGGTAGGTATTCGAGTTTGCGATAACCCCGCAGTGATTGTAGTCACGAGGTTTTTATTATTGAAACGACACTTAATTGATTAAATTATAAGTAGGTACGGTTATTTCCAATGCTGGAAGTCGGTGAATAGTGTTATCATTATGTAATAAGTTATGATGATTTATAATATAGGTACTAAGTGGTGACGAAAATAGTACCGGCGTTTCAGATATGACCTGATCGGATGGAACCATCATAATCTATACTAATATAATATAGTTAAAGAGTTTGCTTGTTTGTTTGTTATATATTCCTTTTGTTGAGGAAGGCTTTAAAGGTATAGACGGAGTCGCGCGCGGCCGCTAGTTTTTCATAATTTAAGTTGTTATTTATGCTGCCACAATTTACTATACTCAGTCGGGTCATAAGTTCTGTCACAAACTTTTTAGGAAATTATCAATACACTTTTGGAGATATACATAAAAATTATATATGAAATGAAAGGTTATTAAATTTACAATATCATTTTATCAATATCATTTGAAATGTCCTCCTCCATTTTGGACAGATGCCTTTAATCTACGAAGACAGTCATCGATCGCTGCACGCACCACATTCTTACACCTTTCTTTCGCTGATTTAATCAGAAACGCTCGGAGAGACACCAAATTCAGGTGAGGTTAAGTACAGACTTTTCCCTTCAAAAATTGGTATAACTTGTAATCCCATCGGCTTAAATGGTGACTAGAAGAGAGCCGGTGTTCATGTCGCGTGAAGTCAATTCCGCGCGCCGTCAACCAGTATTTCGTGCTTTGGGCCCTATGAGCCAGTGTAGAGTTTTGTTGGAATGTCGTATGTCTGTTCTTGATTATTATTTAAGATAAAGGTTGTACTACGCTTGTTAGGACATTATTTTGATATAGTACGGCCTTGATTTTCCCCCTTTTTTACCGAAAAACACCTCAGTTATGCCTGAATACGAGAGTCCAAGGCAAATCATGAATGAGTAAGAGTGAAGACGGCACTGGTCCCTCAAAATACACGTGCTTGCTTCTTCACTAATGTGGGCATACACTTTATCATTTTGTTTGTGATAATTTAAACCTATCATTAAAAAAAAAGACATCCAAAAAAAGAATTTCGCAAATTTTTTTCCAGCGTGCCGTCGTAACAGAGCCCGGGATCTTTCTAGCTTAATTTTCTTTATACGATCATTTGAAAAAATCCGGTCTTCTAACGATAAGCACGTGGTTTCAGGTTTTTATTTAGCACTCTTTTTAGTTTGGTTCTGTTTAGCCACAGCAGGAGGGCTAGCGTTTTTTGTTTACGCACGGGATTTTTTTCGTTTGACGCCTTCACTGCTCTGATGACCGCTAGTGTTTCTAAAAGAGCAAGGTCTGCCGCTTCTTTTACGATTTTGAAATCTCGAGACTTCAGTGTATCGATTCATAGTACAATAAAAGAAATAGGACGCTTTTTTCAACTTTTGTACGAAATTGAAAATCACCTTCTATGCGTTACAACAGCGGTGCAACGGAAAACCCGTGACTCTATTGTCTTTGATCGTCCATTCCATATTCAAATATGTATAAAAATAATTAGTTCTTCTATTTCCGATATGTATAAATGTTCTATTTTTAAAATTAGTCGCAGAAAATCTGGTCGGTCTTCAAAACTCAAAATTATAAGGTTGTGACAGAACTTATGACCCGACGTATATAGTGTTTTTATTTTAAGCGCTAGGTTCTTTTCTTAAAATGATTTAAAGCGTTTTAGTATTCAGCTACCAAAAAAGAAAGCTTACTTATGATTAGTTAAGGTTCTCTAAATTAGTAACTACAAATATGATTAGATTATTTCTTCTAAATAGAGATTTTTGAACATATCATTCTAAACATAGCTCTCACAGAGAATCCACTGGCACTCGCGTCCACAGCTACAGTAATTCCGATGTAGGCAGTCGACTTATCAGTGGCGCAGCAGTAATCACCTTAAGTGTACCGACTGGGTTGATAACGCTGTTTCAGATAATGCAATTGCCGCAATTCGGGCCGATTGATCATTATCAAGTGTCATTATGTGTGGAAGTCCATTAACTTGCACTACACTTTCGCAAACATATTTTGTTGTTGTGCCTACAATGCCTGAAAAATATGACATTTCATGCATCAAATAGCCGTTACACACAATGGAATCGTCGAGTGAGGACCACGTAACTGCATTTTTCAATAAGTACGAGTTTCTGATCATTTAGGGTGATTAAAGAGGAAGTTCATGTGTTTAATACATGCACGTTCTTAATTACACTTAGGACCAGCACAGCATCACCGCACACCCGTGCGAAGCCGGGGTGGGTTGCTAGATTATTATTATAGTGTCTCATTCAAAAAGGTGGAGGCATTCGCATCCGTAGCCACAGTAAATTGTGTAGGAAGTCGATTTATCAGTGGCGCAGTAATCATCATTAGCATACGGCGCGGCTGATAACGCTGTTTCAGATAATGCATTGCTAATTGTCGCAATTCGTGCACTTCACTACCGCAATAGTTTTTGACGCATTGCGTACAATTTCTGAAGAGAATAATTTCATGCATCAACTGGTTGTTATAAATAAACAACACGTCATGTCGGGTAGGGAACACGAAACTGCTTCCCTTTTTACACGGTTTTCTTTATCAGATTGTGTAAGGTCCACCACAAGGATGTATGATAAACCTTACAGTCGGGATGCTAACGCTAACGCTTAGGGACGCTGAAGGGCGGTGACTCCGAAGAGAGCCAAATAACTAAACCCGACGAGTGCTGATTGAACACTGATTTATTATAAGTAACTTAAAATGTAGGTTTGACGGAACATTGCTAGACAAGCTAAATAAGTGCGCTACAGTAAAATGTAAGTACCTACAGTGAGTAATGTGCGGCTGGCCCGTACAGATTGAGTGATTCAAAAGAAAGGTTAACCCTTTCCCTGCGGGCTCATCGTTCACAAAACCTTCACCGTATACTGAAGACGATATAACTCGTTTTCCAAAAGTCGCGTTGGTATACGGAAGACGAGATATGCCGTCTGACAAAAGCGTTCCCGCACGGCGGTAGGCGAGTTTACTCGTCTCAGGAATGTATAGTCAATTGAGGAAAATAAGGGTAAATGTTGCTAGATGTAAATCAGCCAAGAGTGACTAAGTTTTTAAAATGCGGTTCCGTAGTAAATAGCATGTCTTTAAAACATTATGATTATAGCTATAAAAAACAGTTGTGTTTATTTGATTATACCTACATACATAAATGTTTTGCTGAAAAAAAAAGAAACGTTTATCAGATAATTAAAACCAAGCCGAACTTGAATTATTTTAACAGAAACTACCTGACTAAAGAAGTTTAAACATTTACAAATTCACAAATAACTTAATTTTTATTTAGATCATAATTAAACTTTAAAACAAGGGACTCTTCACCTTTGTCATCAAAGCTCTCATTGACGAATGTTGTGTTACAAATATTTACACGTATTCAACTCTAGCCATTTTACCCCTAATTAGGACGTATTAACTCGCCTACCGTATATAATCATCTCCAATCAAGACGAGATTACTCGCCTTCCGCAGCGAACGCAAGCGACGATTTTTTTATTTTTAACAGGCAATACTAATCATGTATATAACTATAACTTCTGTCCTGGAAGGACAGAGAAAATTGGGCCCGTCTGTGCGAGCAGTTTTCGATTTCAGTGCTCCGTATGTAGAGGTAGATAAATGTAAACGAGTTATCTCGCCATCCGCAGCGAAAGGGTTAATGTGAATAATATATGCATCATCTTTAGCATACTTAAGTAAAAAATATTGCATCCGTGTGGAGACGGGGCGAGTGGTTATACTTATTATGTACAATATTTAAAAATGCGAAGGCACTCGCGTCCGTAGCTACAGTAAATTGTGTAGGCAGTCAATTTATCAGCGGCGCAGTAGGTAATCATCATTAGCGTACGGCGCGGTTGATAACGCTGTTTCAGATAATGCACTAATTGCCGCAATTCGGGCTGTTCGAGTACATTTTGATAATGGACTTACACTGTATTGCCGCAAAAGTGTTTGACGTTTTCCCTACGATTTCTGAAAAATACACTTTATGCAACAAGTTTTAATCATCCTGGCGCCTCTCCCGGTTGCATCCTTGGCTATTGCCACGGAGCCCAGGGTACGCTAACATTATGATCATGAATTGACAAGCCTGGTTATTTTATTAATCAACTAGCTGTAATTATATATGAAATACATATTGGTATCGGTAACCTGACTATCTGAATAAGTGTTATGTAAAGAAGTGGAGTTAACAGCTATTATTGGTCAGAGGAAAAGGTGTTATCGTTGACGATCCCGTTTAAAATTTAAAGTACTTAGCTTACCTATCTAAGTATTACGTATGTAATGTCAATGTCAATCGAATATTCTATAATTTACTTTTCACTGTCTAATTTACTTACTTAAACAAAAATAAACGAAACGACAAGTAAAGTCGTATTAATAGTACTAAGTAATACTATAATGAAACTATTATCGCAAATAATGTAACACTAATGTTATTTACAAGTCCATTATTTCTTGCTACATCAAAAACCATTATCGGAATGTAAATGTGAGTGAAGTCCAATCAAAGCGGTGATTTATTACACGCAGCGAGTCACGCCCGTCCGCAACATGTCCGCCAGATTGCACATATTCAAATTATCCTCCATTGCGAAATTAAATAAAGAGAGAAACAAAAAAACGCGAGTGGCACGCTTCTTTTTAATTCCCCCACCCGCCCCGGGCAACTATTGAATAGAACTCGTACTTCGTAGGGCGACTCACCCCATCCAACTAATTGATCCCTCGGAATCTAATCTCTCGCTCTAACTCGCGCGATCGACATAAGTTCATCCCGCTCCAAAATACGATTGGGATGGCGCGGAAAACTTTTGGCTATGCCTCGGGCCGCGTTTGAATTTCGAAGACAGAATATTTGTGATCATAGTCGGCAGATTTTTCTTGCCCTCACAAAAATACTTAGCAATCTTTGTCCCTTTAAGAATAAGACTGAATATCGCGTGGATATTTTTATAACGAAGGCAAAATAATAGTTGGTATATGCAAGATTGATGTATAAATCAGTATCGAGTGACGATGAAAGGAAGATTGCGTCGCGTTGACGCTCTGGGCGGGAAAGTGGAAATGGAGTGGGATATTTATTGCCTTTTAGCTGAATAAATGTGCTGATGTCGGCGTTATTGGAACGACGGGTTATCGATGGCGTCGTCTGGTGTCCGGAATGCGAAATCTCTTACAGATTTACGACTATTTTATACCCACCTACTCAATAAATAATGGTTTACTTTAAGCACAGGCCTGTATTGACTGTATTTATTACCTTTGAGGGTAATTTTCCGAATTTACCAGTAGGAATCGCTGATATGATACAAGGAAAACCAGACCATTTGGATCATAGTCTGGATCTAAGTAGTCTGGTTTTCTTTGTAAGGGTTTCGGAAGTTAGACAAAAGTAGCTCCACTGAATAACCAGGGTGGTCGATTCAGAATCATAGTACATAGATATAGGCTCCGAGGTAATAAATAGCCGAGGATGCAACAGGAAACGCAAAGATGATGATGATTATGATGACTTAAGCTGCTATGAAAATAAGCTGCATATAATTATTTGGTGTAAAATACATGCGATCAGATTTCACCACGCCCCTGCCGAGAGTTAAAATTACTAAATATAAATTTTGTAATTTATGGTAGTAAAAATAAGTCCCTAAGTAAGTATTTGGCCTAAAAGAAGATCCAAGCACTGTATATGCAATAACTACAAAATAAGGGACAGTTATATCCTATACAATGTTTAGAAATCAAGAGCCAAGTTCAAGGCAAAGCATTAAAAGAACTACTAAGTACATCTTTAACATGTGGCCAACTTGAAAGACAAGAAGCCATTAATCTAGATGCAATTGCCATAACGTAAGATATTGGTTTTTGATTAATCTCTTCGCATTAAGATATAAAAGAAAGATTTTGAGAAACGTTTAAATAGGAAGTATAGGCGAAACGAAGAGGTCAGGCATTTTACGATATTTATTATGTATTGAAGTAATAATGACATTTAAAAATGACCGTTAAAGTTTTCTAATAATGATGTTTTTGTAAATATTGGCAAATACACAATCATATACCAAGCCTAGTGTATTTGCTTGAATAAAACACACCTTTAGAACACAATTAAATATACAGCTAAATTGGAATCCGTTTACTTTTTTGTTTCCTAAATGGTCATATTATAATGGCATTCTTTGACTTTAATGGCTGCCGTTTATTCCTCACTCACTTTTCAAGCATTTTTATGGTAAATGAGTTCTTATTTGTTAACCAAGCGACTTCTGTGCGATTACATTATAGAGTTTAGCAGTACTTAACTATGTAACAGTCATTTACTTCATTTAAAATGTTGTTATTTGTAAGTACTCTGCCTTTCTTGACTGTCATATTTAAATGTGTTCGCTCCGCGATTAAATTAGTTCAATTATTTTACTTGAACCACGTTTTTATTCAGCTTTTTGCAATAAATATATCAACAAAGCTTCCATTATATTTTTTATTTCCATCAGGAGAACTATCTATGTTTGTTCGCCCACTACACTGTCACTTATTAAAACGCCGCTGAAGAAGGAAATATATTTCATACAAGGCATGCAATTGATTGGTCTCTACTATGACAGCTCCTTCATCACTAATTACTTATTCAACTGTTATCTATTCATGTTCTCCTACATACCCAACTTACTACATACTAATTACCTACTTAACCATCTAATGAATGAGTTGCTAGGAAACAAAAACATCTAACGCATTTATTATTGTTAATGAGATTCCCTTCCGAGGGTCGCAGGTGCAAATATCTCAGAAAAAAGCCTGTTGATGTCAAGTGTCCCAAGATGGAGCAATGTGGATTGATGGGTGCAAAATTAAACGATAAATAACTTAAGATGTCACAAGTTCGTTGTAGTTAATTGATTGATCGTTCGTTTTTCGGAGCATTTTCTTCCGGTCCTTTTGCCGTTAATGTATAATTTGCTTCTAAACGTGAGTTAATAAGTTAATTTGATGTTCTTTAGTACTGTGGCAGTTGATGATAAATAGCAGAAAAAAGTATATTGTCCACGGAACGTGGTTAGATCCACAGAATTTGTATTGATAAATATCTAATGTCAAAAGATGAATTCATTATAAGTTTGCTAATATTATGATGATTTACACATAAGAAGATGTAAGGTAGAATGACTTGTCAAGCCGAATCTTGTAATTTATTGTGTTGTTAATATACCCTACCTAAAAATGTTTCCTAGTCAAATATCAGATTGATAGACAGCTTTGCGTCTTATGAGCGGTCAATGCCTCTCCACTTCAATTTGCTAACCAGACTAAACCACTCTTTCTGTTGTAACCATTATAGCCATCTTCATAAATTATTAAATTAAATTGTTGAATAGACGAAAATCACCTGGTATCGACCAGATTTCGATTTATAAAAAGAAGACAAGGTAATTTATAAGATTTACAGCCGTCTTTACTACTATACCGGCTAGATTTTATTTGCCATAAATCGTTGAGTTTAGTGAGATATTTGGCCGCGCTTTTTATCCAAAATGTAGTAGGGTACTTCGAATTAATGATATCCATGGTAATATATATTTTATGATTTGGGATTTTATATTTTTACTACCCGTTCATCTACTCACAAATACAGCTACTAGCTATCTGTGTCGTGAAACCGAGCTTAAAGACGCTCCTCCAGACGTTAAAGTCATTGCACGACAAAACACGGCGTCCCCTTTCAAAGAAAATGTCATTTCTTTTCCTGAATGGAAAATGTCATTTCTTTTCCAGATGGAAAAAAATCGTCCGTAATTTTTATCGTTCCACAAAGAGCGCTAGTGTGCAACCAGTGGCAAGATAAACAGGCAAGGGGTAAGAAGGCGGTGTGCGGGCAAGCAGGCCCGAGCCCGCGCCACCTCGACCGACACGCAAGCGATCCCGCGTACCAGGCGCCCAGAACGCGCGGAGAGGTCGCCGCGTGCCATTCCGCTAGCCCGTCTCGCTCGCCTTATCGACGACCCTCGCTCTACTCAATGAGGCAAACGGCCTTCGTCAACAAATATCTACAATCTAATTTAAACTTTAAACGGTACCAATTGGGTTGAAATCTCAGTTAACAGAAAATCTTTATGAGTTTTAATGGTCCTCGTCGTTGAACCTCCGCGCAGCGTACTACGAAAATGGTAGCGTTTTCTGAAGCACGTGAAGAATTTCTGATATATTTCGTAAATTTATGCTCTCCTAATAGCCTCGATGCTTAAGGATCATTTTAGCGTGGTTGACATTCCTTTTTTGTTGTTTCGACGATATAAAATTCCTTGGGAACTATCGACGAGGCTGTGGCGCGTTGATAAAAAATAAAGTGAAGGAAATTTTAAAAAGTGGAATGCTCGGTTTGGCGGCATTGTGTTGGTTTTTATCGGCGGCCTGTACTGTCGCATGTCGAGGCGTGGGACTATTTACCCTTTTTGGAGCTCCGTTCAGAATAAATAATGACGTAAGACAGCTAGCGTTTGTTAATGGCGGCTCGTATCGACTCGGGCCCATTGTCTCGTTGTTACATTTTTTATTAGATCGTCAAGATAAACACGATTGATAGTTGTTTTGAGTTTATCTGCTATTGAGGTCGATAAACACTTAACCGGGCTAGATGAATACGAAAGCGTTCTAATTTCTGAATGTGAAATATAGGGGCATGATGAATATGCTAATATTAAGTCATCACTGAAATCCTATTTCTTAACAGATTTGTTCGACTTGCAAATGTGTTAATGCGTCCTTATTTTTTAAAGTTAGTTGTTAATTTTGTTCTAACCACAATTTTTATATGTGTAGTTAAATCTACTAAAAACTTTCGTGTTGGTTTAACCTGTAAAGGAATTATTTTATTATAGGCTATAAAGACCTGATGGGTAAGAAATAAATGAAACCTTGTTAATTTATGATGATTGGTTTTGACGTGGATGGGTCATTTAAAAAATGGAAAACGTAGTATTTTAAAATTATATCGTAACTAGTAGCGCCATCTGAGGCCAAGAACCCTCATGACTTGAGATTGCGAGATATCCCACGCCCTCGTGGCGCCAAGATGGCGCGTGCCGCGACACAACGGGCCCCGGTACCAGGAGCGCATAAACCCGCGGAGTTATCGTACCCCGCTGTTCTCATTCTTTGCATTTGCGCAGTATGTGGCGATCATTTTAAAAATGACTTATCATCCTCGACACCTATTTTAAACCTTATTGTGATACTCATAAGGTTATCGGAGTATTTTGTCGATGCAACGTGTGTTTAATGACTGCGTCACCTCAATGCCTGCCGTGAGGGGAATGTGTCCGCCACTTCTGCGCGTTGTATGCGGCCCTGGTAGTCAGCGCGCACTGCGCAACTCCCCAGACACACGACGTCACGCACGCTCCCGCACACAGGGCAATCTCGCCGGGCTAGTATCACTATTATTATCACATTGGAGTAGATAAACACAGTGAGTTACATGTCACATGTCTCGCGCAATATGTACTGCGCGCATTACAAGATATCTCGATAATTTCTACAAGAACTACGCCTTCACGACACCGGTACATACTTCGATACCTATTACTGAAGGAGCACATGTCATGTTTCATGTTTAGGATCACTTATGTTTACTGATATTCATACATTGTGTGTGGTATTATGCAAACAACGTAGACCGGTACGCCAAGGCTGTGCTAATAAAAGTCAATAATTTATGCGGAACTTATTATGCAGATAATATTGGATGATACGGATGCGGTGTTACGGAAAATATTAATTTTGTTACTAGCTAACCAGATTAACAGGCAGCAACAAGGTTTCGATAATTCCCTAAATAAACATCTATTATGTTAAACTTGTTTGGCCTAGTATTTAACGCTGATGCAAAGTTCAGACTTTGATGGAGCAAGAATTCAATACTGATCTAACTCTGGCCGTTATGATTCGAAACTACATAATAAGTACGGTAAACCTAACAAGATACAGGTACGTCAAAAAATATTTTAAGGGCAAATTATTCAGTGGAAATGTAATAAATTCAAAAAGAAAGCTTCAGTTACAATAAATTGATAAATCCTTTTAGGCGAAACATGAGGAGGAGAGAAGTTGTTTGTGTCATAAAAAGGGTGTTTTTTTACCAACGGTTTTAACAATTTTTATTTTGAACCATCAAAAATCTTGTTAAAATAGTCGAAAAAATAAAAAAAAACTTTATTTGATTCGATTGAAGAGCAGATTTTTACCAAACAAGGCTTGTGAAAAATCGTCAAGAAATATTTTGTATTCAGTTAAATTTATTCCTCATTAAAGTTTTTTGAATAAGCTGTAGGTACTATTTTAATTTAAGAATAAGGATGTACATACGCCTATGTAACACATCATGATTTATTTCAATAATAAAAGCATTTAAATAAATCCTAAAAGTCACTCTTATACGCTTACGTTACCAAGCGTGCCAGATATATTTATTGTAAACTGACTGAAATTTATGACCAAATGATATTTTAAACGAATTAAATATCATTTAAATTCTCGTAAATTAGAAGCATAATTAATTTATTGAATCTATAAATGTGTGATTTACGATTGCCTTATGTAATTTATAACTTCTTCCGTGTTCATATGACGCAATAGGTATTATTGATGTTTGTTTATCTTTTAATATTCAAAATTATTTTGAAAATAAGTCAATGCTAAATGAGAAATGCCATGCATAGCTACCATGGATTTAAAATGTGGCGTTTCTTGATTTATTCCATTCGCGTATATTTACCACAAATGTACGGTTGTCTGTTGTTTTCCCGAAAATTATATGCAATAATACTCATTTTCCAGAATTTCACTTGCCCGAATTTCATTTGCCCGAATGTTTTGTTTACCATATAATTTATGTGTCATATTCTTGTTTTCCCGAACCTTAGATTTCATAATGATACAATTTCCATAAACTTTGTCATCCATAATATTAATTACAATAATATTATTTAACAGAATATTTGAATGCCACACAAAATATTAATGTCGAATCATGTTCTAACCTAACCTAACCTAAACCTTACCTAAGTTTAACCTGAACTAACAAACGACGTAAAAAACGATTATATCTCTGGCACTTCGCCGGCCGCTGCCGCGGCACGCTCGCTTCGCTCGCTCGGCTCGTGCGTTGACTTTCATGTTCTAACCTAACCTAACCTAAACCTTACCTAAGTTTAACCTAACTAACAAACGACGTAAAAAACGATTAGATCTCTGGCACTTCGCCGGCCGCTGCCGCGGCACGCTCGCTTCGCTCGCTCGGCTCGTGCGTTGACTTTCATGTTCTAACCTAACCTAAACCAAACACAATCGTAACCTAAACATAATTAATGCTTTTTCGCAAATTTTATCACCTTTCTGGCAACTTTCATGTTTTAACCTAATCTAATCTTTTTTGCGGCATAAAAATGAGGGGTCTCCAACCTTCTAACAACCAATTTGGATGGCAAGTGATTTTATGGCATATAATTATTATGGTTTTCGATGATTATAACAAATCATGTTATTGCAAATGGCTTTATGGGACATAAAGTTTCTAGCAAGTGACTTGTATAGCAAACAATGAGTATGTCATATGAAATTTATGGGAAACAATATTCTATCTGTTGAATATTATAGCAGATGAAATTATGGCAAATGAAATTCGGGCAAGCGTGTGTATCCCGTTTTTTTAATACGACAAAAATAGAATTTGTACGGAACCCTCAGTGCGGGAGTCCGACTCGCACTTGGCCAATTTTTTTCTGTTTCGATGGCATATTAGACAGTGATTTTACAATGTGATAGGAGCAATGGAGGACTAATTAATTCAATGGCGAAAGAAAATTGCATCTCCGTCTGGAAAGAGGTAAGAAGAAATGAGAATTACTTGAGTAGCAAGAAACATTTTATTTTAATATCCTGTTAAAGACCTAAGAAAATAAATCTAAAAACCTAAAACTATAAAAAAAAATTACAAAATTAGATTAAAAAACCTGGTACTTCCCTGATAATTTGGTACAAAATATAGGGCATTTTATTTGAGCGAACATTGATTGTCACAATCCCACTAGTTTACACTAGTTACATTTCAGCAAACATTTAGAAATTTAAAAGTAGAATAATATCTTATTTGAAAAATAATGCAAGCGACTGAAAATATGAAATGTAAAACCGTTTTACCGGTTATTTTATTGGAAAGTACGTAAACATGGGTTCATTGTGGAATGGCACGGTAAATCCCGAATATGCGATATAAAAAGGGTAATTTACCTAATCACATAATAACTATTTGTACAGAGCAATCAAAATATTGCTACTCGCCTACTCATTAGCGCGCGATGTAATGAAACAAAACAGCGTCGAGTGAACGCGCCGACCGACGCGCAAACCGCGCCGCCGCTGCTCCGGCCCACGGTCTATCATGCAAGAAGTACGACCGCTATCTGAACCAGATTAACCAGACCTCTCAGTTCAGCCGCCACCCCCCTGGCGCGCATGAGAACAAACAGCGCAGCGGGCCGCGCGGGAGGTCAGCACAGCCGGTCGGTACTGCAGTAATGCGACCTCCACGCCGGCTCTGCGCGCCTAGTAAGCTGCGTACAGTGCGGCAGGCTGCGACCGCATCGCGGCCCGCGCCGGCGGCGGCTGCTGCCGTCGTTGGCCGAGGTCACCGTGGGAGGGTCCCCTGGCAACAAGCCCCTTTATCGCCTCCAATACCTACGCGCAGCGACAGTCGCCACACGAACAAAAAGACCCGAGAAAAATTATTATTAATTTTTTCGGTCAAATGATATGTTTGTTTGCGTGCTCAGTTTATCGAGTCGGCCGTAAAATATCACTTCCGATATCAGTTTCTCGGCGATGAACCGTTGCATCGGCGCCAAATCCTTGAGCTGCAAGCCGATGGTTCTGCCGAACGCCTCGGCTTCGTGTACGGGCGCAACAGATTCGTTCTCTTTTTGCGCGCTTGTTTCGTCTTTTTGAGATTGCGTGACCTGGCTTTCTTCTTCCTCGTGTGGAATTTTGTTTCTCGTTTCTTCTGCAGTGTCAGTGTCGTATATTTCTATAGCTTCCAATTTTATTCTCTTTGGGTTCAAAAAACCTTCCTCTTCGGAGTTGCTCTCATAATCATCCTGAAAGAGACTGAGTTCTACCTGTAAAAATGGTTTCGTTAAAAATCATGTTAACATTAAAATCCGACATTATCTTTAATAAAAACTGAATTCTTTTATCCGCTAGCTCCAGCCCTAAATCAAATTTTACGCACTTACATTACTCGCGTAGTCGATAAAAATAGACAAATTCAATAAATAACACTGGAAATACAGGGAAGAAATAAGGCCGTGTGGGTTTTTTTTAACATTAAGGATTTTAGAATATTGGTGTTTGCAGATAAGTATCGTGCACCGCGTTCAATAAGGCTTTAATAAAAAGGACTGGCGATTATTATTAATACTCAAGAGCGATAAGTAAAGTACGAACTATCTATACTAATATAATAAAGCTGAAGAGTTTATTTGTTTGTGTGTGTTGTTGTTCGCTCAAATCTCAGGAGCTGCTAGTACTGGTGGTCCGATTTGAATAAAATTATTTTTGTGTTGGATAGTCTATATGACGAAGAAGGCTTTTAAAAACTGAAAACCACGCGGAAGCAAAAATACATACCTCCGATTCTTCCCTGCTATTTTCTTGATTTTTTGGTGATGAAATCTTTTCTTCCGTTCCTTCAAAATAAACTTTGTCCAAAAACCTCATCAAGTCGTAATACCACAAGGTGGGCCGGTACTCTTCACAACCCGGGAGCGATAAGCTTGCCAGCACCTATAATAATTATATATTTATACATACATGTTGATCTTCTTCTTCTTCTTAACCAATTTGATATTTCAGACACTACACTATAATGTATTTTTAAACATGCACGTAATTGCAAAACCATTTAAGCTGTAATATTAATATATTTTACAAACCTTATTCCGTTCTCGCTTATAACAACAGCGGATGTTGTCAATTTTCTTTCGTACCGTATCAAGGTTAGCGTCTTCTTGCAAAAGTTTGTACTTCTCCAGAAGTACTTGTAGCGCTGATTCGCGGACTTCTCTATTGTTATAAAATTTGTGCTTCTGCGACCAGAGACAGGGGAAGTCTCTGTATTGTTCTAGGAATTCTTTGATGATAGCTTGTTTTCGTTTTATTGAGCTTTGTAGCGTCATGTTTGCTGTGTTCTTGCGACCGCGGACGCTGGCAGACTGACTGACCTGCCGGCCGGCGAGCGTTCCGATCGCGCGGTCGGATAGCTCTGTCTCGCTCGGCGCCGTGGGTGCGAGGGAGACAGCACTAGAGGTTCCCGCGCCGGGCCGACAGCTGCCGCTCGGTCGTACGGTATGTTGTGAACAATAGTGAACATTGTACCGAATATTTAGCGATTTCATAACGGATCGGATGATGGGTACGATGTTTTAATACAATTTTTCCGTATATTTTTATCTATGTTACCGGCAAAGCATATAATTGGGGTATTCTATACAATACCTAGGTAATGTATTGAATACCTGAGGCGTTCTGGCAATGTGTGAAATACTATAAATGATATTTTCCATTGCATACTTTACCGAGGTAATCTATGCAATGCCTAGGGATTGTTTAGAGTACCTGTTGTGGCACAGGCAATGTGTAAATGAACAGATCGTGGTCTTTATTTTCAAATGTTTTGCAGAATAAAACCTTACTAACCTACAAACTTTGGGACGGAAGACTAACTTGATTAATAAAAAAAAGTAGTTTAGGGTTATTTTTTTTTTGTAAACCCTTCAAAATGTATGATTTTTAAAACCATTTTATGAAATAGAAATCGATTTAATGAAAACTAACTCTATCTTACTAAAGGTTTAATAATATTCAATCGTTTTGTTACTTCTCGAATGATACCCAACATTACTATCCACGTTCCACTCATTCCTTGCCCTCGTATTGCGTACATTACCGGCTGCGTATTTGGTATTATATAGAATACCTAGACAAAGTATAAAATACATAATATTTCATACATCACCTTTACGTCTTTGGGATTATATTCATTGCCTAGGTATTGTGTGTAATGCCGGATTGTACAGATTGCCGGTAACATCTACACTAAAATTAGAGGAAAGATTGTATTTTTGTATAACGAATAAACTCGAAAACTTCTGAACCGATTTGAATAATTCTTTCACTGTTGGCTAGATACACTATCCCCGGTACCGAAAGGGTACTTTTGATCCCGGTAATGTGGGGGAAGGGGGGATATTATGAAGAGCAATTACGCGCGGGTGAAACCGCAGGCGGATGGCTAGTAAGGTATAAGTAAGCGAAGATGTGCAACGATGCACGCTTACCTAGAAGGTTTCGCTCATGCAAGAAGACCCCTATATTGTATAATATTAATATGCAAATAAACAAAAAAAAATCGGACAACATCACATCATACACATAGGTAGGTACAATACTTGAATCAGACTCTTAATGGCAATTGTTGGCGTAATGTGTGCTTATCAATGCAAAAATGATTATGATTCTTCAGATCCGATGTCCTTTAATATGAAAGATTTTACCTTTTTTATTTATTTTTTTAAGTTTTTTCCTATTCATAAACTGCACACGGAGTTAGCCATATCTTAATGATTTTATGTTGAACTAGCGGCCGCCCGCGACTCCGTCCGCGTGGATTTCTTTTTTTCGAAATAAAAAGTAGCCTATGTTCTGTCTCAGGGTCTAAAGATTGTCTGTACCAAATTTCATCAAAATCGGTTGCGAGGTTTAAGCGGGAAAGCGTAACAGACAGACAGACAGACAGACAGACAGACAGACAGACAGACAGACAGAGTTACTTTCGCATTTATAATATTAGTTGGGATGATGTCTTGATAACCATGGCTAAATACATAGATGTATACCCTGTAGGGTCAAAATTATCCCTCCGGCCGTTTTTAGGCAATCAGCAATGTAGGTACCTAGGTAGGTATGTAGGGTATATAATAGTGCGTAGGTATGTACAGTTGCACACCCCATTCACAGCAATCTGACACGACCGTAGAGAGATCAGGCTTGGTTCTGCCATCGGCTTAATGTTTCTTCCGACGAAAGTAGCTCGAGATGAACCTTTGGACACCCATTCGATGACCGGCCCCTGCGAATGTAAACTGCTTATCTTTAGCAATCGCAGACCGATGTACAGAGGTATTTTATCGAGCTCCTGAACAGTTACAACGTTTACAAGGGATGAAATTAAACGCACAACAACTCGTTTGGCAATTTTTATCGAGTGGTTTGCCATTGCCTTCTCCATTTGACACACCAACTCTTAGTGTGTAAGTTCACGATGTTTTCCTTCACTGTACAACTGGTATGAAATTACGTATGTACTTAGCTATTTGATAATTAAGAGATCCGGGCCTGTCCGGGTTTGAAACGCCGAACTCACACATGTAAAGCGGCGCTCTTTCCACTAGGCTACCGAGCTTATTACGATACCTACATAAGAATAACAAATCAGTTTCTGAGCGTCAATGAGCTTGAATGAGTCATAACTTTAGTATCATAAATTATAATACAACTAGCGACCGCCCGCGACTGATTGACCGCGTGGATTTCGATTTCCAATAGCCTAAAACCTTCCTCGTCAAATGAACTATCCAACACAAAAATATTTTTTCAAATTGGACCATTATTTCCTGAGATTAGCGCGTTCAAACAAACATACAAACAAACTCTTCAGCTTTATATATTAGTAAGTATAGAAATTAATCGCAACAAGTGTTGGTAAGCGCATAACTCAACAACGCGTGGACCAATTTGGCCAATTCTTTTTTAAAATGTTCTATTAAGTCTCGGGATGGTTTTTACAGCAAGAAAATTTGACGATTAGACGAAGGGACGGGACGGAACGCGGACGAAGTTGCGGGCGAGAGGCTAGTAATTATAATACAATTTATAATACCGTCAAGCGTATCGCTTGGTTAGTTCGCTGTCAACATCGGCTATGCAGTCGTCATACCGGACGTATCATGCATCGCTTAGGAAATACTTATTCTAATAAACTGCTAAGTACCTAGGTATGTGTTTTTGTCATTCCAGTCAGTGGACAAGCTACCAAACTGCACAATATTATTACATGATCATCGTGTTATTCGTGTGTCTAGTAACCACATTCTATTACGGTCACATATAAAATTTCGTGATCACCAACCCGCCATTTGACAAGCGTGGTGATTAAGTCGTAATCCATCTTTGTAAAAAAACATGTTTTTACATGAAGAAGGCCTTTCCTCCACAGTGAGATATTTAATAGGCTGATAGTAAGTTACCACATTGCACATATTGAAACTCTTAAAAATCTGTGCCGAGTTCCACATAAATATTGCTGGAAAATGCGATCACTTCCTGAGATGCAGATGAGCATGCATTGCGGCTTACCTAATTAGTGTAAGTCCCCTCACTACTGCATTTATTTAACTAAATCCGATGCAAATCATTAAACACATCGGTCTACGAGTGACAGAGCAATTAATGAATGAACATACATATTAAAGAACCAACCATCCGAACATATCAGTACCGCCTCTTGTTTTAAGTTTAAGTCGGTCCAAAAATTTGCAAATTTCGCCAACTCGCTCGCTCGCTTCAAACTAGTTCGATCAAGCAAGATGACACAATTGGGTATTTGACTGCATACGAAGTAAATTATCATATTAAAACATTAAAGATGAAATCAAAAATTAAGCAAAATTGTTTATCCCACAGTTACTTTTGAACTTTTAACAAATTATTACACTTAATTGAAACTGAAAGAGTATTGATTTGACAATACAGAAATGTGATGTCACAATTCTCTATTCCATACAGTTTTTCCTACAAGTTTACGTTTTCATAGTTATAAAAGAGAGGTGATTTGACCATTCAGTCAAATACCGGATTCAATATAGGCTGTAGTGTCACACACACAACAACTTTCTTGGCAATTTACCACACACATTGTATGTTATAATCAGGCCGGTCAAGGATTTTAGTTGGGAGCCCAGGTGTGATGTAACTAGGAAAGGCGCGTAGAGGATGATGATGATGATAAAGATGAGGATGACTGTAGCGTCACACGGCGAAAAATACGAACTCTCTAATGCCCGCCGTATTTGTTTAGCTCTTGGTTTCTTTCTTGTTAAGCCATTTATGGGTATAGGTAAGTCAAAGGAGCGCTTTCGCCATAAAAGAGTAGGAAGTCGTCATGTTTTGCTCAAGAATCTCATTATCAAAATGAAATATTATTTTGTAGTCCATGAGAGCCTAGTGCATTAGTGCAGAAATGTTAGACCTGGTCTACGAAAGAAAAGATAGAAAAATAGTTTATTTAAGAGCGCAACATAAACTTTTTTAACATAGCATAGCAGCTTACGTACTAGTCGTGTTGTCTAAGCTGAACCTAACTTTTGATTTACGATTATAAAATCCGCGATGTCTATTGATTCTTAATATTTTATACCAAAAGCAGATTTCTACGAAATGGGGAAACTGTATCCAAACAAACAAAAATGCTTATTTCAAGACCGGTTGTATTTAAAGCTTGAAACAGGCACCACTCCAGCTTTAGACCGCCTCTACAAATATCAACCTTTCATTCGCTAATAAAACCTCCTTCCCACCTTCCAATCGACTAAATTTTCAAATTAATACACAAGTAAACTACCGGCCAACATTAATTCTGAGAGAAAAGAAAATGTGTTCGGAATTTGAAAAGTTCCTCAGATTTTCCATCGAAAAATGTTACACTCCAGTTTAATGCCGCCTCTGTATCCAAGAGCTCTCGAGTACAAAGACCCGACTTTGGTTTGGCCGAGGGGTAGGCAGTGCGGCAACGGCGCGGCGCGCGACCGCTATTTATTGATCTCCCCTTTACGACTTCCATCGCTTTCAGCGCTAGAGAATTTTTCCTTCGTTAGATGCTGAAAAAGTAACAGCGCTTAAGCCGCTGCATGAGATAAAATAAAGTGTTCCACGCACACATAGAAACCGATTTGAAACTTTAAGCTTTAACAGCGCTGCAATATAACTTGTAAGGTTAGACGTTTGATTTTTAAAGCTATTATAGATTTTGAGTCAAATGCACGTGGGGTCTCGATTTTTAAAGTCGTTTGTTTGTGTGAGCGTGCCCCGGGCGTAGCAGATTGGAGTGAGGGCGTCTATTTGGGAATTGAATGACAGGTAAACGGGTAATTTTCCATAAATAACTAAGCAGGTGCAGCTGTAGGTACACATTAAGGAAAACCCTCTCATTAGGTATTTGAAAGCGGATTTGTAAAACGGATCACAATAGCATTTTATGTGAATAAGGTAACTTTAACTAAATGGACACGAGTCATCATTACTATTTGATTTTTCGACGTCTTTGCCGGTTAGCAATTAGACATTATGAAACAACGTTCTTATTTTGAGGAGATTTCAGATCGGGCTCCGGTAGTGCTTACTAGTTAGTAATTTTCTAGCAGCATTTTCTTATATTGGCAATATAAATTCGGCAAAGAAATAAGTTGTCAAACTTCGAAGGTTGCGATGGAAAAGTGGTCACGGTAAATGGATGGCATCGTTGGTCAACGAGTTGGTTGTCAGAGTTATTTGCTGGAATGGGGAAGGAGGGATAAGGGAAAACAGTTCTTCAGAAGACTCACCGTGGTAGGTATATGCGGTAATGCGGTAAAACACATTCAGGGAACCTAATGACCCTATTGGCCTCTTTGCCCCAATTATGCGTACATCCCATCGTTACAATCTGTCGAGCGCATCTACGAGTATGTAGAGCTTGGTGGATCCATCCCAGAGGTGCGAGCAATATTCCAAGCACGACCTAACTCGCGTCTTATGACGAAGAACAAACAGGCCTGACGTGTGATTTCTAAGCCCGAACGGATTTGTGGTCCATCACATTTCCAAGTCAATGTAATGATACAAAACTAATAAATCACGGGATGTAGCGTGTAATTTTAAAGGCGGTTTATCTGCTACGCTGAAGCAGATACCTAATTCCTCGCCTTCAATCTGGAAACAAAAAAATGGAACTGACGTCGCGAAGTGTAATGTAACATTCGCGTCGATTGTGTTCGTGTGATGCTCGTCAGTACTACTAACTGAACCGAGTAAAAGACAAAGGATTCGCCAAAAAACTAACAGTTCCGTAGAGCCCTCAAATTGAGAAAACAGCGGCTCGTTCTTTGCTGGTTTTCCTGACTGCTTGTAATGTATGTGGGATCGAGGAGCAGAAATAAAAGAGCTTGCGTTGTTTTCTTGGTTAAATCATTTCACACTGTCAATCATCACAGACGACCGTCTCTCACTCCAAAATATAATCGATCTTCTCTTTCTTCTAAGTCGTATCATCATGATTGATGGACGTGGTCATAACGCGTAGCTCCTGCAACAATTGCTCTCCAGTCTGTCCGGTTTTGCGCCATTTGAATGATCGCTTGGAGTGTGGCTTTGGTGGCTTCCTGGGTTGTGTCGGCTCATCTTGACCTTGACTTGACGGCCAGTAATCAGCATTCTCTCTGACTCTCTCAGACTGAATGGCTGTCAGGGTGTCCTGACGGTGTCTCCGAAAATTTTAGGACTATGACTGAAGATGATTGATCAGTATCTATGTGTTAAAAAGTCAGTCATTATGCGGGCGTTGCGCAAGAACTATATTTTATTCCGCTCCCGAAGCCTGCTGCATGCACGAATACATGTATCTCTTAACGTTGGTGATTAGTCACTTTAACAGTCCAAGTTTTCGTAGCTAGCAATGGTAATCTAGTACCCTTATTTAGAACTGGCAGTAAGTCTTTACTTATTGCCACATCCTATCTAGCTTGTAGGAGGGATTTCAGAATTCAAGGAATATGTATTCTTTGAGCGACCACGTTTTAACGTAACATTATTCCTCACAAAAACAATATACATGATAGTCAAAGCTATTCTCATGCACCCGGTTGAATGAGTTGGAACTTTGCGTAATAATTGAAATGCGAGCCGGCCAAGCATTTCGAATCTGTATCAAATGGCAGACGCAGACAATAAGCGCGGTGTTCCGCCTCGTGGATCGCGGTGATGCAATTTATGCACACTTTTGACAGAAATAAGTTTAGAACTTGACTATCATTGTTTGAAATTTCAATGGATTTAATGTAGGGATATATAGATGAGTGAGTTATCGGAAAGGAAATGGTTCAATATCCAGTAGGCCATCCGTAGGCATTGCCAATAAATCAAGAAACATTTTTTGAGAAGTTTTCCTAACCTCAAATTGGCTTCATGTTAAGGCAAATAAATGCTCTTTAATAAAGCTAATCTTTTCACGCCAGAGCTAAATGCTGCGTTATGGTTTTTCGACGATTAAATTGTTATTATCTTAATTAGTACCTTAAAACGAGATAAATTGCCAAGTGTTGCTATTCTTGTAAATGTATCTATGCATTGTGTTGAAAAACACCCACGTTACTTCTTTGCGGTGATTGAATCTACGGCCACCGATCAATAGCAATTGACTTCTCACCCAAAATGTCATTATTTTTACATAATTTATGTATAGCATTTCAAAGACATCATAATGATGATACAGAATCAGGTAACAAAAGACAAACTCCATTTAACACGACTGACATCTTCACAAACAACCTCGAGCAATTTCCCAGTACCTCCAATTAGCATATTTCAAAATTCACAAGCGAACTCTAAACGAATCCAGTAATGCGATACTCTTAGAGATTTCTTATCTCGACCGAAGGTGAAATACTGCCTCCCGAGGCGCAGGCGGCGGTCGCTTGTAAATTACTGCCTTTACTGCCTTTATACCCTGGCCACAGCCCACAGCGGTGCGACTTGCGATGCGTCTTGCGCCAGCGAAAGTGGCGAGCGAAAAAATCAAATAAAGGGAATTGTATGAAGCATGCCACAGCTACGGCGGCGAGATGCGCGGAGCAAACGCGCGGCGGCCATACCCACGACTAGGGCGGCCGTCGCCGGCCTCGCCGCGCCGCCGCTCGCCGCGCCGCTCGCCGCTGTAGCTGTGGCTAGACTAGAGATGGGTAATGATAATAATCCGGTTAATATCATTTTGATAATTATCGATTAAAATCCAGTTAATAGCCATTATCATCCATTAATAGCCAGTTATAGATGAAAACCCTGCTGTTAATATGATGAGTGAATTTAGGGTTTGCAATTCGAATATTCGCTTCATTTTACTATTCGAATATTAATTTACTCGTTATTCGAACAACAATCTTATCAACCTATTCAGATTAACTAGGGAATGCAATCTCCATAGTCTCAAATCTCGAAAAATAGGTAGGTATTTTTCAATATTGAATCTTGATGATCCATAATCTCGCTATATGTGATATTTATCGAGATCTCGACGATTTTGATCGAGATAACCGTGATTTCAGAACAATATTTTACCCCTTATAACCCTTCCTTGTAAAAAGATAATGCCGATTTTTATAGGAGAGGTGAGGTCTTTTTATTTTCAAGCATGGAAGGTTGCTTGAGGGCATCACAAACGATACTTGCTTTGGCAGTAAAGCTGTAAACTCAGTCCAAACTGAGTTAGTCAGGTTTAAACTTTTACGCTTAGACCTACGCTTCGTGCATTTTTCCATGGGAAATTGCATTCTGTTTTGTTTTTTCGCATCCATTGGCCAAATATGTAAATACTTGCGACCGCCCGCGACTCCGTCCGTCCGCGACTATCCAACACAAAAATATTTTTTTCAAATCGGAACAGTAGTTCCTCAGATTAGCGCAATCAAACAAACAAACAAACAAACTCTTCCGCTTTTTTTATATAAGTATAGGTATATTTTGAGGTCTTTACAAACGCTATCTGCTTTGGCAGTATCTCTGCAAACTCAGTCCGAACTGAGTAAGAGAGGGTTGAAATTTGATCACTATGTACCCTAGCTTCAATATGTTTTTAATAGGAGATGGTGTCCTTTCTTTTTCCTGCGGCTATCAACCAAACATGGAAATATATATTCTTAAGAGCTCTGCGAACGATATTTGCAAAGGCAGTATGGGTAAGAGAGTCTAGAACTTAATGAAAAGGTATGAAGTGAAAGTTCAGTCAGAGTGCAAATGTTCTATCCCTTGATACTCAGTTCGGCCTGAGATTACCGCAATACTGCCTTTTAAATTAATATCGTTTGTAGTGTTCTAAAGAATATATGTATATTTTCATGTTTGGTTGATGGCAGGTGGGAAAAGAAAGGATACCACCTCCCGTAGCAAATGTTGAAGCCAAGGTCCATAGTGTTAAAGATCGAGCCTGTCTCACTCAGTTCGGACTGAGTTTACAGCTATACTGTCCTTGTAAAAATCGTTTGTGATAGTCTCAAGAATATATTTTATATGTTTGGTCGATGGACCCGAAAAAATAAAGACGCTACCTTTCTTAAAAAAGTGACAGTAGCGAAGGCCCAGTTAGTGTGTAAAAGTCCTAACCTGTCTTACTCAGTAAAGACTGCGTTTACATCCATACTGCCGTTGCAAATATCGTCCGCAGTGCTCTTAAGAATATATTATATTTCCATGTTTGGTCGATGGCCGCAGGAAAAGGAAAAGACACCACCTCCTATTAAAAAATATTGAAGCGAGGGTGCATAGTGTTCAAGTTTCTAGCCTGTCCCACTCAGTTAGGACTGAATTTCCAGATATACTATCAAAACCCACATCAAATAGCGTTTGTAATGACCTCAAAAATATATATTTCCATGTCTGATCGATGGATTCGAGAAAAAAATAGATGCACTTTCCCATAGAAAACTGTATGAAGCATTGGTCAAAGTGTTAAAGTTTAAACCTGTCTCACTCAGTTCGGACTGAGTACAGCTATACTGCGATAGCCAGTATTATATTTCCATGCCTCAAGAATATATATTTCCATGTTAGGTTGGTCAAACCTCGAAAAAAAATTTCGAATATTATTCGAATATTCGAATATTATTCGAAAAATATTCGAATACCTGATTTCGTCGAATATTTGCAAGCCCTAGCCGCGAGTTAACACTGTTGTGTTGCATTGTGTTTCCCTTGCGCCTTTGGGTCCCGGAGTAAACGTCATAACAAGTTCGTTTTTCAGCAGATATAGCTCGACTCTCTGAATTATTAACACAATAGAAAACGACCGCGGTTTAAGTAACGTACTACGTACGTGCGAACTTGTGCGAAAATTACAATAAAACAAAAAAGAAACTTTTGTTTTCTACTAAACATTAACATCAGGGTTATCATCAAGTGGATGGCTATTAATGGCTGCTAATGGCTACTTATTGATATTAATCCAAACCATCATGCTGTTTACCCATCACTAGGCTAGACCCTTACTGCGAGCTGCGCGCACGCAGGGAAGCCGAGGACCGGCCGTAAACACGTAAAATGCATGACCAATCAAAATACCAATGTCAGGTCACGCACACAGCGACATCACGCATGGAAAGCACGCACACAGTGGCACATGCCGTCAATGGAACAACGTAACACGCGAACGGAGAGTCGTGTGTGTGTGAGTGAGTTAGGGACCGCACTACGCGTGGTACGCATGGAAAGCACGCACACAATAAAACGACGGAAAGTCGAGTCTACACTCGTCGACTCACACAGCGTATGTGTGAGTTGGGAACACAGTGTGCCTGTTGGAAATGCATTAGGGCCTGTGTACGTGTGTGTGTGCGCTTGCACACAGCGTTTGTGGTCGCTGAGATGGAACACGCGTTCGAGGGATAACGGAGGGCTTACGGTCTATAAAAGAAGTCTTAGTGTGGATGCGATGGCATTTTATTTTAGTTTCCATTTTTTACCTTATCTCGAGTGTGAAAATGATTAACGATGCAGGGTTCTCGCTTAACATTAATGTGTATGAGTAGAAACTGACTGCAGCCACATGCTAATTTCCCTACTTATGTCCTTATCAAAAAGACGACGACGAATGTTTGTGATTACAAGAATAAATATTTGATATATCTGAAATACACTGATTTACGTGATTTAAATATCAGGTTTGTGAAAGTATGTTTTTTGTTGTCACCTGTATCATACCTACTTATTAAATAAAATAATTTTAAAAAAATGCCTCGGAATAACACACGAATTGCCTAGCCCCAAACTAAAGTCGAAGCTTGTACTTGGATCCACATCACACAAACACTTGCCCCTAGCGTTATTCGAACCCGCGGCCCTTGGTTTCGTAGCCAGGGTCTCTGACCACTCGACCAACGGTTCTGTCAATAAGTACCTATGGTATTCGAGTATTATAGTACTATAATAGTAAAATAAATAAATAAATATTTCACAACATCACACGTTACAGACATCAGAATCAACAGTGGTTTTACAAGTATACATAAATAGATACATATAACACCCAGACCAGGACAAACAGACATGTTCATGCACACAAATGTTTGTCTTGTGCGGGGATCGAACCCGCGACCTCTTGCGTAATAGGCAACATCTTGACCATTACGCCAAGCGGGTCGTCACGTCAATAGTACGGTAGTAGTCGAGTTTCTTGCCGATTCTTCTCGGTAGTAACTGCTTTCCGAATCGGTGGTCGAGTCATTATTTTTTAGATTAATTAATAAGTGCTTCTATGAAGCCTATGTTAATAAAGAATATTTTGAATTTGAATTTGAATTCTTATCCAACACAAAAATAAATATCTCCCGTCTTATCCACACTATCAAAGCAGGCGTACCACCGGCCGAGCCCCCGCCCACATAAAAAATGACATCTAAATAAATCCATTAAGGCCGCGCGGTGGCGAGCTCTTCCTGTCTGTGAGCCCCTTGCCGGTCTACAGGCGCCTTTATTTGTGCTTTGAACAGATTTAGGTCGGCGGTGAACGCGCGATTGGACTTTGTCGCCATTGTTATGAATGTTATGATAGATATACGTGTGGGGTTTTTGATAAAAAATATGGCCTGTTATGGAAAGGTGGTGTCATAATATTTTTGACACCTTTATCACATACGACATGAGATAAATGCTAAAGATTATAATTTACTCGTGATAAAAAGCTGTAAAAACTTGGAATTAATCTAATGTTTCGTCATCATCGTCGGACATACGAAGAACGTGCTTTTCTTAAAAAATACAATAGGTATACGGATTTATGAAATTTTTTAGTGTATTCCTTGGTGTGCTTGACGATATTCGAACTGGGAACCAAGATGGAATAAAACTACTGTTAAACGGATAGTTGACAGTAGTCAAGTGAGGCATAAGACCTTAGTCATTCCGTAATCACGGCTGCTGAAAAGAAGCCGAAACGTGAAAAGTTAAAACGCAATTATATCCGAAAGTAACAGTCGCGAAAACATGGGAATCTAGAACCCGGATGCTTGATGTTAAAGCTAATAAGATGAGATCGCCTAATTCTAAAATTCAACAATATCGATTTTTATCGATCGGAAGAAACATCCAATCATAGACCAGACAATGGTTGTCCAATAATCGTCCGTATACCCCCGGCCTAATGCCGGTCTAAGCCGTCCACAATCGCCTTTATATTATGTTTTGACAGCTCGGTGGAGTGCCATCACGCCATGATTTGTGACGAGAAACATATTTAATTAACACAAGCTGTTTATGGGAGATCCACTTGGAACACCCAGTTTACTTCGTCCTCCTTGAGTCGTATTCCTTATTAGGTACTGAGGGTCGTGATCATTGTTTGAAATGAAACACGCAACAACTCTCTTGGTAATTTTAATGGAGTGGTTTGCCATTGCCTTCACCATTTTACACACTTTCTCGTAGTGTGTTTTCTCATGATATGTATTTTCCTTCAGCGTACAGCTTGTATGATATGATGCTCATCGATTTTTTATAATCCAGAGGTGCCTGAGCGCCAACCTAACGCATGTGAAGCGGCGCTTTTATCACTAGGCTACCCAGATTATGAGCAGCACCTAGGTCCTAGACCAATCCACTTCGAGCACCTACGAAAGGTCAAATAGGCCAGCCGAAAATATTATTCGGTGCTCATATTGGATAAGACCAGAGTTGTGATTCACTAAGCGCAAATGTCATGATCTCGCGGCTGTGTAATCAGTGACAATAGTAATTACTACTATCACCGATAACACTGCCGTGAGATTATGACATTTGAGCTTAGTCAATCGCACCTCAGGTCCCCAATTTGCGGGTGCACAATAATTGAGTGCTCAAAGTGGACTACCTTGTTATGGCGATGAGATATCGCTGGGAACTTAAGTTCTTCAAAGGTTCATCTTTGAAGTCTAAATTGGTTTTTTGTTTGGGGTCTAATGACGCATAATGTAAACACGAGCTTATTTGAACTGATGACTGAATGTTTCTCGGTAATGTTTGTTATGTGACGTCACGTTTGATTCTGTTTACCACTGAAGTTGATGTATTTAGTGTGAAAGATAATGTTATATTGCATTCCCAAAAGAAATTAGGTACTTTTCTTTATTTATAAACTTGGATCCTTCGACAATTTACAGCCACAAAATCAAATTATTCTCTATTCGGCCACATCCGCTTCAAATATAGATCATAAACATTAAGGTTACAAAAAAGATTTTACCTATCGCCGATTTTTTGCAAATTTCGCAAATTAATGCTTATCCATCTTTATAGGAAAAAATAAATTCTCGCTGAGGACAGGATTCGAACCTGCGCGGGTAGAACCCATTGGATTTCAAGTCCAACTCCTTAACCACTCGGACACCTCAGCTATACACACTCAACGCAAACTACGTTACATGTAAGACAAATATAATTTGAAACACAATTCCTCATTAAAACTTAATTAACCTATTGTTACAATTTACCAAGGTGTTGTCGTTATAAAAGGTTTTTTCAAACAAAGTACCTCTGAAATAAAAGATGCGGCAAGAAATACGTAAATGTACGTTTTTAAACCCAACTTTGTAAAAAAAATAAAAGACTTCATAGCATAAACTGACCAGGCACTGAACACTTGGAACAAATAAGTATATTTTTTTTTTTATAAGGTCTTTGCTTGGATGTTTGGATTTGTCAGACAATCACGCTAAAACTACTGAACGGATTTTGATGGGTATACAGTCTGTCTTAGGTGATATATGATACTTTATATTTCAATTGAATGCTTCCATGGAATAAAACAGGAATCTCGATAGTCGTCATTCGCGCCGAAAATACTTAACGAATTTTGTTGTCCTAATTCCACGCGGGCAAATAAAAGTTGATTATAAAAGCTAGTAATAGATAAATACTCTTCGTACTACTAAGTCATTTCACACCTCCTCCTTCTTCCTTGCGCAGACCAGGCCCCAGAGTTGTTGAGATGGTATCGGCTGGTCGTAAAACAGCGATCGGAGTTAGAAATATGGCTGCAGCCGAGTCCAGACGCAATCGGTCATTGCCACGGAACCGCAGATGGAATCTTAATGAAAATAATTTCATTTACGAAGAAATTGTTTTTGATTTTGAAGGAATAGACGTTATATTCTATAGAAGTTGATTGAGATTTGTCACATTAAATCGGATGAATATGAGTTATAAATAAGTACATAATAATATGAGTGAAACAAAAATGATGTGAGTAGAAAAGGTCCTACTGGAAAATTGTTGTAGGAAGAAAGACAGGATAAAGCCTCTCATCACAATCTATAACTTAGTTTGGATTGTCATTATGTGAAAGGTTGTGATAATTATGAAACATATAGCTTTAAAGAGACGCAATTATAAATCAGATCGTGACAGCAGCAGGTGAAGTGTTCCCTAGAGAGTAATAAACCACAGTAGGAGTTAAAAATGTCCAAGGGGCTCACGAAAAAAATTGGTAAAAGTGATAAACAGCTTAAACAATCTGTAATTTTATAAACTTTAAGGGGTCCAGCTTTCCCGTTCAACTTCTTACCCGTTAACAAGAATTTTCCGAATAAAGTAACTATTTCCCGCTCGTTCCATTTGAGAAATCAATCGAAATCCCTGGATTGTAACAAATTGCCACGGGAGCCAGGAATGCGGCAAATGTGGCAAATTGCCGCCTAATGGAGGGGTCGGGATCCTGTTATTTGCAGAACGAAAGTGCTGAGTTAGATGTCTCCGTGTTACGAGCAGATTGGATTAGGTGAGTACTATTGAGAGGGACTATTGAGAAGATTTGAAGGACTTTCGATTCATGGCAACCGATAATGAAGACGATTAATAGGGACACGAGAACCATTCAAAATAATGTGACGAGTAAACAATGATAGGGTGAATTTAATGATGGCTGGAGGGCAAATACAAAATAAAAACAATTGCAGGTATTACAAATGCAATTTAATGTAAGCCTTGTTCAATCACTAAAAAAGCTATGTCCGAGTTTGCATGATCCATTTGCCAGAACTAGATGTACTTTAGCTTAACATTAGAGAGGTATTCGAAAATAATTTTATAAAAGCATCACATTACAGATAAATAACCTCTGTTTAACGCAAATATTTTTTTCATACTAATACATTTTTAAATTTTAAAATGGATTTTAATAATAGTGTTAATTATTATTGATAGAGGATTATAATTTTTTTAGGTCGGATTTTTTTTTGTTGCATATACTTTATTACCTACGTTAATTATGTTTTTGCATTTGATATTTTACAATTTTCCATGTTTTCATAGTTTACAACACATACAATTTGCATTCACAGAGGCGTTTCAAATTACAACGATGCAGAACGAACCGCATAAAAGCTCTTTTAGTTTCGGTGCACAAAGAAAATGAAATCCGTGCAAGCAAACACAATTGCGCTCGCCTGCGAATACGACACCTTTCCAGAATGTTTTGACCTCCCCTGCCCCTTGAAACGTTCTAGAACGCTCAAGAAGCCACGGTAAGTAATACGATAGAGAGAGGTCTAGACATTCTGGTCTCTAAAGAATTCCAGAATGACTAGACCTCCCATGCCCCTTGGAACGTTCAAGAATATTGAAGAAGGCAGGGTAATTAATACCATGGGGTGAGGTCTAGACATAATGGTCTGTAAAGTAGGCAGTAGCAGTAGAGTATTAGATCGAGAGCGTATGTCGTGCAGAGGGGATGGTACAAAAAGCCGATTTGCAAGATAATAGGGATGTCCAAATGCGTATGAATGGTTTGTGATGATAATTATGTACGGACAGTGGCATTTTATCGTCACCGTTACCGTTGTACCTACCAAGACCGAGAGCGTAGTGACAGAAAATCAAAGTTATAATAAAAATTAGATAAATACATATCTCAAGTAGTGTATAGATTTTTTGAAGAAAATTAAAAAAAAATTTTTGACTGATCGGGATACAAAGATACATTTATAAATGCCCAAAAAGTAATTAGTGATTTTTCTTATGTATTTTTTGCTAATAGGCACAATAGACTCACTTAGTACTTAGTGATGGTTCTGTAACTAGTGCGGCTCCGCACGGGTGGGCGCGTGACGCGAGGCGAGCGTTGACCGCCGCTCACTATAAAACTATTGCTATTGCTCCATTATTACCAGGGCTGTTAGATTTTATATCAATGCGTTAGTATATAAAAGTGTGACGATACTTCACACTAGTTTATGCAGTCTACGGAGGACCCATCAATACTAATATAATCAATATACTAATATAATAAAGATATAGAGTGTGTTTGTTTGAAATAATATCAGGGAGTAGGTACGGGTCTGAATGGAAAAAATCTTTTTGCGTTGGGAAGTCCATATCTCCAGGAGTGCTTTAAACTATAATATAACACTATGTCTGTGGAAACCGAAATTCATGCTAAAAAGAAAAGTGACAAATCTAATAGCTACAGCAGAAAAGATCTGGTAGTCAGAACCTGGGTAGTCCTAGATAATTGTTGAAAGTACTACAAAATAAATCCATTATTCAAACCAACAAAGACACACAAAACGAATTCATAACAAAAATTCAAATCGTTTTCTCAAAAAAAAAATTGACAGCCCTACGCCGTTGCTACTACAGTTCGATGATTCCAATGATTCGTCAACGTCAGCGTCATCGTAATGCGAGGCTCTCGTGCCGCGAGATCACTGTTATTTGGACCAACGCCCAGCACACCGGCTAACCATTGCAATTAACTCCCAATTAGTTTCTCCAAAATGAAAACATCTTTAAAAGCAAAGTATTTAAGAAAATCAACAGAATAGAACAGAACAGCTATTTTGTAGACGTACCTGGATACGAAATAAGAAATCATTTTATGTTTGTTTACAAATGTTATAACCAGGATCAATTCAAGATCATAGTCGTAGCATAAGCTGAATTACGACAAAATGGCTGAGGATGCAACATCAATTATTATGAGGAAAGTTTACCAATAACCATAAATAAAAACTCAATGTTGATTCAATTTGTACTAAATAATAAAACTATTTTTTAAGTTGTTTCCTAATCGTTTTTTTAAATCAACGAATAGTTTCTTTACTTAGACAGCCCTACGCTGTTGCTACTGGAGTTCGATGATTGCGATGATTCGTCAACGTCAGCGTCATCGTAATGCGAGGCTCTCGTGCCGCGAGATCACTGTAATTTGGAACACCGCCCAGCACACCGGCTAACCATTGTAATTAACTCCCAATTAGTTTCTCCAAAAAGAAAACATCTTTAAAGCAAATTATTTAAGAAAATAAACAGAATAGAACAGCTATTTTGTAGACGTACTTGGATACGAAATCAGAAATCGTTGTATGTTTGTTTACAAATGTTATACCAGGATCAAGATCCATACCTAGTCGTAGCATAAGCTGAATTACGACAAAATGGCTGAGGATGCAACATCAATTATTATGAGATAAGTTTAGCAATAACCATCAAAACTCAATGTTGATTCAATTTGTACTAAATAATAAAACTATTTCTTTTAGTTGTTTCCTAATCGTTTTTTTAAATCAACAAATAGTTTCTTTACTAAAACAGCCCTACGCTGTTGCTACTGCAGTTTGATGATTCCGATGATTCCGCTGATTCGTCAACGTCAGCGTCATCGTAATGCGAGGCTCTCGTGCCGCGAGATGACTGTAATTTGAACACCGGCTAACTCACCGGCTAACTATTGTAATTATACTAATTATTATTACAGAATTGGACTCAGTTACCGTTGCCCTAGTTTTTGACGCGCGAGTTTTAAGTGATTTTTAAATTTCGTGCCCTAATAAAATTAGTTTGCTGTAATCCTACTACTATTATAAAGGCGAAAGTTTGTATGTATGGATGTTTGTTACTCTTTCACGTAAAAACTACTGAATGGATTTGAATGAAACTTTACCACAATATAGCTTATATACATCAGAATAACACATAGGATAATGGAAATCGAAATCCACGCGGACGGAGTCGCGGGCGGTCGCTAGTATAATATAACAAGAAATTTTGTAGTTATTATTTATTTCCTTAATTATTACCGTTTGATCTTAATTATCAATGTTTGTGTCGTTTGTGTGATGAACATCGTCATACTCGAGTCATGGATGTGTCTGTCTATCTGTTCCCTAGCATCCATAGTATTAGCTTCAGGCTTAGTTTGTGGCTAGGCAATTGTTGTGTTATTCCAAGGCTTTCATTTATTTATTAATGTATTTACATTTCTTGTAATATCTATATTTCTAAATTCGCTAGCTAGGGTAAAAAGACCCACTCGTAGCAGTAGTGTCTTACACTCAACATAAAAACAAAATTCTTGTTCCATTGGAGATTAAGTATCCTTTAATACCTACTTCGTGTCGTCAGTCCACAAAATATGAGAAGTGATTTGTCCGTTCTCTGCGGGGTGAACGACCGCGCTCGCCATTTGGCGACCACCCTCGCCACACCATTAGACTGATGAACGCAGTCGTCAAGATATTAAGCGCAAAAATATTTAAAATGCGCCATTGTTTTTCCTTTTTTTAATGTTCACTTCTTTCTTTGATGTAAGAGGGAGCTAGGAGCTATATCTTTTCATATATTTGGATGTTTATAAAAGTATTTAAGAACATATGTCTTTTCATTCCCTAGTAGCCATACTTAGTACAATCTTCGAGCTTAGTTTGGGGCTAGCGAATTGGGTGTGTTCATGGTATGTAAATTTCTTAATTTATCAAATAAATAATCTGTCTTTTCATGGGACAACAGTTGTTAAGTCTACTAACATAAGTAGGTAATTGGGACATTTTACTATTATGTTATTTTTCTCGAAACCAAGAAAACCTTAAAACAGTAAAAGTAGAGGTAAGTATGTGGTCGGCAGAGGGACGTCACGTGCCGTGAAATATTAAGTGTTATAAGCAACATTCCAGTGAAATAAAAAAACAATCATAGCTTTACATGCAACTTTTATCAAAAAAGACTCATATACCTAGTGATTTATCAACCTACCTTGCAGAAACTAGCATTTTTAATGGTGACAGCGGTTTGCGAGAGAACTTTGCAGCCCGGCTAATGAGCACATGTTAGACGAACGAGCCATGCATTACAATTATACCATTCAATTTTCAACCTTATCTCGTTCGAATAAGGATGCGTATATTTTGTTGTAGTCGGGTACGGAGGTGGTAATACGTGGGACTTTCTAATTACCTACTATGTTTTATAGGCTCTTTTCTTCATGTGAAAACATAAAATGCTTTTGCATACTTTTTGAGAAAATTGTTTGAAACCTTTTTTCTAGACACGTTATTATATAGTATGTATGTATGTTTGAGTAAATGTTTGAAAGTATGTTTCTAGCGTTCTTAAATTGAAAGTAAATCTATGATGACGCGACGTCGTCCGCGTGGTTTTCAGTTTCTTCTTCATCACCGATCTGATCGGTTTTCAATTGACAAAGTGTCAAACACATTTTCATCCCCTATTTTACACCCTTGGGAGTAGATTGATCAAATCGTTTCTTATTTTTTCGAAACATAACCCGCTTGCCAAATTCTAGCCCTATCCGTCCAGTGGTTTGGGCTGTGCGTTGATAGATCACTATCTTCTTATTCCTTTCGTGTCGATGGCAAAAAATAAGATCACTATATCAGTCACCTTTGAGTTTGATTTATTTATATTAGTATTAGTATGGCTCAACGACTCAAAGTGTGTCTTGGCCTCCGAAACGAGAGACTTCCACCGGTCTCTCTCTTGCGCCACTTCCAACCAGTCCTCAAACCCGAGCTCACGCAGGTCAGCTTCCGCCATGTCCTTTTAGCGATATCTTGGCGTAAGTTAGTTAGTTAGTTTGTTAGTATTCTGTCAGTCTGTTACTGCGCAAAACTCGACGAAATATAACTCAACTGCAAGAACTCCACTGCATCACAACCTTTACATAACGTATGTTGTAACACAACATAATCGCACACGCAACATATAATTGCGCGTGTACGCAGTGTTATCTGCCGCTGAATTGCACTGCCATTGTTTTGTTATGTGCACTCGCGAGATTCGGTGTCGGTTGCATCGGACCAGGGTTGGGAAAGATTACTCGTATTAAAAGAAAATTCACATAATACTGTTTGCGTTGATGTTAGCAGACCCTGGACTCCAAGGCAATGGCCGAGGACAAGCGCTAGGATGATGATGACTGTGTGTGTTGATGTACATAACACTGTCCTCTACTAATCCATACTTAATATACATTTAATATTATAAATGGGAAAGTGTGCCTGTTTGTCTTTCTTTCACGGCAAAACGGAGATAGTTGAAGGGATGGAGAGTAACATGGGCTACTTTTTGACCCATTCCAACCCTACCCCACCACTTCCCTAAAATGGGGGGTGGAAGTTTGTATGGAAGGTTCGAACTACTTAAGTTAGACCCTTGAAATTTTGGCATGCCGGTTACTTAGTAAACTTGATGCTTAGTTAGGATATTGCAAAATTGCCACGGGAACGGGAGTTAGCGGGAAAAAAACATTTGTGTTATAAATGCGAAAGGAACTCTGTCTGTCTGAACCAATTTTGCTGAAATTTGGTAGAGTCAATCTTTAGACCCTGAAATAGATCATAGGCTACCTTTTATTGCCAAAAAAGGGATTTGAAATCCACGCGGAGGAAGTCGCGGGCGTCCGCTAGTACCTAGTAGATGTTCGCACAAACATTTGCCCCTAGCTGAATTCAAACCCGCGTCCCTTGGTGATGGCACGGACTACTAATCCGTGGAATACTAAATAAATTTGATTTTAGTATAATATCAGGAAAACAGCTTTCAACGAAAATTTTATCGAGATGATTATAGCAAAATTAAAAGCGAAGTTATCCATATTTTATGCTTCTTCTCAGTACGTAGTAACTTTTTTTCCATTTGAATACGAAAATAACATAGAAAAAAGCAGTTTAGAACTTAAAATAAAAAGAGCGCCGATTTAATTTATAGATTCGTTCACCACCGTAACTAGTTTTACTTGTAATAATATGGAAAAACCTTTAAAAACTTCTACAGAGCCAAGCTCATTTACATTTAAATATTGCTAGAAATAATATTATTATAAAGGCAATGATGCGAATTTTAATGAATATTTTAATATAATTATAGCGGGCCGAGTATTATTTGTGGTAAATGATATTCTTACGTTTTACGATTTCCTTTCCTATGAAGGTGGTCCGCGAGATATTCCACTAGGAGCACCCATTTAGTGAGCACCCGCAAGCTGAGCTGAGCACCAGATCTAGTACAAATCCGGTATTTGACTGATAGGTCAATTCACTCACTTTTATTAAATATTAAATTAAAAAACGTAAGCTTGTCTATGTAACTGTATGAAATTGTAAGCTATGACGTCACATGTTAGTGTTGTCAAATCAATACTTTTTATTTTCGATTGACTGTTATAATTTGATGAAAGCGCAACTGTAGATGTAGCATGATGACATGTGCTTATTTTTGCATTAATTCTTTAATGCTAGAGTTTCAAAGTGTATTTTCAATGTTGTCAAACATCCAATTGAGCACCAATTCTTATATTTATTTGAATTGTCAAAAAAACCAATAGGCTTGAAAAAAAATCAATAGGCGCTCAAACTAGGCCGGGTTCTCTTGTGGGTGCGTAAAAATTGGGTGCCCGAAGTGGACTACCTCTGTGTTGCGACTTTATGGCTCATTTACATTGCTACTTCGCAACGCAAAGACTGGTTGTGGATGATTTGCACTGCTCGAGATAACGAGGATATGCCGATGGGATAAGGGTGATCGACCGTTCAGACATAACTATTTTCGTTCTTTGTTAATACATTCTTAATGACTTTTTGCAAGGTTGACAAGGTCAGTATATAGGAATATTTGACTGACAAGTCAATTAAGTCACCTTTATTAAATGTCAAAAATGTACCTACGCTTGTAAGAGAAACTGTCTGAAATACAATGTGACGTGTGTGAATGTGAATCAAATAAATAAATCAAAACTTTATTGTAAAAACACTGGCTTAACATTTTTGCCAAGAGGTAGCCATCTTGTACCCGTTGATAATATGGGAAAAAAGACACTTAAAAAACGTTCAAGCGCGTGTCGGACTCGCGTACCGAGGGTTCCGTACGAATTCTATTTATGGCGTATTTAAAAAACTACTTACTACATTTTGTTCAAACCAATTTTCAGTTAAAGTTTACATTTCTTTCTCTTATTTCAGAAGTTAGGGCGTCACATTTTACCACTTTGAAAGGGCGCCTCTTGCACAAAGAATTCACTTTAGAAATAAAATATTATCAGAAACCTCAATATCATTTGTAAAGACCTACACTTATAGGTTTAATGAAAAAAAAACTTTTTCTAATATCTGGTTGTCCCTAAACTCGTGACCCGCGCGGTAGTGCCCGCGGTGGCAATTAGATAAACTCCGTGGATCTAGGCAATCAACTCACGCGCACATTATGCGCACCGTTATACCGTTGGACACCATTCGTCATTCATCATCATCCTAGCGCTTGTCCCGGTCGCATCCCCGGCCATTGCCTTGGAGTCCAGGGTCCGCTTTCCTGTCCCTTCTCCTCTACTTCGCACGATCTTCGGCATCCTGCGTAGTAAGGCCGTTGGCACGCATGTCATCGTTCACGAAGTCAAGCCAGCACTTTTTGGGCCTACCCCTTCCGGGACCCGGCGCGGCGGTGGCAGCATGGCGAGACATTTGTTTCCCACGTAACTGGCCGGTTTCCGTAAAACATGGCCGTACCAGCGTAGGCGTCACTCCTGCAGTTTATCTGCAATGTCACGGGCATGAAGGCTACCCTGATTGCGTGAGTTCTAAACGCGGTGAACTCTCCAATGAAATGAGACAAAAATACCTTTTCAAAAAATCCGTATTTGTAATATCTGGTGTCCCAAAGGCGTGACTCGCGCGGTAGTGCCCGCGGTGCCAATTAGATAAATTCCGTGGATCTACGCAATCAACTCACGCGCACATTATGCGCACCGTTATACCGTTGGACACCATTCGTCATTGTCAGCCTTTAATGATTGCGACTTTCATAAGAGAAACTATTGAGGTGTATTTTTTTAAAGATTTGACATTGTTGCGACTTTGGCCGAAATAGCCTAGGTGAGCGCTGGGGAAAGTTCATGTTAAAGTAGTTAATTTTGAGTCATTAAATCATATTTCGACCGTGGCGGCCGATCTTACGATCATCCAGGAACGCAAGGATAATTAAAGTGACCAAGTGAGTGCGCAAGTACAAGTTGCCTATACAAAAAAAGTCATTCGCTGAGGACAGGATTCGAACCTGCGCGGGTAGAACCCATTGGATTTCAAGTCCAACTCCTTAACCACTCGGACACCTCAGCTATACATACTTAACTGAAAATATTTAACTCGAGTGTAACACAGTTCTAATTACTACATTATTAGCCTATTGTTTTACAATCAATGGAAATCCAAAATGTTTGTTTTACCTTTTTCCAAATGCCAGCAGATTATGTGTAGCTTTTTTACATGTATTAGAGAATCGATCCAATTAAAAAAAACACTTTTTGGACCAGACATATGATTTTAATGATGACTAGCGACCGCCCGAGTCTCCGTCCGCGTGTATTTCGGTTGTATGTACTATATCCTAAAGCCTTTAGCGTCTCATGGACTATCAAACACAAAAATATTTTTTCAATTCCAACCAGTAGTTCCTGAGAATAGCTTGTTCAAACCAACAAAAAAACCCTTCAGCTTAATTATATTGGTATAGATATGTCGTAGCTGACCGTCTATTCAATTAAAAATCATTTATTGCCATTTGAGATTACAAGGAAGATACAGATGTTGTAACTTTTTAGAATACATCCCTGATCTTTCAAGATAGCGATTGTTGCCACCTATTAAATCCGCATTGCCGTAAGTGATTGCAAATAAATTCAATGACTGCTGTCTTATTTAGGGTAATGTTTGTCTTTAAAACCAGCCAAATTTATCATGAAACTACACAGCACCATTATATGCCAAAATCAATGCCATTATAACATAAATTTTTGACTTTAGACAGTAGGTTTAAGCAGAAAAAAAAATGAATCGAAAGGGGAAATAATGACAGTTACTGACCTGCCTATAAATCTCTTGTATTTCGAATATGGGTGTCAGAGCATATTCCTGACTTTTTCATTAAAAGGCATAAAAGTGTTCCATCGCTGAGGACAGGATTCGAACCTGCGCGGGTAGAACCCATTGGATTTCAAGTCCAACTCCTTAACCACTCGGACACCTCAGCTATACATACTCTTTGTAAATTATGTATACCTACCATAAATTACTATGAAACATACGTTCTAATTGCACCATTATTAGCCCATTGAAACGATTTTTTTCATTAATAATGTGTTTAAACAAACGGTTAAACTTACAAGCGTCGTAATGATTTTCATTGTAATGTTTACATTAAACAGGAGTATCTAATGTGTCATTAATAGCATCTTTAATTAACGGTGAAACCTTATTTAATTTCAAAAAGTGATTATAGATTTATAGACCATTTAAGTAACGAGTTTGGAAGTGTTATTTAAGCCACCTTTCACCATTTTGATTTGTTGGAACCTATGGTTCTTGTACTGTAAAGCCAAATTAAACTATGGTTCATATTAGTGTTTCAACTAAAAAGTCTCCTTACTTTAATTTGGAACATCACAAACACGTCGCTGCGAGATTCTACACCCAATATCTTTCATATTAATTGTAATTGCTATGTTCATTAAACAAAACTACTTTGAAACAGCTATAATCGCGGTATATTCTTCAAACTACATATTTTTCCTGTAAATATGTAGTTTGAAGGATTGACCGCGATTATATCAGTTTAAAAGTAGTTTTATTTCATGAGTAACAGTCGCGTAAACCTAAGACCTAAGAAAACATTAATTGCTATGTTAGCAAAACCGTTCTCTTCATCACAAATCCGGTCAGTGTTTAAGATGCGATTTATTGCCTGATAGTCAAACTTTTATGTCTGACGGAAACCAAATACAACGCATTAATCCTCGAAGAACGGCCTCTTAAAGTTCATTGTACCATAAACCGCTGTCCAATTCTCATAAATAACTCCATCGCTTCCCCCATTTATATTCTGTGGGCCGTTGTCAATGGCATTTAACTGTATCAATAAAATAATTATCCAATCATGGAACAATTTACTTGGATTGTCCCTGCGTTTGTTGTCTCTGTCCCACGCAGTACCAGCCTGCATATGTTGATCTCTTTCACTCCGTACGGCAATGATCGAGGACGCTGACACAGCTCGTCTGGTTTACGAAGGACCAGCATAACTTGGTCCTTCGACCAGTCTGATTGGTTACAAGGCCTAGAGCGGTCTTGCTGGTTATCCACTTATAGTCTGGCGTGTTGAATAATGTAATTAAATGAGCTATTAATAGGTGGTAAATTAGTGTGTGCGGTTCGGTTTTGCTTCGGAATGACTAGTTAACTTGAGCCAAGCTAAGTGCAAGCGGCTAACTAATTAAATGGATGTTTTTATGCAAACGCTAGTAATAGGAATTGCCGTTTGGCAGTCGTAAACTATAATAATGGTCTTCAAATAGTTTTATAGAGAATGTAATGTAATTGCAGAGTTGTAGAGTTTTTTCAGTAAATATTTTTCTTCAATTTCAAACCATACTTTATGGTAGAAATTGTTGTGACGCTTTTTGCTCGTAAAAGAAATTTTATTTTTTCTATAGTTACTCTTTTAGCTCTCAATTTATTCTGTTTATGTTTTTAAGAACAGTGGTTTAAAAAACGAAACCAAAAGAAATTCTGTTGACAACTTATTCAAATTTATTGCACATCGTACTATTAATCATGTAATGTCTCATAAATGTAGTTTAACCGTGTGCTCTCTCACGTTTGTCATAACAAATTTTATTATTTTTTCTTTTTGTTACGGTGTTTTTTCAACACACGCTTAATTAATACTTGTGTTTTGCTAGTCATGCAAAAACAGAAAAAATTCAAGGCTGAAACGATGATTGTAATTGATTTATTACCTGATAAAAAAAATAATGTTTTCAGGCTTTCAAAGCCTGGTGTGTGAAATATTGTTGTTTTGTTGTAACAATTTATAATCATTAATGTATGTAAGCGATATTCAGGTAATGCAACAATACCTAGGAATAACAACTAAACTTATGGCTTCCTATTGTATGGATATCACCGTATTGTGCGGACCAGGCAAATTGTATTGCATGGGATTTGTTAGGTATTCAACATTCATAGCTGATAATAATGTATTTACGATCTTTTGTACCCTTCGGGAGCTAAGCAGACGCCAGTGTCATATCGTCACCAAAGATTTAAAGATCAACCGTTCACTGTATTAACATTTGATATTCATTCATTGACAAAATATCCGTTTTTAAAGTATTCATAAATGCTTTCTTATTTTGACTTTGTGTCCACGATAAAAAGCCTAAATTAAGCCTTTATAGCAACAAAGAGTTGTGTGGCGGATAAATATATACTTTGATGTACTTAGGTACTTTATTTTATTATTTATTCAGCCCGATTCTTCTGCACATTAACATAGATCTGGGCAAACATTTACAACAAAAAAATACACACTTTGCATAAATAAATAGTCAGGAAAAAGTAGACTTCAGAACATATATTATAACGTTAAATGTAAGTGTATCACGCCAACTATAAAAAATACTGCTCCACGTTAACAATAAAACCATACATAGAGTTTGTTTGTAACGTGTTTAATTTACGTTTAACATTTGATAAGACTCAAAATGTTAATGTGTTTTATATATTGCATGTAATTAACATTTTATTGTGAATCAATTTTTCGATTTCTTTGCACAAGGCTGAGGTGTCCGAGTGGTTAAGGAGTTGGACTTGAAATCCAATGGGTTCTACCCGCGCAGGTTCGAATCCTGTCCTCAGCGAAGATTTAATTTTTGGTAGCTCACCATGTTAAATACAAGCTTAGTTGTAATATACCGTAGGTGTCGTATATGATAATAATATTTTATGCTACATTTTTTTATGGTTAGGGAGGCAAACGAATCCGTTAACGACAACAACCGTACAAGGGTCGCAGATGACTGCCTCTAAAACCCCATACCCTCCCCAACTGAGCTCTGGCGACCTTACTCACCAGCAGAAACATAGCATAACAGTTACGAAGTGCTACTTCGTAACTATTATGCTAAACTAACAAACTCTTCAGCTTTATTATATTAGTGCAGAAGTATAGATTCTTGGTCATCATTACACGAATCGGATAACCTTTTAAGTGGACCTGCTACTAGCGCCATCTAACGGATATTTCCTTGCAACCTTACAGGCTGTAAAGGCTTTAAAGGCTAGATCTTCTAGTATTTACAGTTTATCAAGCACTTAAGAATACGTGGGTAATATCTGTTTAACCGTGTTGAAACTCAGTATTCGAGGTTATTGCGTTTGTACCTCGAAACAATAAGCTAATTAGTGAGTAATTACTTCACACCTGGCTTTGACGGTTTTCAGTTTAATGTGTATAGCTGAGGTGTCCGAGTGGTTAAGGAGTTGGACTTGAAATCCAATGGGTTCTACCCGCGCAGGTTCGAATCCTGTCCTCAGCGATGGAACACTTTTTTTATGTCTTTAATACATTAGATAAGATTATAATCTGAAACCCATATTCGAGATGCGCAAGATATATTGGCAGTAATTATCATTATTCCACCTACCGAGAGTTCTTTTGTACCTTCTTAGCGCAAGTCTAAAATCTATGTATGTGAAACGTCATTGAATTTGGCAGATAGTAGTGCTGTGGAATTCCATAAGAAAGGCCGGTTTGAAAGACACACATTATCCTGAATAGGCCTGCAGTAGTCGAATTTATTTGCATTCACTACCGATAATGCGGATTGAAAAGGTGTCCGCCACTTCAATCGGTACTTCTGTACCAACGTATCTGAAATGATCAAGAATGTGTGAGTAGGAACAACTTCTTTACACCCCCTTTTCTTTCCCTATTCTTTGTAATATTACTTGCAAATTGCAATAAATAATTTGTCCTAATTATTTGAACGGAAAAGCCCAATCAATCAATTAATCTGTCAGGTCCAAATCTCAGGTCCACAAATTTTTATTCTTCTCATTGGGTAATTTCACAACTTTATGTCTCCATTATCTTAGACATTAACAAAAAACAACCTTTAATAATGTCTGCTGTACGTTTACAAGTAAAACAACATTTTGCACTTTTCATAGTTCGTTGAAACAATGAGCTAATAATCTAGTAATAATTACTGTATTATACTCGAGTTTATAATTTTCAGTTAAGTATGTATAGCTGAGGTGTCCGAGTGGTTAAGGAGTTGGACTTGAAATCCAATGGGTTCTACCCGCGCAGGTTCGAATCCTGTCCTCAGCGAGAAATCTTTTTAGATACATTTTATTTCGTAGAATAAAAGGGAAATACATAAACGTTTTGTACCACTGGTTAGCCAATGCATAACCCAATCAATAAAAAAACAATCATATTTAAAGGTTATAGGCATAAAATATTTCATTACATCAAGCCTATTTAATACCACAACCTAATAAATCTAATAAAAGATACATTGTCATTGGACAAATTACGTTCATCGTATATACCTATTGTTAAAATGTGACCTCAACAATTTGAGTAGCGTTACTGTTTTAGGTATTAAATGAAGGAAGCAGGAAGAAGTTCAAGGTTCCAGATAAGGCAATTAAAATTCAGAAGTAAACAAAGAGCGTCATATCTATCGTAAGTGTAGGCGAACCTGCGCGTGCGCGTGTTATCAGCCGCTATCAGCGGTCATCTCGTCATGCGCCAAGGCTGCGGTAAACACGGAAACACACAGTATGTTGTTACATGAGTGAGTTTTCGTGAGAAAAAGGAAAGTATTAGCCTTTTAAGAGCGTGCAGAGAGCAAACTAGCGCTGCCAATCGTATTTATTTATCATACTAAATGATTTTAAAATATTTAGATTAAATAACTCTCTGTAGCGCACTAAAGAATAACATTTGTAATTTTATAACAGTTACTTTTATTACATTGTTTATTATTAAGTTGTTATGGTCTTCTTTACGTAAGAAAAGTGTTTAATGCTGATTTCAAAAAATAAAACATGTTATTCTTCAGTGCACTACAGAGCATTTTTCTATCTAAATATCTTTATTTTTTTTTACAAAAAAAATAAAACGATTGGCGGCGCTAGTGTGCTGTCTACACGCCCTTAATGTCCCACAGCAGGGAATTTTTGTGCAATTTATTGGTATTTTTTTTTGATTAATCACGAATCACTATTTAGGATGAAGGTTACCGCTTGAAGTGTCTTGTTAGTATAATGGTATCTAACAATTTTGAAATATTGTTTCAATATTTTCCACTGCATAAATGTTAAGTATGTTTGTCTCTGTCCTTACTATCGACTATGTGCCGCTCTTATCGTGTTTACGCTCAATGACGCATATACAAAGAGTAGAAAGTCGTAAGAGGCTACGCTTGTCACATGAAATACCTATTAATGATGACGTTAATAGGTATTTCACTGCATTGTATGAACAAACATTTTAATGTACCTCTTAAAGCATTTAGTTACTTATGAAAAACGCATGCCATTTTCTGGTTAGGGGCAAGCGTTTTACTTGTTCAGTGATATTTTTTACTCCTCTTGTTTTGCACTTAAGTGCATTGTTAATGTTTTTTCTTCCTTATTTTAATCAGCCAATAAATCAAACTGAATTTTTGGTCTTATCGCGATGACTTTGAATTGCTCAAATTGTTCAAGAGAAGGTCAGTACGAAAGCGTATCTGATACAATAAAGATTGAACCAAATAATATGTAACATTTTTTGCAACATTTCTGACCATATCTTATTTTCTCGATATGTTAACCGAAACACCTCCGGTATACCTAATTAATTTACCAAAGAACGCCACGCCAGGTCACGGAAGAAGGGGTAAGTCCAAGAAGTGCTGGTTTGACACATTTCAGTTCTGTACTTGCATACTTTATGAGATCACGACTACCATTTTCACTAGACCCGTCAGAATTTTGAAGACTCCAATTTCTACGTAACTCCATTCGAGGAAACTGGCAGATAATGGCGCAAAATATACCAAATAAGTGTTTTTGTTTATTTTGTGACAACCATCATAGTTTTGTACGGCTCGGGCAAAACTTGTATTGGTAAAAACACTATAAACGCAGTCCAGATATTATAATATTATGTGATCACGAGTCCACATTTGGCCAGCGTGGTGATTAAGCTGAAACCCATCTATACAAAAATAACGAGTTTTACAATGATAAAGGTATTCGCCCCGCATTAATAGGCTGATATTTAAATACTAGCGGCCGCCCGCGACTCCGTCCGCGTGGATTTCGATTTCCAATATCCTATGTGTTATTCTGATGTATAAGCTATATTGTGGTAAAGTTTCATTCAAATCCATTCAGTAGTTTTTACGTGAAAGAGTAACAAACATCCATACATCCATACATCCACACATCCATACATCCACACATACAAACTTTCGCCTTTATAATAGTAGTAGGATTTTAAGTTCCTCATTCCCTAACTTCGCGGAGGTCAGGTTAAACTGGTCATTATACAAATGTTTGTTCAAGTGAAGTGGTATATTTTCATACAACGCGTGTTATGAGAGGCGGAATGCGAATTAACAACGGCTGTGCTCTGTAAACAATGGCTGTAATTTATAAATACTATGCCTTGTAGACTCGTTGGTTCGTAATAGACTATGCTTGCTAGTAGATTTATTTTATGCGGAAGTGAATGTAGTTGGATTTCTTTACGTACTACATACAAACCAAATGGCAAACCACTCGATAAAAAATTGCCAAGAGAGTTAGCGTGTTTCATTTCATAAAATGATCACGACCCCCATTAATGATGAATACGAGTCAAGCAGGACTACCTACATACAAAGGTGACGATAAAGGAAGCGATTCTTCTGATGGTCATCGTCACCAGTTGAACCCTTAACTGTTATACTTAAACTTTAGTCGGACGTCGACGTCTCTTTAAATCAATTCCGAAATAGTAGGAGAGATCTACTCATTGCTAGATCACTCAAGTTAAAGTTCAAGAGCCTTCCTTCAGTGTGGTCTTCTGAAAATGATACAAACAATTCGAACAGCAACCAAAATACAGTTTCTAGCAAGGTCACGGATATATACCGTGTGAGAAAACTATTTTAGCAATAATATAGGCTTGTGAAGTTGTGAATTGAAGGAGAACTCAGAAGCGCATTTTATTCTGTGGCAGCACATTGAGCGATGTTGCCCTAAAGTCAGACGCTTGCTTGCCACCAGTTGGACTGCATGCTTTACTGTGAACTAAAAGGAAAAAAACGCCCGAACTATACTCTCACGATTGATTAAAAGTTCTAACGCTCATATAATGAAAATAAGAGATTTAAAAACATCTTGGAAGGTTATTGCCAATCGGCTACCAATTTCATGGACCATTAGTGTTACATGCACAGTCATTCCGGCGGTTCACAACTGACGTACCGGGATAGACTTTATTGCCTTGAGATAAGGTTGCAATTGCCTTGGCTGTAGATGTTTATATGATTCGACACAGCTCACGCATTGACAAGTTATAGCCGACGGTGAAAAGCGAGGTAATGCATTTTGGTTAGTATTCACAGTTAGGTGTTGTTTACGTGCTATATCGACGGTTACTGTCGTTTCCAAGGATTTGTCATCGTTATTTTTCGATTTTTGCGTTACGTAATGTTTGTTTCATTGATGATTCTACTGACGCAGTTCGTTGATATTCCGCTTTACGTTGCCAACTGTCATTGGAGGATTGAATTAAAGTTTTCTAATTTTAATTTTAAACGTATAAATATTGTAGCAACTTACTTTGAAATTCAAACTATTTTGGATTAGAGATTTTATGTCCCAATTTGTGTTACAGGGTAGGTACTACAACAAACATATAATAATGTAGTAAATATTATCACTCACAATACCTATAAGTCGACCTATTTATTTACCTACCCATACGATTCGAGCAGAAACACACCTAGCCAGAAAACGCGATTGAAGTTCGCTGTTGTGACTACGCCGAGATTTTTGTATGCTCGTAGAAAATGCATTGCTGCCGAACTTCGGTCGCGTTTTTTCCGCCTAGTGAGTCTCTCGCCTAAAAAATAACAGGCTGATCAAATCAGTATCACAGTCACATAGTACTTTGGACTCCATATTGAATGTAACCCGGTTGGACAAAGCAGTTTCAAGCGTACTTTTTTTGACAATTTTGTACCGTTTCAGCAGACTTAGAACATTTTCTGGTACCGAATGTCCCAAAGTACAGTTTATCACAAGCATTAAAGTAAATAATGTCCACTAAACTCACTCGTGTGCGGTATTCCCAGCAGTGGGTAATTGGCGCAAAAGCACTTAGGAGCACTTTACCTGGCGATGACTAGCGGTAAATCAGATTAAACTGCCCTCTGCGAGGGGTCGCAAGTACCTCTGGTTTTTGGGACGAATGTTGTATGCAACATGCAAAATGACGTTGGTGTGAATTGTGCGTTGTAGACTACTCTCTGTAGGTTTTGTTGGGACAAATGTTGTATGTATGCAACATGCAAAATGACGTTCGGTGTGAATTGGATTGGGAGATATGGGCTACAGAGATTAATCTTTAAAAATCGTTGGCACTTTTGGTACTTAACTTATTTCCAAGAATAGAGAAAATATTTGGTATATTAAAGGTAAGTAGGTACTATCTAATGTTTTACATAAATTATCAGCCTAATGTCCCACTGCAAGGCAAAGGCATCCATCATTAGAAATAGTGTTTTCGTTACTAAAATGGGTTTTGGCTTAATCACCACGATGCCAAATGTGATTTGGTGATCACAAGCCCGAGCTGTGTTCAGAAAAATCGACACGTTTTTTGTCCGACCCAGAAATCGAACCCAGGACCTCGAGACCATGACCCGGTAATTAAACCATTAGCTAGACAATCGAATGTTTTAAATTGCAGAATTATTTCCTTTTTTATATATTTTTAGTAATCTCAATAACATACTTTTGTGTATTATTGATGGTGAAACTATTTCATAAACATCGCTTAAAGTAATGCTTGTTGAGTTGTTCGAGTTTATTTTGGACATTGCACAGAAAAGATATACCTGTGTTCTTCTCTGTATAGTTCGTCATTGCAGAGCGGCACGTGTTAAGCAAAAAGTTTCTCCCTTCATCCACTCGTTATGTGCCTGCGTTATCGTAAGCCTGCACTCGACCCCGTAAGAGGTAAATAGATGAATAAATAATAAACGACCTCCGTCTGAGGCAGTCAAATCACTGTCTATTCTACCAGTCAGTCTACATAAAAACTTTAAGAAAGATGATAAGAGTGTAAATCTGTTGGATTTCATAATAAAAATTGAAACATACCTAAAATAAATAAACAACGTACAGTTAAAATTCTTGGTTTCGACTGCACTTTATACAGTCGAAAGATTCGGCGACAAAAAAAAACTTACAATAAAAATATATAACATTTTCATATTATGGACTTCAGCCTAGCAGGTCAGCATGGAACAAGGGTTACCAAACATATTGGCGGATTGGATCGTACTCAAAAAGACAGTATTAATTGAAAAGCGGCCGCTAATTAGGTGCTCAACACGGGGCCCGGCCGCGTTCCCCGCGCAGCCACTGGCGTTGGCGGACCGTTTAATTTGCTGCCTAGGGATGTGCTAGTTGAGGGCTATTTCCCGAAAATATTATTATTTTGTAAAGTATGTAATACTTTTAAAACTACTTAGTATTTAAAAAAAATACAGTAAATCTCTACGCTATTCTATCTTCCCTTGGGCCCCGTGTCTTGCCCCTCTATACGTACTGTATCTCTTACTCATATTGATGTCCCACCAAATCATTATGAGAGTAAGCGAATAGAGACCTGTGCTAACGCACTCTCTTGTGCATTATATTATCCTTCGTAACTGCCTGATCTTATAACCGCTTCAGCCGAAAGATGGCTAGGAGATCATTAATTGAAAGCAGTCGCTAATTAGGTACTCATAGGGCCCTGCCACGTCCGCCCGCGCTCTGCCAATGGCATTGGCAGACCGTTTAATTTGCTGCATATCATAGGGTTGTGTCTTGTGCGGTTTGAGAAGAGAATTTATGATTTTTTATGTTCCAGTTATAAAACAATTTTTTTGTGCAAAAATAATAAGAGTAATGGTTTTTTTTGAAAAAAAAATTGAACTCCTTTTAAATATATTATGTTTGTGTGTATTTAGGTATAATTGCGGTATAAAAGACATTTTATTTCATGAATAACAGTCATGTAAACCTAAGAACACACTAAAAATAATTAAATATAGCATTGTATTCCTGGATACTGAATCTATGCGCCTTACTGTTCAGTCCACAGGTTTTTTATGCATTTAATTAATTACAAAACTGTTGGATGCTCTTCGGGTCGCTGAACCAGCGAAGTAGGTAAGTAAGTTGGATTAATAAAAAAATATTTCAATGGAATACATCTTATAATATAATTATAATCTAATTATCTAATCAAATAATACAAAAATAATATATAATACATAAATATAACTTTAAACTTTAATATGGATGGCAGCCCTACATAGCCCCGTCGATCCCGGGATAATCCCCAATCCCCTGTCCCTCTCCCCTCGCGACGGCTTAGGGAATCACATAAATTTATTTATGCTCCCTTTCATTTGTCGCGCATTGTTTTTATTGTTTTACGACCTCGTAAACCCACCTACGGATATAAACTTATTTAGCGTAACCTATAATGAGTATTTGTACGGTACAGTGACGATATAAATATAACTTTGTTTTGATAGAAAGAAAAAATAAACATATATATACAATCTGTGAAAAAAAAACAATCGATTTTTTAACTTAATGCTTGTCACTTATCGTTAAATTGAAGAACTTAGACAGTTTGTTGAAGTCTGATGTGCTACATCTGTGAGCAAAAAAAAAGCACCAGACTTTTAATGTCCCACTGTAGCGGTAAAGCCTTCATTTTTTGAAATCATGGTTCCGTTACAATGATAAGTTTTATGTTTATCACCACGCTTGCTAAATGCTGATTGGTGATCACAAGCCCGAGCTGTGTTTGGAAAATACAACACAATTTTTTCCGACCCGGGAATCGAACCCAGGTCCGGTACCTAAACCCCTAGACCATAACGTCATGTGAACAAATATAGAGAGAAAATTTTCTTTCAGGACAAATGGATGGGGAAATGGGGACTGTGGAGACTGATAAATAAAATTAAATAAGCATGTCCAATTTATAGTGGAGTCAATGAAGCATTTGACTCGAAAGTCCTCAAGAACAGCTCCGATTTCGATGATTTTTTTTTTGTTAATTTTGTTTTTTTATATTATTCAAAATCAGAAACCTCTTAGAGCGGGGACGGAACTATTTATATTGTTTAAACAATATCAACGATATTTATATAAGAAAATAAGTTTGGTCTCCATATAATTCATTTTAACAAATAGTTGTGACGAAAAAGTTTTAAACAATAATTTAATATTAAAATTAAAAATATCCTTTTAAAAAAAAAATGTCAAGGCGATTTTCTTCACAAATTTTCTGAATATAAATATTTATCGGAGTGAATATTGTTTATCAGCATAATGCAGAAGGTATTTATTTATAAATAAGTTAATTACATAAATATAATTAGTAATTCATACTTTCTGAAATTAAATTAGTTAATAGTAACTTAACATCAGTAACTATTAATTAAGGACGTCAGTGCCGGGTGCATTACCGAATCTCAATAGAAAGTTATTAAAAAAATACTTTCATTGACTGATGAATCCATTCAAAAATATTAATAACTAGCGGCCGCCAGCGACTCCGTCCGCGTGGATTACGGTTTTCACACACAGAGTTGCTATAGATAGCTTAATTATAGCCTGCCTCGACAAATGGTAAGTGGACTATCCAACACAAAATATTATGTCAATACAAACCTGTAGTTCCTGAGCTTAGCGCATTCAAACCAATTTGGATCATGAGTTACATGTGTTATTGTGAGTCAACCATAAAAGATAGACATATGCTGTTCGGGGATATTTTTTAGGCAATTTTATGCAGAATATTTCGGTCATACATGATTTCTATGCGTCTTTAACCATTAAGGCTGCACACGCGACTGAAGCTTAAGAAATGGAGTAAATTCTCCCGTTTTCCCCACATTTGCCTTCACTACGCTGCTCCTGTTGATTGTAGCGTGATGAAAAGTATCCTATAATATGCCCAGTCTCCGAAACGCAAAATGATAATGAAAACTAAATGTACTTTTTTTGAATTTAACATAATTAATTTTCTATGGTCAATAAAAAAATATATATTTTGGTTCACAAATTGATTTCATGTCATTACTACACAGAACAAACTTATAGATAACTAGCGGCCGCCCGCGACTTCGTCCGTGTGGATTTCGATTTCCAATAGCCTAAAACCTTCCTCGTCAAATGGACTATCCAACACAAAAAGAATTTTTCAAATCGGTCCAGTAGTTCCTGTGATTAGCGCGTTCAAACAAACAAACAAACAAACAAACTCTTCAGCTTTATATATTAGTATAGATATAGATTGTTTATAACATTCATTAATTATATTAACAAGTTTTTAATGGATATTGTATAGTAGAAATTTTGTTTGTGCATAAATATCGTTGATATTGTTTAAACAATATAAATAGTTCCGTCCCCGCTCTAAGAGGTTTCTGATTTTGAATAATATAAAAAAACAAAATTAACAAAAAAAAAATCATCAAAATCGGAGCTGTTCTTGAGGACTTTCGAATATTGCCTGTTTTATGTATTCATTGACTCCACTATTACGTCTTTCGGGAATAGTGCCCGTTACACCCTCAGCCAGTCATTGGAAACAATTCATCAATCAAACAGCCACCCTCGCATTCATGACGTTGAGCCACCTGAGACAATGTTCAGTCAATGTGGTTGCGATAGTACATTTATCATTTTAGTAGCGGTAGCCCGGGACTTCGTCCGCGTTGATTTCGGTTTCCGCACACAGTGCGGCGCACACATAGTGTCAACTACAGCAAATAGGCGAAATGGCAACCGAGTCGTAGTTGAACAAATTCGCAAAATGGCATACATATTCGTAAAAGGACAAATTCGCGCATTCATTATCGACAAAATAAATCGATAAATAATTCCAGCCTAGACGCGTGGATGGTACTAAAATTTCGAGTTACCCCTTCACCTACCAGTGGGTTAAATTGGTGGGTGAACGAGTCATCGCCCAGGGCATATACGTAAAAAGACAACTGCGCTAAAATACTTATTCGCGAAAAGCAAAATTCGCGAAATAGCAATTTTTTACAACACATGCGGCTGAACAATATCGGTAACAAGATATATGTACGATATCATTATAAATGAAATACAAAAATAACATTGAAAAACTAGCTACAAACCAAATAAATTTCAACGACGACGGATGGGCGCTCTAGTCTGAAATACGAAACAACATATTGGTAATGGTGATATAAATGAATTTGCCTGCTAGCCAATGTCCACAATAGTCGATCTGCCAACAAGAGAAAAAAACAGCAATCGAATGACGCAATTGGCCACACGAGTGGCAAGAGCAGGAAAAGTTTAAATTGCATAGCGGCCGCAGAGCGCAGAAAAAGCCGGTTATCTAATAAATTGCGGTGACTGTCCCACCGTCCCGGTCGATCCCGGGGGGGCCGGGATAGAGCCAATCCCGGGACTTTTTAATCGTCAACTTATTCCACTTTGAGCACCCAAGTTTTGATATCCCGCAACTTGAGCAACTAGAAGAGTCGTCTTTGACCACTGATAAATATTTTGAGAGGTCTATTTGACACTGCCTCCTTGGTGAGAGCGCTGTGCTCAAACCACGGAGGTCGTTGGTCCTGATTGTGATTCAAATAGTCTGATTTCCCTAGTAAGGGTTACGGAGGCCAGTTGACAGACGCTCTTTTGTAATAACCGAGCTGGTCAATTCAGAAGGATCCTGAAGTCGTGACCCTGGGCTCCGAGGCAATGGACGGACATTGGCCAAGTATGCAACCGGGAGAGGCACTGGGATGTTAATTATGGTAGTATTTATTAGTATTTGACATTTTTGGTAAGCAAATAATATGAATAGGTGCGCATCATACGGGTGCTCCAATTGGGCTTCCTCTAATCTTCGGTGTCTACGTGACTAAACGGATATTGGACGGATTGAGTATGGGAATGTGTTTAAAAAAAGCGAAAAAGAGAGGAAGTGTGAACGTTCTTGCTGTTTTTGAATGCACGGTGAAAGAACACGGGAAAAGTAAAACGATTTCCAATAATGTGTTACAAAATAAAAAAGTTATATGCTATGGTTTTTCATTGGTAGAAAAGCAGTAACGTCAAACATAACAGGTAATGCGCTTTCTGCAATATTACATTGAGCCATTGCTCGGTGTTTAAGTGTACACTTCTTTTTATTTATAAATAGCGGCCGCCCGCGACTCCGTCCGCGTGGATTTCTTTTTTTTCGAAATAAAAAGTAGCCTATGTTCTGTCTCAGGGTCTAAAGATTGTCTGTACCAAATTTCATCAAAATCGGTTGCGAGGTTTAAGCGGGAAAGCGTAACAGACAGACAGACAGACAGACAGACAGACAGACAGACAGACAGACAGAGTTACTTTCGCATTTATAATATTAGTTGGGATAACCAACGATTGGCAAATCCGAGTACTTACAACAAGTTAATTGTTAAAGGTTTAATACTCCTTTTCCAAATTCTTAAATGCACATCAATCTTAAAATAATAAATATTTGAATTTAAGACGCAAAATAAAGGTTAAAATCCCATTAGAAAAGGAAGGCTAGTTTCAATAGATTCTAACACACATTAATATACAATATCAGGAGAGCAGCTAACAAGACAGACATAATTTGTATTCAGCAGGTACAAGTTTTGGCACTTCGCCTGTCGAAGTTCGCCGAACAAGCTCCAACTTTCCGGAGTCGTCAGGAACCGGGAGAACTGTCAAGAGGACTTTGTGGAAGTGGGTTTACACCAACCGATTCTTGTTCTGGGAAAATATTCCATTGGTTTATTTTGGATATTCCAACAGATCGTTTTTCGTTCAAGATCATGAATTGCAGAAACTTGAGATTTTCGTATGATCACTCTTACTTAAAAGTACTCAATTAAATTATGTAGATGTATTTTTTATGAGAGTTTGGTTAAGTGTGAATAATTGTGTTAGTAAAGATAAATGTTACAGATGTATTCATATTATCAATACAATTTTTGGCCTTCAGTAAATTGGTAAATAATTATGCACTACTTATAAAAGTGCATAGTTGTCACTAATACAACTTGTGTATTTTTGAAGCTTAACTTCTTGTTTAAATTGCACTTTAGCTACAGATGACTAAACCAAACATTAACCAGCAACATGATAAAAACTCTGGATTATTAAAATAAGGTAGAAATTTAGCCAACGTCTCAAAAAGTCAATAGTTGTCTTGTAAATCATAGTCATACGTATGTAGGTAATACCTTCTAATTTAATAATTTATAGAAGACAACTAGATGAATAGACTGAACATTATTAGAATTGCGTAGAAGTCAGAAGTCAGTGTTTGGCTGACAGGTCACATCACCTTCTTATATTAAATGTCAAAACGTTACCTTGTAGGAAATAGGAAACAATGTATGGAATACTGGATTCTGACGTCACATTTCTGTAATCTCAAATAAATACTCTTTTAGTTTCAATTGGCTGTAAATATTTGATAAAGGTTTGTTAAAGAGTGGGATAGATTTTTTTGCTATTTTTGATTATATCTTTTAATGTTCGACTATCAACATTTATTTCGTATGCAGTCAAATACCCAATTGTTTACACATTCCAAGTCGTCCCGTGTAAACCCCCTATAAAAGTAAGTCCACGACGCAAACTCAAGGGCCCGCCTCCGGGGAAAAGAGGGGAAAACAATTATCTCCCGCAGTTTTTGTTATGTTTCCATAGCTTTTCAAGTAGACCTGATGAGTTATATTATTCATGTTCTGTTTTTATCGGAGTCTGTGAGGGGGTTGAAACTTTTTCCTTCGACTTTCAATTCGTATTATTTTATCTTTTGTTTGAATACGGACTTGAATTGCCCTGTGTGCGGGAAAATCTACAAGAGACGAGCCTGGTACCTCAAGCATTTGAAAACGCATGATGGTGTTGAAGAACGACGGTCGTCGGTAAGTATAAACTCTTCAGCTTCCACTACGGATAGAGTTGACCCTCACATATCTCATGGTGGGCCTTCATGGGTTAGTTACCAGGAGCCTATAAACATCCGGGCACGTCTTAGCATCCCCAGTTTAAAGACATCTACTTGGAAATACCATAGTGACAACTTGGCAGTGCTGTTAGAATATCCAGGTACCAACGCGGATTTAAATACCCAAGTTGAAACGATGCAGGATAAGATACACTCATACTTTAGTGAGCATTATCCACCGCCTAATAGGCATGCTCACAAACAAAGAGAAAATATGTTTAAGGCAAAAATGCGGAGGAAGAAAAGAGAATTGGTCAAGCAACTTCGTGTAGCGAAGTCCATGGGAGATAACCACCTCAGTCACCAATTATCAAGAGCACTCAGATCTATCTTGAAATTGATTCAAGGAGTCTCTTTGCAAATGACTAGAAATCAGGTGAACCTTATGAGAGCTAGGCATGAAGTTGACTTCGATAAAAACCCATTCCTGTACTCCAAAAGTATTTTTAAGAGGGGGTGTTAAAAAATATCGCGTATTTTCAAACACATCTTAAACCTTGAAAATGAACTTCAAATGACCCGAAAAAAAAATCGTAGATATTCAAGCATCGTTTCTAAATAGTTATCACAGAAAATATTGAAAAAATTGCAATTTTCATTGATAAAAAAAATCTTGAAGTTGCGTCTGACTTGATTTTTGGTTACATTTATTTCCGAGACGATGCATTTTGGTGAACCAATATTTTGGCATATAATATCAAATTATATTATCTAAATATTTATCACAGAACATTTTGAAAAAATATCATATTTTACGAGTAATTCAAAGAAAACTAGTTTGGCGCTTACTACGTTCATATTCCGCGCAGTAAGCTATCGTCTGTCGCACCTGGCGCGTGCTCACAGGCATGTTTTGTTTCATCGGTTAGTCGCAACCTCTCCGTTGAGACGAGAAGACTATGATTCAGTACTCTCCCGGCTCGAAAAAATATTTCGTAAAATTATTATATGGATTGACGTGAATGACGGATCGGCCGAGAGCAGTATATGCAAGAAAGAACGATGCTTTCAAATAGTCGCTTGTTGGAAGACTTAGTAGCAATTTGAAATTGAAAGTTTACAATTCCAGCCTAAACTATTAAAACTTATTTTTCATAATCAGTCTTTTACTGTGTACAATAAATGGACGAAAAAATTAGGTGTTGCGGCAATATAATGTGTAAATGATTTATTTTGTATATTACTGTTACAAGATAAGAGATTTACGATTTAGAAGTTTTTGTTTTGCTCCTTTGAAACGTGACAATCTATACATAAAATATTTTAATATTTAAACTGTGCAAAAGGAACTGTATGACATAGTGAGAGTACGAAAGAAAATGTATTGAAAAATAATGTGTATAACGAGGCAAGCTAAATTAAACCCGTTCAAAAAAATGGTGTTTCAAAAAGCAACTATCAAATTTCTTGTCTGTAGATTACTGCTTCCTAAAGTCGGTAGTAGAATTTTTCAATATTGTGCTATTATTATTGACGATTTAAAAGTGCCACGCCGAGATCTACATAAATATAGTATATTTCGATTTTGATTTGGTTGACGGGAATCAGTAGTGTGTCTGTGTGTGTGGGAATCATGCAACTCATAGTAAATGATATTATAGGTAAGGGAGACGTTAATTTCACCGAATTGCGGTACATGCACTTGCAAAAAAATTACACTGTATTTTAAAATCAAAAATTTTGTATTTCACAAATATGTTTTCCTACGTTTTTTAAACTAGTATAATAATTTTGTAGAATTAAGAAATTTAGGAGTACTACCCATTCCCTAAAAGTAAGAAATAGTTCTGCCGAGCGGTCGATCTAGCTCGGGTACCGAGCTCCTAACCACACTGTATTGGTGTAGTAACGGAACTATATATTGTGGCGATGCAGATGGGGCCTTTTTTCAAAACACATTAAAATTAACCAGGCCGTAATTATTTTTATGCAATAATTGTAAATATAGCACATTGTAAATTAATTAATGTTCATTAATTCTTACAAGTTGATTAACAACGATTAAACACGTCTTTTTTTAAACCTACTAGCACTTAGGTAAACGGGCCTGGCCGTTCTCTGGAAATGGAAAATACAAATAAATCTTTTTTTAAAGATTTTTTGTATTGCCATTGGTTTTCAGACACGTCAGTTAAATAATTAAAATAACTATGTAAGATACAGAGTTCGCTATAGTTTTCGTTGAAAGTACTTACTTGGAGGTATACAACACATTTTTTTCAGAATTATTGTAATAGTATTTCAAAAGTTAAGGGGGGGGACGCTCTAATTTTAACTTTGTATTAATATATCTCGAGACTGGGGGGTTTGATCATCATGGTCTCAATGCAATTTTTGTTGTATTTAAGAATACCTTTTTAACGATACCCCATTTTTTTTTTCGAATTTACTTTTCACTGTATGGGAGGGGTGGTAAAAAATAATTATTTTTCGATTATTTTAAAAACCAATTCTTGAATTATCAGTATACATCTCTCCACCAATTTTCGTGGCAATCAGTGCAGAAACGGCGGAGAACGAGCCAGGACAGACAGACAGACAGACAGACATGACGAAACTATAAGGGTTCCGTTTTTAGCCATTTGGCTACGGAACCCTAAAAATCTAGAATAATAAGAATGACATGGTTCTCATTCTTATTCATGTGCACAGCGACAAGAATTTGATAAATTTACAAATTATTGTCGACGTTATTTAAAAAATCTTGTATCTTATAATGTCCTTTTCTCTTTGAGCAATTCTTTATTTTAAGTCTAATTAGATGTAAAGGTGCCAAATTACGGTTTACGGTTTAAGACATTTATTTCTCAATTACAGAATACATGTTATTCACTTTCACTGAGAAACACTGGATAACAATTAGTAATTATTCTGTACGTTTAACACAAGCACTAGCAGTAACTAAGTAAATTATTTATTAGTAGATCTGAATTTATGTTAGGATTTCCTTAAGTATTATGTCCATTTTTCTCAATTTTAATGATGGTATTTGTCTTAATACACAAAACAATACTGCGAGAATGACGAGTCAGTCACAGTTCTATTACGTATCGAAAAACAGTTGCTATCATAGATGCCATTTGCTGCCATGTGTGAGGAATCATGCAGATTTAAAACATTTATAGGAAAATCAAAAATTAAAAGACAAAATTAAAATTTAAAGATTAAATTAAAATTCACAAAGATTTTGTAGTTAAAAAACATATTATACGATTATTAATTAAATAACTTGCGCGTACCTTTGCGTATTAATAACTACCAGAAAAAAGTACAATACAAGTCACTCAAAGCATAAACAAAATAAATCATTATGATACTAACATTTATGTATTACTAGCTTTCCACCGCTTAGTTACGTCATCCTGCTTCCAATACTCTCTTTGACAATTTTTATCTGATTTACTTTGAATACTGTGCGGAATCGCCCGAAACAAATTGAAGTGGCGACCTCTGTCTCATTGCGTTGAAGTCATAGGACGAGAGGGGGCCGAGGAAGCGCGCGGGTGCGATCCGATGGGTGTCGAAATTGATGCGCCCTCTTAAACAACCGCCCGGAAGATTGCAACTGACAGATGAACAAATATATGACCATTTTAGGCGCACATATGAAGTGCCGAAGCAACTGAAGATTTACAATGACCCGAGCTCTAAGAGACCTTGCAATCCTGTATCGGAGTTTCAGGGTACGGCTCCTACCCTTTTTTTTTTTTTTTTTTTTTTTTTTTTTCGCTAGAAGAACTAACGCGGCAGATAAAAAGGAAAGCATCAAGTTCATCTCCGGGGCCCGATGGTATTCCGTACATTGTATATAAAAAGTGCCCATCAGTGTGTAGACATCTTTTAAATATATTTGTTAAGATTTGGTCGAAAAAGCAGATTCCGGAAGTATTTGGTAAAGCTGTTTTCGTGCTCATTCCTAAAAAGGAGACAGTCACTGATCCAAAAGATGCTAGGCCGATAGCTCTTACAAACACGATATCGAAAATATTTTTCTCGATCTTGCAAGATCGAATGTCAAAATTTATGTTAAACAACGAATACTTTACGCCGAAGCACCAGAAGGGGTTTTTACCAGGAGTTTCTGGTTGCTTAGAACATAACACATTGTTGGCGGAAAGTTTGAAGGATGCCAGGAAACACGAAAGACAAATAGCGGTGTGCTGGATTGACCTAGAGAATGCATTTGGCTCAGTTCAGCACGAGCTGATGTTTTTCGCGTTAGAATGGTATAACTTCCCCCCTTTGGTTTTAGATTTGATTAAGTCATATTATTCTAATTTATCTTTTGTAATTAGCTGTAAAGACGGTTACACAAAACCTTTAAATTATAATATTGGTCTATTTCAGGGATGCTGTTTATCTCCTATAGTATTTAATGTAGTTATAAATATTTTAATTGACACTTTGATTTTACAGGAGAAGAAATGGGGTTATCGGTTTAAAATCAATAATCAGTACACAGAATCAATCCTAGCCTTTGCTGACGATCTCGCAATAAAGATAAAGATAAAGATAAAGATAATTTATTTACATAAACATGTGTAGGATATTATATTACATTACAGTCATATAAAAAAGATGTTAAAAAAAGTACAAAAGTATCAACATGTTTTGCCAAGATTAGCGTGTAAAATATATTGATTAAGTGAGCTAAATTACAAAAGGTTATGTCAAAGCTATATAATAAAAATTAAAAATGTCAAAAATTATAAATTGCCAAAGTTACAAAAAATTATAAATACCTAAATTATGTCTTGTTAGTCATTATTACACAATCTTAAAATTTGTCAAGTGAAAAATCTTGAATATTATAATAGCATTTTTTAATAAGCAGTATTTTTAAATTAATTTTAAACAAATTGGTATTCAACTCTTTCAAGTTTTGAGGTATTTTGTTATATATTTTTGGTGCCATGCAGACTATGCTTTTATTTAGCAGTGTAGTTTTACTAGAGTGTAGACAAAGTTTATCCTTGTCTCGTCGGTTTCTCGGATTAGTGGCAGCCTTTTTTGGAAACAAGTGTGGGTTGAATCTTACAAAGAGAGCCACTTCTAATATGTAAAGAGAAGGGAGAGTTAAGATTTTGTATTTAGTAAATAACGGTCTACAGCTATCAGAGGGTTGAATATGAAACATAGACCTGAGACAACGTTTTTGGGCTTTAAAAGCAATTTCTTTATGAACAGAGTTCCCCCAGAAAATTATCCCATATCTCAAGCAAGACTCGGCTAAGCCATAGTAAGCGGTTAGTAATGTGTCAGTATTAATTGTTGTTGACAATTTGTATAAAACAAATGCAACGCTGCTTAATTTTTTACATAATTGGTCTATATGACTTTTCCAATTTAATTGTTTGTCTACACATAACCCAAGAAACTTTGCAGTATCGACTTGGCTAATGTCATTTCCTTGGTAAGAAACCGCAGTATAAGGAGCTGCTATGCGTTGACTAAAATGCATTATATGGGTTTTATTTAAATTGATTTTTAAGTTATTATTTTCAAGCCATATAATGATTGATGTCAGTGATTCATTTATTTCGTTATTATAATTTATAATGTCATTACATTTTATAGTCATGGTGCTGTCGTCGGCAAACAATGTCATGGGGTTATTAGTAGCACTTGGCAAGTCATTAATGTATATGATAAATAGTGAAGGCCCAAGCACACTACCTTGAGGGACACCATATTTGATATTTCTTGCTTTTGATGTGTAGGCTACTTCTTTTTTAGTTTTGGGATCAAGTCTTTTCACTACTGTTTTTTGATAACGATTACTTAAGTATGATTTAAACAAGTTTAAAATGTTGCCTCTTATGCCATACGCTTCAAGTTTATCTATTAAAATTGTATGGTCTACGTAGTCGAAAGCTTGCGTCATGTCACAGTAAAGTGCACACACTGGTATTTTTTGATCAACATGAGCTATAACGTTTTCATAGAAATCATAAATTGCCATGTTTATTGTCTTCTTTTGCCGAAATCCCTTCTGTTCCTTGCATAAAATATTATTTTTCTCCAGATAGGTGTTTAATTGATTATTATAATACTTCTCAAATATTTTTGAAAATATTGACGTAAGTGCTATTGGTCTATAATTTTGCATAAGCTCTTTATTAGCTTTTTTAAATAACGGCTTAACTATGGTAACTTTAAGTTTATCTGGGAAAATGCCTTCTAGAATGCTCATATTGATGATATGACTTAAGGGATGGCATATACATTCATTAACCGCTTTAATTATTTTAGTAGATATTCCATCGTAGCCTACGCTATTTGTGTTTTTTAGGTTTTTTATGATTTTATACACATCTTGAGGAATACTTGGAGCCATAAACATAGATTTCTCGGTGGAATGTTTAAACTTTTCTCTGTTACCATGGTTTTTGAGTGGTATTACCCGATCTATAAAATAATTGTTAAACGCTTCGGCGATCTGTAAGGGGTCGTTAATATCGTTATTGTTATTTTGTTTTATTTTCGAGATGGGTTCGTTTGGTATATTATGTCTAGTCATGTTAATCATGTGCCACGCAGTTTTAGATTTGTTTTGTGATGTTTTAATTTTGTAATTATTTTGTGCTTTTATGGTTAGTCTTATAAGTTTCTTAAATAGCTTAGAATAGTTGATAAATTTAATCTTATTGGCCTTTGTAGGTTCCTGTCTAAATTTCCACAATAGGTTCCGTTTACGTTTACTGCAAAGTTTTAATCCGCGCGATATCCATTTTGTTTTTTTTATTGTATTTAATCTAACATACTTTTCTGGGAAACACAGATTATAAAATAATTCAAAATTATCAATGAAATGCTGATACGCTAAGTTAGGATTTTTAGAATCGTACACTTCAGAGAAAGATAAGCTTTCAATACACATAATAAATTTTTCCATATTCTCTGTGTTGTAATCTCGAGTCATTTTATACCAGAATTTAAATTTAAATATTTTTTTTACTGGTAGTCTTATTAATTGAGCTGTGTGGTCGGACAAAGCGAATTCCAAAACTTCTGTTTTACAGGACTGTTTGTAGTTATGGGCAAAGTTGTCTATACAGGTCATACTGCCATGTCTAGTTGGTTGTTTTAGTGATAACTTTAGATTATAGTTCAACAATAAACATTCGAGATTTGCTGTAGTACTATTATTTTTTAACATGTCAATATTGAAGTCACCTGCCAATATTATATTATTACATTTAATATTAGAAATATAATTCAATACTTTCTCTAATTTATCGAAAAATGCATTTAAATTATTAAAATTAGGAATACGATAAAGACAGACAAGGATAATCCCGTAATCAACTAATTCGACAGCACAACACTCAAATATGTTCGTCAGCGACATCTTTTTGATATCTGAAAGTTCTTTCCATTGATGTACTTTATTCACTAGAATACATGCGCCCCCTCTTTTGCTAGTATTTCTACTAAAACAGGTCGCTAATGTGTAGTTTGCTAAATTAAGGAATGTTTCCTGTTCTGCCATCATAAAATGTTCGCTGATGCATAGAGCATCAACCTTTACATGTCTTTCTAAGAGTTCCTCTAAACTGACTTGGAGTGCATCGGATTTGCTCAGCAGGCCTGCAATATTTTGATGAAGAATGTACAGGTACTTAGTCTCGAAAAAACAGAGATTCTGGTGTTTCTGTACTTTCTTGATTGATAATTTGGGACTCATTAAGCATTTTCCGTCGTATTGTCTGTATTTCACAGCATAAATTGTCTAAAATATTTTTCATTCCATTCTTATTTATCTTTCCTGTTTTGCTGGACAGCATGTCGTAGGTCAAGTTTCTATTGGAGTCAAATATATGGGCATAATTGTATGTCGATGCATTCATGCTGAGAAGATTATTGAAATGTTCTACCCGGAAGTTATGAATGTTTGCGCCACATATGTACGTTGGTGCAGCGATTATTATGTTCGTATGGACTATATTCTTCAACTTTTCATGAACCTCATCTACAAGCGACATAAGTTGCTGAGAATGTTTAAAATCGGATTCCCCTATTAGGATAATACAAAAATCATTTTTTGTAAATCCGTGCAGTTTTGACTGCAGACCATGCAACAGATGCCTTATACCTCTTCCAGGCTTTATGTAATGACAGAACGCGTAGTTTGTCGTTAAATTAGTATCCTCTAGTAAGCCTAGGATATTTTGTTTATTATTGCTACTAATAACACAGAGCCTATTCTTTTTTCCAATCCTGCTTGATCCAGTCGACTGATTTATGTTGGTGTTGTTGTCCTGTGACAAGTTTTTCTTGTAATCTGTAGATTCTGATATATCACTGTATTTTGGAAGGTTTTCTAGTTTATTTGAAATGGCAGTATTTTTGGTGTTCATGACAATTTTTAATGTTTTGATATGTTGCTGCAAGTTTTTAATTTCCATGTTAGCTATTAATAATTTTTCTTTGAGATCGTTAATTGTTAGTTCTAGTTCCATGACTGAGGTGTTATTATTCTTTAAGAGATCAGTTAAAGCATGAGGGCTCCTGATTGGCGTTGTTGTTTTCGGTGTGCTATTGTCATAATTTATAGTACTATCCGATTGCTTTTTAGACTTCTTTGCACTTAAAGATTTAGAAGGTGTTGAACTTTTGTATACATTTTTTAAGACAAATATTTCTTGCGTCAGTTTACATATTTTCCTTTTAAGGCTATTATTCTCACATATTGTGTTTTCCAATTCGTTTGTAGTACTCGTCAGTTGAATGGTGAGCTTGTTTACTTCCTGCTTTAACTCTTCATTCTCAAACGCTGGACATTTAATTTCACAGCTTCGCGAGAATATCTCAGTTGACAAATCTTGTTGGGTATATGCAGTTGAAAAATTTAGGTCTGAAGACTGTCCAAATACAGTATCATCCTTGTTCTCAGGGGTGGAGTCATCCTGAATATCCGTTTCATTAATATGCATACTCGTAGATTCATCTGCCGTCTCTATTCGGCTGCTTGCGCCGTGACGAATATTGTCTCGCAATGATTCATTCATTTGCGTTTCGGAGTCAACTATTTCTTTTAGTTTGGGTGGCGCCTGAATGTTTGTTTTACGTAGCGTTACATTATTGTTTTGCAGCCTGTTATGTTCCACTTTGTTTTTAATACAAGATTTACACCTCCATGATTTTTTACGTTCATTACTCTTTAGTTGGAATAGTTGTTCGGAAACACCGGCACAGTCATAGTGATATCTCTTGTCACACGCCGAACATAGGACAGTGTCTTTAATTTTTGTCTTCGCATTGCATTTACAACACACAGCCATTATATTATAATTCTTATGTTGAAATAAATTGACAAAAATTGTACTTCAATATTCTTGAGTATAGATTCGAACCCTCGCCGCATGTATGTAGACCGCTTAGTGTAGCTACAACGCCAATGGTTATTTACTACAGACGGCGAATTTTGAGATGCCTTTCCGTTCGGCTATAATCGGGATGATTCGGAAGCGCTCGGAGGCACTCGGGATATTCTCTACAGCTGAGTCACAGCTGATGGAACGTAAACACTCGTTTGAAACACTGTCACTGATCACACATTGTCAACGTTTATTCAGAATATTATCACTTTAAATTCACGTCTGTCGAATGTTTATTTACAGATTTTATTTCACACAAATGTTCCTCCTACCTTTTACTATATAATGATTTACTTTAAGCAACAAATTTTAAACTTTTTGATACGTTTTGCATTTTTAAATACGGAGCTCAGTTGAAATCTGTCCGCTCGGGTGCGGGGCGCGCGGGGTCTTCAATCTTGACACGAAACCCGAAGCAGTGTCAAGTGTTATTGAAAAAGGTGGATGAGTTCTGTGCTTGGACTGACGGCATGAAGGTGAAACCAAGTAAATGCTATTGCTTATGTCTGGGTAGACGAGATACGAAATTTACATCTTATGACCCTGGACTCACGATTGGCGGTCAGAATGTTGCCACAATTTCTGAAGCGCTCCCGTTCAAATTTCTAGTCAGAAAGATAGACTATAGAGGCCGCACACCATCTTTGGAGGGTATTGTTGAGGATTTCATTGATTCCATTAGTAGGGTTGAGAACCAACCCATAGGGAACATTAAGAAGCTATGGATCTACAACAACTACCTGTCATCGCGCTTGTCTTGGCCTTTCCTCGTGTACGACTTCGGAAAAACCCTTTTGTCGCGACTAGATGCCGTTGTTGTGAAATCGTTGAAGTCTTGGACTGGATTAGCTCACTCGGCAGACCCCTCTACACTATTTAGGGGCAAAAATAGTTTTGGGATGAACCTAAACAAGCCATCGGAGCTATACAAACATCTTAGAGTCACCAAGATGCACATTCTGGGTAAATCGAAAGACAACGCAGTGGCAACACTCCCAAAAGATAAGAATATGAGTGAGTTAGAGTCTAGGCTACGGTTCCATAAGCAGTTTATGGTGGGAGCGCAAACAAACAGGGTAGGATTGGGATGTCGAGGAAGAGAGGATGACCGGAACATCATTAAGTCTTTTCTGCGAATGGATGAAGATAACGAGTATAGAGTACATGCGCTTAATCTCGAAATGCAAAACGAGTGGGTGTCCCTTGGTGAGTTTGGTATCCCTTTAGCATTGAAGTGGCGGTCGATACTGTACGATTGGTCTCCAGCGCTGCTTAAATTCTATCTGAATGCCTTTCAGTTGACCCTACCCGATCAGAGCAACCTTGTAAGGTGGGGAATGGCGGTGGACAAAACCTGTTTGCTCTGTGGTGAGGCCGTAGGTACCGCAAGGCATTTGTTGGTGGGATGCAGAGTACTCCTAGACAGAGGTCACTACTCTCGCCGCCATGACGGAGTGTTGCAGATCATACGTGAAGCGGTGAGCCTTTCAATAGCAAGAGCAGCAAAAGGTTTGACGACGAATACAAAGAACATCAACTTCGTCAAGGAAGGATCTACCAAGAAGTCCAAAGTCAAACCTTACTCCATCGTTAGTGTAGCTCCAGATTGGAAGATCATGATGGACACGTATGAAAAGCACTACAGTATTCCAGAGGACATTGCGTTATCGTCGTCTAGACCAGACCTTTTCATTTATTCTAGAAAACTTAAGCGCGTACTGTTGGTAGAACTTACTGTTCCATGGGAGACAAACATTCCCAAAGATCACGCGTTTAAAACAAATAAGTATTATGACCTAACCAACGAAATGACTAAAAATGGTTTTATAGCACGGTTGTATGCTGTGGAAGTGGGTGCGAGAGGTATACCAGCGAAATCTCTCTACAACCTACTGAAGGACTTAGGATTACCAAGATCTAATATTAGCTCGTTACTGGAAAGAGCAACTAAAGCTGCTTTACTCGGCTCATACCAAATATGGTTGGGAAGGGAGAGGAATGTCATCGGTGGAGGTAATCGTTAGTATACTATAAAGGGGCCCCTTAAACCTACACGCTGGGTCGCAAGTCCCAGGCGCCGACTGACATTCCTCTCTGTTCCACGCGATGGACCCGGCACCCGCACGGAGAATCCATGGATAGCTAAGAAGTTCGTCTCTCTAAATAAATATTAAATTCTCTTTGTAGCTAGTTAGGCCTGTCTATTCTATTGTCCCTTAATACTGTGATTTTGTGAACCCTTTTGGTGTACTGCACTTACCGAGTCTTGGCAGTATAATATTTCTGTTTGTAATTTCGGGCTTTTACTATTGAGAGGTGATAAATCTTTAAGTTTTACCAGAAAATGCTAGAATTTACCATTAGCGGTAATGCAAAAATTTTAAATACGTCAATTACATTTAAAGTATTACCGAATAACGTTTGTAAATTATACCAAGAAGCGTTCGTATGAACTATCAGTTTAAATAGTTCACCTTAAAATTACTTTAATCCCAATCACAACCCATATTATTATAATAACAAGGTTAGTAACAGTTATTAGTAAATATTAGTGGAACCTATTTCTGGCACCGCGGTGGTCGCCTAACGGGTACTCACGGTTTGTGGGAAAATGTTGAAGGTATAAAGTTGTAGAGGCGTGTAATTGGACAGTGTTCCGTACATAATAACCTATTTTCTGAATATCTGACATGACTAGGTATGAGGAAAATGTTTTAGTTAGCCAGTGTTGATGTACTTCTCGTTCTCTTAATCGATACCTCCATAAATCTGACACGAAAAATGAGGGTTTCCACTAGAGCACCGAGTTCGATCACCGAGGTTACATATCGACTTTCCCCGAACACAGCTCGGGATTGTGATTATCAATTCGCATTTGGCCATCGTGGTGATTAAGCCCGAACCCGTTTTGTAACGATGTATCATCAGTCTATCGCAGACCACTGCTGGACATAGGCCTCTCCTAGGGCTCTCCATTTCATTTGCCTGATCCTTAACGACTCGCATCCATTCCTGCCAGGCATCTTGCGCAAATCGTCACTCCATCTGACTTAACTAGGCCTTCACTCCAACGCTTGTCGGTTAAATGGCCAGCTCACTGCCACTTCAGCTTGCTAATCCTGTGAGCTATGTCGAAGAACTAAGTTCTCGGTCGGATCACATCATTTCGAACGTAACGATAACAAGATTTCAAATGATAGATGCCTTAGTCCAGCATGAATGGGGAAACTTTTCATTATCATTTTTATTTTAAACTCTTACGGAACCCTATGAATGAATAAAGAGCGGCACGCACGCACAAAGCGCTTCGTTTGTTTCATTCACTCCATCAATAAAGTCACGGTTGGACCAGAATTAATAGGTGTGATCCCACCTTTTTGTAGACAACCTTTACAATTGATTGATTCTGCCGGTGTTATTCAAATAAATATTTTATCAATGGTTACTTGGAAAGTTAAAGTATCGGTAGGTATTAGTGGATTTAGTGATTTATGTCTTTTTCGTTTGAGTATTCTTATGCGACCGCGCCGCTGTTAAACTGTTTTAGATAGTTATGAAGTTCCCTCAGCTCTGAAAAGTTATGGAATTTAATATGTAAGAAGTTTTGAAAATCGCTACATAATAGTTTCATACCAGATACTTTAAAGATAGCATACGTTTTGTGTAAAGGCAGGCAATTCAAACACCTTCTATCCACAAGCAACGTTTGGGCTTTCAAATGCCTTTGCGTCGCAGGGGAAATGCTACCTAATGCATACCCGTTGCCGGGGGGCAGACGGTTAAGAAGTTTTCATTTCGTGTGTGTATAAGAAATCAACATGCTCTTTATCTCCTAAGTTGACATTTTCATTGATTACAAAGATCTCACGAAAGCACCTTTCTACTGTTTTTAATCAAAATAAATGGTAACCATAAAAGATATTTCATTAAAATAAATAGGCAGACCTTATGAGTTTTGCGATTTAACCTTTAAAACAACATTTATATTCTCGAGTCGTAATATAAAGAAGCTCGTGAGTCGTAAAGCCTCCGAAATTTACACAACTGACGTAGGTGTATGGAGGTATCGATTGACGGTAGAAAGAGATAGCAATATACTTTTCAACATAAGTAAAAGAGAGAGGGAAGATATTCCTTCTGGGAACAAGATATTATCGCGGCGCTACGGACGGCGCGGACGCAGGATTGATAAAAGCCGTATTTTTTTACTCATTCCATTGTTAACTGCCTACTTATTTATTCATAACACCTTTATTTGTTTTTTCACCTTATTCTAATAGCGGTTGCGACGGGTGAGTGCTATTTTACATCGTGACTATGCAATGATTAGTAATTAGACCATTATGAATATTTCAATTTGCGCTATGCTTCAGAATAACCGTGAATACGAGTATTTATTTGCATTAAAAGAAGTGTTGCAATACCATCATTAACAAGTTTTTTAGTTTCAATAACGGGTAGGTAATCTCATAACATCTTTATATTTGATTAAAAAGTCCTCAGTAAAAATGCAATCATCACACGTTATGATGATGATGTTAAGAATGTAACAATGATTGCTTGACGAATTTTTGGTACTTGACTGGCCTCATTTAAAATGTTCTAGTGTGCGACCACTACACTCTAATACCTCAAAATAGTTCATGAGTATCTAATATGGAAAATACATATAACCCAATTAACCAAAGAAGAACATACTCTTTTCCAGTATACCAATATCTCACCTTAAAGAAAAACATTAAAATTCTTCACTTAGCTCATTCTTACACTCATTTTTTGCGGTTCGTTGCCTAAACACACTGAACAATTATGTTGAATAGCTTTAAACGTCTAAGTTACTGTGTGTAGACACGCACAGATTTCATTAATCGTCGAGTTTCGAATGCGTTTGAGATCATGCACTCGTGATAGATTACAATCGCCTCTTAATTTATCTTGTTTTTTTAAAGAGTTTCTTCTCTATCATTCAGCAAAAGCGTTGTTAACGTCTGTTACACTACAGTGATTTTTACGCTTACATATTTGGAAAATACTAAATGGATGTTATCAAGACGAAGAAGCTTGGCATGGTAATTACAACTGTCATCACCTTTTGCCATAAAATGTTGGCCACAAAGTTAACTAATGATTTATAGCTTAATTGTGGTTTAATGACATTATGGGCTATATTTTCTTATGGCGCGAATGTGCTTTGATAATAACTGATGTAAGAAAGTGAGCAAAATCTAAAGTGATACTAACGCCAAGATACATATATTAAGTTTAAGTATAAAGAGTGAGTACTTAAACTCAAGTGCACTGTCTATTTCCTCGTAAAATAGTACAGAAATAAAGAATGACCTTAGACTGCAATCTGAACAATTATGTTTTTGAATTCTGTGTTTCGACCCTATGGGTCGAACGTGTTGTGGGACGAATCACTGAAGGAGCCACACGAAGGTATAGCAGTGATTGTTAAAAATACGAGCTGTATAGTACAGACATAAGATTTTTAAAATTGCTTGCGTGTACGTCATTTGACATACTCAACCACGCACTACTTGTTCCAAATAAAGAGAAACAATGTCAAAACGGGCGAAGAGAAAACTGTGAGAGCGGCGGCATTGTGCGGGCCCGCCGCTTTCTACCGGCGCCGGCGCACGATTCGCGAGCCGCATTTCTATCGATCATGACGTGACGTCACGACTGCGATTGCGAGAAGAGATATTCTCTGTCTGACGGGGCTTTGCGGAAATTTTGTTTTAATATGTCTTTATTTTAATAAACTAGCGGCCGCCTGCGACTCCGTCCGCGTGGATTTCGATTTCCAATAGCCTTCCTCGTCAAATGGACTATCCAACACAAAAAGATTTTTTCAAATCGGACCAGTAGTTCCCGAGATTAGAGCGTTCAAACAAACAAACAAACAAACAAACTCTTCAGCTTTATATATTAGTATAGATAAATGAATAATAATAGATGCCTTGGACTAACACACCATGTCTAGCCCCAAACTAAGATCAAAGCTTGTACTATGGATTCTAGGGAACGGATTTTGTATCTAGGGCCTGTCAATGAATGTCCCTGCCAGGGCAAGGGAACAACCAGTAATTACGATAGATTTTTGCGAGAACTTGGTTAAAAATGTTTTCAATAGTACTAAGAACTCCATTTCTTGCCGTGGGTGTCGGCGACTATGTGCACGTACCTTAACTGTGGGTGGTCCTGTGCTTCTCTTGACAAGCTCCACTCTATCACCATTTAATATACTAAAGAATCTTCGAAGAGAGTGGATAAATCCACTCAAATTGCCACACAACGCAGCCACCAGCACCCATGAAGGGCTATCAGAAGAATCCAGGTTAATAGGATTAGTTCAAATAACATTCTAAATAAACCATCTAAACTAAATTCAACAAACAATAAAACAATATTCACCCCTTTGCATTTGCTGACTGGATTCCACTGGATCAGCAGAAAAGCCGATCCAGTCAAAACCAGTTTCCACCGCTTCAAAACATGCAGCCAATGGTGTCCAAACTATTACTTTCTAGCTGTAAATACATGTTGTTAATCGCGTTTTATCTGCGCAAGCGCCTCTGAGCGCAATTAGCGAAAGTAAACCGCTCATGTCCACTTAATGGACGACTTGGTGCATGTGGCTGATCAGTGGGCGCACGCGATTATGAATTGTGAATTGTGATCGTTTCGTTTCGGGAAATTGGCGACTGGAAAATTGTGGATTTTGCGTGACTTATTCTGTACGATGTTTTTTCTATTTTGCTTATTTATTGTTAACGGTGTTTTATTGGCTGCCGTAATTGTGCTGTATCCGAAATAGTGCCGTAATTGTGCATGCCGTAGAAAAAAAGGTAGGAACGACAGATTTCAAGCCTTGGGAAAAGCTTGTCTAGAAATGGGGCGGATGATAACAATTACGATATTGGATTTTAATTCGTCGCCGGTGGGTATGTATGAGTATCCCTTTCAAAAAGTCTTTGATTACGGGTAAAACGAGGACTTATGAAATATTAAGATTCTGCTGTCTGTCAGTCTCTGAACATTGGACACCTTTGCATTCGGTTTTAGCACTTAATCTGCGTTCCAGACGAGATTACCAATTCAAATTCAATTGTTTGTGCAACAGTAGCGAATGTTAGTATTGCCCGGGCACAATTGAGATTCGCCGGTGGCACCTCTTCCCGGTGAGTTACAGAGAGCACAATATTACTTGGTCATAATGGAGTTTCCAATGTTGATACTTATATGAATTACTTGGTCGAATGGAAATTGGCAATTTAACTATGTAATTTATTTACCCTAATTATGCAGAGACTCTGGAGGGACGATGACTATGTCCAGCAGTGGAATACAAGACGCTGATAATGAAGATGATTAATAGTACTTAAACTATATCGCTCCTTTGGTATAACTGAAACTGCGAAACTTGAATAATGTGCAAGCAATGTAATATATGACTGCAGTTGTTTTGCAAATTTTTTAGCAACCACATTTTTTTTGCGTTAACCCTGTAATTAACCATATTACACCTTCAGGCCGGCCAACTTACACCTAACACACTGTATCTCTCTGTTTACCAGCCGCCATTACCAATGCAAATGATAGCCTATTGAGCGGGAGCGTCGGCAGAAACACTGAATTATTTAGCGGCGAGTGTTTTAATTATTTATCTGATGACCCCGGATTCCGGTTGTTCGGAAAGATTAATTGAACTTTCGGAATCTTTGTCTTGATTGCAACATTCATTTAGATTTTGGAGAGACAGATGAGTTTTTAGAAATAAACTTTAGAACATAAAATATTTGAAGACTTGTTCAACCATTTCGATAGTAGGTACTAAATTGAATTAAATGAATAACCGTTATTAAAAGATAATAGTTATCAAATGAATTCCTATTGAATTGACAATTTTTTGTAACAACATAGGCTTTTGCCAGTTAAAATCCTTGGAAATACCTATTGGTTCCTAAATTATATTTCTCAAGAGAAACGGATTTTTACTTAAATATTTTACAACAACAGTGTACAATTAAAATAAAATACAATGTATTGCTGCAGTCGTGTTGCAATTTTTGTAGCAGCTTTATTTTTTGTGCGTTTAACATTTATTTTACCATACACCACAGTAAATAAATTATTTAAAATGTGCTCATGGTCTTTTTGCTGTCGGTCTTAAACAACATTTTCGACAACACGTAGTTGCTTCAACGTGTTACTACTACAACAACATGAATACCACACTGCCCCAAGAACTGCCAAGATCTTTAGCAATTTGACAATGGAATTGATGGATTAATGACCCGCTTGGTGTAGTGGTCAAGAAGTTGACTATTAGACCAGCGGGTTCGATCCCCGGACTGGAAAACCATTTGTTTGCATGTTTGATTGTCCGGGTCTGGGTGTTATATCTATGTATTTTATTTTGAAGTTGGTACTTAGGTGTATTTTTATAAATTAAAACTGTCTGCGATCCCTAGCATCCATATTACAACCTTCGAACTTACATAGTTTGGGGCTAGGCAATCGGTTCGTTAGTCCAAGTAAGTTCTTATGAATTGTTGTGAATGAAAAAAGCACAAAAATACCCTCCCTAATTTCTTTGGTCTCGACTCTCGCCACATCTCGCGCAATGCCTGGATTAATTTCACCAGTTATTAATCGTCTGAAAAGTACCTACACGTCATAGTAAGAAAGCAAAATATAAAAAATCGGCCAAGTGCGAGTCGGACTCACGCACTGAGGGTTCCGTACAAATTTTATTTTTGACGTATAAAAAAAACTACTGACTGGCTTTCGTTCAAACCAATTTTCGTTGGTAGTTTTTATGGTAATGTACGTTATATATTTATTTCAGTTTTATCATCCTCTTATTTTAGAAGTTAGAGGGGGGGGGGGACACACATTTTTCCACTTTGGAAGGGTCTGTCACGCAAAGTATTTACTTTAGAAAAAAATGACTTCAATATCATTAATAAAGACCTATCCATAGATACCCCACACGTACATGTTCAATGAAAATTTTTTTTTCAGTTTCAGTTCTAACTATGGGGACCCCCATTTTTTTTCTATTTGTTTTCTATTTTTGTGTGAAAACCTTGTTGCGGTTCACAGAATACATCTACTCACCAAGTTTCAACAGTATAGTACTTATAGTTTCGGAAAAAAGTGGCTGTGACAGACTGGCGGACAGACAGACAGACACACATGACGAATCTATAAGGGTTCCGTTTTTTTGCACTTTGGCTACGGAACCCTAAAAACAAGTAAACAGTCATCAAAATGTTAAAAATGCTCGTAATCGCCCGGGAATCATTTAGGGCGAATCCGTTGAAATACAATATTATTAACTACACATTAAAATTCCTATAGTATCAAGATCAAGTGAATAGTATTTTTTTTTCTTTTTTTTTTTTTTAGTTTTAAACCATATTCCCTTGTCACGTGAGCGTCCATCAAAGTGCTCTTGCCAACTCCGTCTGCAGTCAATTTTAGCCTCTTTAATAGCCTCACTATGAAGCGATAGGCAATCATAAAGTATACCTTCACTTATAGCCTGTTTTGCAGCCATGTCAGCTTCCTCGTTACCAGCTATACCAATATGAGATGGCACCCACTGGATAACAACTTTTCTGTTATTGGAGTACAGTTTATCAATGGAATTGAGAATTTGGTAGGCAATCGGATATCCTCGACAATTCGAGGTAAGCCGAGCCAGATGAAATAAAGCACTTTTTGAATCCGACATGATAACTATAAAGTTGTTATCCAGCGTAGACGCGTACTCTAATGCTTCAAATATTGCAATCAATTCACAATGCATTACGGATAAGAATAGTATTTGCACTACAAAATATTCACCGTGTAGTCACGTGATCTCTGTACGGCATCGTGACGTCACAGTTTTGACAGTTGCCACGTGACTGTTTGCGGAACGGATTGGCGTGTGTTCGCGAGTTGCGCGTAAGGCTGGGTGCGCACTGTCGTGATCATTCATTAAAAGGGCGGTTTATAAGAAGTAGAAATTATTTTTCGATATTTTGTTTTTTCAAAAATGCCGAGTTCATTTATTTTTAGAGGCCATACGAGATAGGTAGTTCATTTGTAGTGTAGTATTGAAACTTATACAAAAAATAGTTACTCATTAACTTATTATTTGCGTCATTCGCATTGTAAGTATTGTTCTTCTCAGCAGGCCATTCACGTCGAAGTGCTGGTAGGTAAAAAAAGATATGACGTGCAAAAGAATTTCTATGTAAATCAAATTGCAAAATAAACCACTTTGACTTTGACTGACTTTGACTTTGACTCAAGCCGATCAATTTTCGCTTATTATTATAGTTTCCAATGTTTTGCGGTTAAAATAAATAAATAAATAAATAAATAAATATTTTACAACATCACATACATTGATCTGACCCCGTGTTAAGTAGCTTAAGCACTTGTGTTACAGACATCAGAATCAACAGTGGTATTACAAATATACTTAAATAGATACATATAACACCCAGACCAGGACAAACAGACATGTTCATGCACACAAATGTTTGTCCTGTGCGGGGATCGAACCCGCGACCTCTTGCGTAATAGGCAACATCTTGACCATTACACCAAGCGGGTCGTCAGGTTAAAATAAAAACATTTAAAAACTAAACTTACCTTTTCCATCTGCCTTGTGACCTACCTTGTACCTATAAAGAAAAGAAAAGTCCATTAGTCCACAATTTAATACAATTTAATCAACCAATTTATTACAAAGTTAAAAAATTACCTATCACAGAAAAATCCAAAATTACTTTTCAAAAAGAAATGTTAAGCGAGTGAGAACAATTACTAAACAGGTTCCCACTAACATATTATTTCAATTTTTTTACAAAATAAGCAGTTTCATTTCATCTAAAAAAATAATACAGCTAAACATGCGTGTGTGAACCCAGCCTTACCCGGCTCACCTCCACGCGACCTCGCGAGCTCATTGTGCGCGCGCCGCTTACTGATGAGCGAACCAATCGCCACGTTCTATTTTTAAAATTCGATCATGAATCGAAATTCGAATTTCGAATGTCGCTTGCTTCAATTGTTGTTAATGGAATGAAAATGTAATGTAGCGTGCGTATGAATGAAATGAATAATGTAATAAAAAGTATTTATATCTTTGACCCACTAAGTGATAAGCGCCCGTTTGATGGATAGTAAACGATTGCACCAATGGACATTCATAATTTACTTTACTATCCTTGACAACACTGTCAACCTTATATTAATCAAATTAGATTTTAGATTTACTGCTGCAATTTTTACCGAGCGTTCTGGCTTGTAATCCTAGGTGACATTCCAATAGAAATAATCCACATAATAACAGTTTTACAGACCGTTTTAATGTATAGCTATCTTTGATATGAAATTAAGCGGTACATTATTAACATGTCATCATGATAGAGGACTTTCTTAGAACAGAGTACCTACAGACCACTTAGACCTACCGCATAGGATACCTAGGCCACTGTCTAGGAATAGGCTGTATTCGCAGAACTGTTAGTCCACGGATATGAAACTGGTTGTCTTGTTGACTTTAAGCGGGAATGTTCTAGTACAGTCAAGAATTGTTGTTGGAGTCTTATCCTCAAGACATAAGATTCAAATTTCAATGCTTTTGTAGGTACACGCTAAAGCGCGGCCCTGTACTCGGTTACTATTCCCGAGATTACAGAAAGTTTTAATGCTGGTTAATTTACTTAATTTTATTTAATAAAACGTTTATCTAATAAATTGAGCCTATCAGCAAAACTTTTTCCAAGGAAGTGCAATGAATATGAACAGAGTAGGTAATTATTAATTTCCTGCTGTAAAAAGGAATCAAGTAATTAAATCATATATCTATTTATAATTAAATCAAATAATTGAAATCCATCCGAGGTCCATTAATGATAACTACCGATTAAAAACAGTATACAATTTCCTCGACCTCTGTAATAACCACGGACAGAATAAAAACAATCATCAAGGGAACGGATAGAAATTCAAATATACTAAAATAGATAAATATAACATCTAGACCAATACAAACAGACATGCATGTGTGCTAGACACAATTTATTGTCCTGTACCGAATCGAACCCGCGACCCCTTGGTCTAATAGCCAACTACGAGTACTTGAATACTTGACCAAGCGTGCCGTCTTTGCTCTAATATACTCGTAATTGAAACTATGAAATGAAACATACATATTATGTACATGGGTAATGTTTATGAGGGTGTTGGTGATTGAAAAATCTGCTAGATGGCGCCTGCCATCTAGCAGTTAGACCTCTAACTGCTATGGTGAATTTTCTCATATCTGTCAATGTAATGTCAAACTTTACTAATTACATACCAGTTATAGCCTAAGCCTAACGTCTGCCTTCTAGCCTAAAAAACCCTCGTTGAACTCAATAAAATCGTATTTCAATTTTAACTCCTTTAAATGCTTTACTATGTAAAACATGCCAACCCAAATAAGCCTAACCGAATTGGCCATCCCGTTTTACAGTGAAAAACCGAGTTAGACCGAAGTAATTCTATTTGCATTCATAATATTTGCCGACCACACTCGTAAATTGTGTCCGTCCGTCCTTACGGCACCCTTGGGGCTCAACCCTTCAGGTAGGGTTGCCAACTTATTGTACAAATAATTTGGCCTGAAACATTGAGGTCCGAGAAGCGAATATAACGTCCTTTTAGAAAAAAATAGCAGAAATATTTTTAAAGGACATGTTTGAAAATTAAATATATATAAAAAACTGCGAAAATCTAACCTACACACTCTTAGTAAGTATATATTAGTATTGATTCTGAGAACAGTAACTTGTACACGAAATGAGATGTCCCATCCCAGGCCCGCACCATGTACATGGTACCAAAAAATCGGTAAAATATTGCTATTTCCATTAAAAATACAATAAAACATTTTTGGTCCGTAGTTTAGTGGCTTAAAAATAAAATCAAATTCATAATTGTTCACTTTACTTCGTAAAGATGGCAACTGTAGTTTTTTTCTTTACTGGGATTTACAGCTTTGGGCCCCAGCCTTTTTAGGTCGTTTGTAACCTAAAAATATAAATACTTTGTGAAATAAACTGCATACTGTCAAAACAAAAATAAACTGACTGATAAACGACATAAACGTCATTCAAGTTTCAAAGATGCGTCTTGGTATATTTACTTTACTCTATGGATGCGTCCTCCGCCATATTGTACTGAGTTGCAATATTGTGGTATAATTTATTGTTTCAGCCAAAAAACTAAGGTTTTCCATAAGAATTGGAGTGATTAAAACTGTAGTACACTTATTCGCCTATATTTAGGTATAGCGTACATGGTCCAGGCCGAGGCTTCATACATTTCTGGGACATCTCTTTTCGGTTCAAAAGTAATAAGAACTATGCACTGACAACAGTATAAAGCTCTTTTAACAGTAAAAATGGCAACCCTATCAACCCTTCATGACCCACCGGTGTTAGGAGACACCCCACACTTTGGAGTTACCTTGATAGCAGAGGCCAGAAAGTATAGTAAGGGATCTTAAGCTTACAAAAGATTGTTTACAAAGCAAACGAGAGCAAGGAAAATCTGTCTAAAATAATACGGGCATTTGTTTTAGCAGAAAAATGGTTTTCTGATTCGTAATTAGTATAATTTAAAACCGAGTTGAATTCTAATTTAAATGTATCTATACCGTTCTGTTAAATAAAATGATCCAGTAGTCCTATAATGTTTCTTGAATCTATGTTTCATACAGAAAAGATCACGATTATTATTTTCTAGGTAAAAATAAAGCTTAACCTTCATGTTCAACATTTACCGGGTTAATAAGTTTAGTAATCATTAGTGGAGTCAATGAATACATAAAACAGGCAATATTCGAAAGTCCTCAAGAACAGCTCCGATTTTGATGATTTTTTTTTTGTTAATTTTGTTTTTTTATATTATTTAAAATCAGAAACCTCTTAGAGCGGGGACGGAACTATTTATATTGTTTAAACAATATCAACGATATTTAAATAAAAAATTAAATTTGGTCTCTATTTTTTTGTAAAAAAATCTCCATATTATAATCTTATTATAACAAATAGTTGTTACAAAAAGTTTTCAACATTTTTTTTTTTAACTTTTAGTTTTTTTTTTTTATTTAGGATAGGCTTGCATTTGACCTCGATCACACCTGATGGAAAGTGTAGATGAGGCCTAAGATGGAGCACGCTTGCCTAGTAGATACCTGTTCACTCTAGTCTTGAAGACATCCAGATTATAACGTTCAGGAAACACAGAACACGGCAGTGAATTCCACTCTTAAGCAGTTCGCATTATGAAAGAAGAAGCAAATCGCTTCGTGCGAGAAGGAGGAATATTAACAATGAAAAGGTGAAAACCCTCACCGCGTCTAGTTGTCCGAAGGCGGAAGGGAGCTGGGGGAGTAAAGTCATGTAAGACCGACGCACACTCACCAAAATGCAGCCGATAGAACACTGAAAGAGACGCCACACGCCTACAATGGTCAAGGCTTTGCAAAGCAGCCTCGGTCAGTGAGTCATCACCAATGAGTCTTTTAGCACGGCGTTTCAACGAGTCAAGTGCATCTAACTGATAGAAGGCTGAGCCATCCCAGAGGTGACAACAATACTCCATACACGAGCGAATCTGGGCCCGATAAAGGCACAGAGGCTGCTCGGAAGTGAAGTTACGTCTTACCTTATTAAGGATACCCAGCTTTTTGGCAGCAGTCTTAACAATCAACTCGATGTTATGGCCAAAATTTAATTTGGGTGAGATGCTCAAACCCTGGAGCTTAAGGCGGTTGGTTATCGGCACGGCTACATTACGGAAAGTCGGAGTCAGATTTAAAACACTCCGTTTAGCTAAAAGAGAAACGCCTGTGTTTTGGAGGGATTGAATGCGACCAAATTAGCAATGCCCCAACGGGACACAGCATCAAGGGTCCTATTCACTCTCTTAATCATCGCCTCTCTGAGAGATTGCACGAGAGATCCGGACCTTGCATCGGACAAGACGTATCTCTCCGTGACTGTGCTGTCATCAGCGTACCCAAAGATACCGGGCATAATTAATAAATCGTTGATGTGGAGCAGAAATAGAGTCGCGGAGAGAACGGAGCCCTGAGGGACACCAGCACTAACGCCAAGTAGATCAGATGAGGTGCCGTCAATGACAACTCGAATCGATCTACCCCTCAGGAAATCCGCAATCTAGTTGCAAAGACTAGGTCCAATTTCGAACGATTTAAGCTGTCTACCTGCCTGCCGATGTATATATAGGATTTAAAAATAAAAGTTTTTATTTTATTTTAATATTAAATTATTGTTCAAAACTTTTTTGTAACAACTATTTGTTACAATAAGATGATTATATGGAGATTTTATTTACAAAAAAATAGAGACCAAACTTATTTTCTTATATAAATATCGTTGATATTGTTTAAATAATATAAATAGTTCCGTCCCCGCTCTAAGAGGTTTCTGATTTTAAATAATATAAAAAAACAAAACAAACAAAAAAAAATCATCGAAATCGGAGCTGTTCTTGAGGACTTTCGAGTCAAATGCTTCATTGACTCCACTACATTACTTTTTGCCTACGAGTATTATTATGCTACTTATATATTATAATAATTATTACTTTTCAGCTAGAAATGCAAACACACAAATAAATCTTCAATTATGTGCATACCTACCCATTATAAATTGAATATTTTTTGTGTTTAAATCAAAATGGTCCAATGCCGATGACAGTAACTGACATAGGCTTATCAACATTCGTCTTGTAACAAACTATTTTATCCGCACTAACACATTTATTTCGCAACTGACATTAACGCAAGCAACCATTGCATCAAATGAAAGATTTTCTCGTCCCATTACGACGACATAAAAAGCCAGATTTAAGTTTAATATCGGGGATAACTCCTTAAAAATAAAGGAATAAAAGGTTTTCCCGAAATCTCTCTACTCTTGGTAATCCATTCGTAGAAATGTTTACGGCTCCCTCTTTTCCCGTTGTTTATTTTTTATTTCTTTCTTTCAATTTCACGCCGGCTTCGCGCCCTTTGTCGTGAATAAATAATGATATCGCCTCGTAAAAGGTGGGTTTGTTTGTTCGTGGTAAGTTTTGGGGTGATTTATCCGCTCTTTGATTCGGGAAATTACGTTTGGGAACGGTGATTTTGAAAGGTCTGGAGAACCCTCGAGTTTTCCATTTTGTTCTTGTAAAGTAGTGAAATAGTAAAATTTTGTGATAAAGATTATCGCCTAGATACAAGTTTGACAATAAAGTTCTTATATCTTAGTTTGCGCTTTTTAGTAACAATACAACTAAATAACTTTAAACTGAGAGATAAATGCCTGCAATACTTCTCTCAAATGTAAGATGAAAACGTTGTTTAAGGGAAAATTAATTCTGGCTATCTCGCTCCATTCGCTTTTTCGCTTGGTGCGAATGAATTTGACAAAACCAGAGAGATTGGACGCAAAGAGGAATCTTTTCGTTCTGCCCAAGTGAAGGGGCATTTTATACAGTCATCCTTATTTTGCTGTTAGAACTCGGATGGGAACGCAGTTACTCACCATTACTGTAGGCTAAAGATGGAGGATGATGGTAAGTGATCACCGCTGCACATGGAAATCACAACCGCAAAAGTGAGCAGGCAGATGCTTTGCCGGCCTTTAACACCACATACCCCCTTAAATTGAGCTCTGGCGACGTTATTCACCAGCAGAAACATAGCACAACAGTGGTGGTGGTTGTTCATAGTGGTCTTCTGTATGGTGGAGGTACTTTACCAGACAAGCAACTCATTCGAGTGGAAGTTCCACTAAGCTACCTCTCGTGTTCGTACTTTTTGACATTTTACATCGCTTAGGTTCTCAACTCAACTGAAGTTTATCACCGAATAACGCAGTTGCAAATACTTACATTAACTCAAGATCAGAACCCAACTCTGGAAGGAACATCCTTTTGGCAGTTAAATTCAAAATGACTTGGAATGCAACAAGTACATCTGCATTAGCTCCGCTATTTCTGCATTTGCACTAATTTATGTGCAGAGCTGTTACTGAGATCATCGGCGTTAACACATCGCTTCGAGAACTGAAGTGGCGTGTTTGTTCCACTCTTCATTTTGCCTGGTTTAATTTTATGTTAAGTTGGGAGTAAGGATGGGAAAGAGGGGATTGTACAGTTATCGATAAAGTGTTGTGTTCATTTTCTACTATCGCTGTTCAATTTAGAATGTTTGTTGTTTTTTTCGTGGTTTAATTTGATGGGATCTTTAAGAGGGGGATAAATGAATCCTGTATGAGAATTCGTAATGTAAAGGATGATTGAACATTACCACTAATCTGTCGAATCAGCAGAGTAAGAGACCAGTCACCTGCCCCTGCCAGTTGGTTATTTAACGTGGTGTCTTAGGAAAAGTTGGACCGAAAAACGTGTAATTGATAACCCAAAGTTTTCATTAGTCCACAGTTTTGCCTTGAAAGACTTTGTTGAAAAATCAGGTATTAGTTGGAATTAGTAAAAGAAGAGAGTTATGATTCTCCGACGCCAAAAAATAACTAGTTATTAATAGGTGCTGACGGTTAATACATTTCGTAAGACACAAAATTCACAGAATAGAAAGAACGGGCTCGACAAACCATAACATCCACATCACTACCACTATTACATCCCGCGTACGGTCTCGAAGCGAATTGCCAGAACTTGTTCCTCAGCCGACTCCAATTCATTATCGGACTTCCAGACACAACACGAATATCATTCCACCCCGCAAACCAACACCATACTCGACTGTAACACTATCGTAATTGGGTTCATTATCGACCGTCAACTCGCACTCGATAAGACAAACTGGAATCCGACATCGAATGATTACTAGTCTCGCATGCTCGAGTGCTGAACGTCGTACTCATTGGGGCTCGTGAGTAATAAGCGACTCTGTTGCTTTTGATTTAAGGTTAGTTTTGGTGACGTGTGTTGGAAATTAGGTCGTTCTTATTGCATGGTCTGGTGAAGCAATGAGAGAGGGCGTGCGATAAATATCCGCCTTTGAGCCGTCACCGCTCGGCTATTAAAATATATTCAGAGATCGGTGTTCTTTTTGCGATCGCTTGGCCGAGTTCCGATGCTCGCATCTCTGGGCTTTGGTTTAGTGTTCTTTGTTCGATCAGACTGCTGGTTTTAATTAAATCGTTTTGCCGGCTATATTGCTATAGGAACGGTTCTCAGCAATTGCTTCTGTGATTGTGTTGCAGTAAAAATAAATGTATCGTGCCAATTACTAGGCTATAATAGTTCGTTTGGCATTTGGATCCAACTAGCGCCATCTGTTAGCGTGCTTGGCCGTATGGGGTTACGCACTTCTGAGTGCTGAGTGTGTGAAGTGTACTGTGTACGTTTACTATGGATATTGAGAAGTAATTTTAATATCGTGAATGTCCTAGCCATTGTCTAAAAACTTCATGAAAAAAAAAGGTTTTATAATCTGCATCGGCATTTCGTTCGTTATGATAAATCTGTATATAGACAATAATAATCTAAACTATTTTAAGCATAGGTAGGAATAATCTTGAAGCTTGCTTCGCTACAGCAAACATCAGCCAGCTCGAAAAACTATGTACCTAACTACTGGCCGCCCGCTACTCCGTCCGCGTAGATTTCGATTTCCAATATCCTATGTGTTATTCTGATGTATAAGCTATATTGTGGTAAAGTATCATTCAAATCCATTCAGTAGTTTTTACGTGAAAGAGTTACAAACATCCATACATCCATACTTACAAACTTTCGCCTTTATAGGTAATAGTAGTAGGAAGGATGTAATAGCACTCAAATCCATCGCACGCATTAGCAAATAGGTAAAGATCTACCTATCTATACTACGTGCACGTGCAATGTCTCATATAACATTCGTTCGCTCAACGGAAGCATTGCTGAGATTTAACATCCCGTCGCTTCCTGAGCGGCGACAGAAGCCGGAACAGCGCGCGGGAAACGCGCACATCGATAGCGGATCTTGAGCGTCTCCCACTCAGGGAAACCGCCATCCCCACTTCTATACTAATATTATAAAGAGGAAAGGTTTGATTTTTTGTTTGTTTGTATGAATTGAATAGGCTCCGAAACTACTTGGCAGATTTGAAAAATTCTTTCACTGTTGGAAAGCTACATTCACCCAGAGTAACATAGGCTATATTATATCCCGGTACGGGAAGTAGTTCCCCCGGGACGCGGGTGAAACCGCGTGACGGGCCGCTATATATTATAAATGCGAAAGTTACTCTGCCTGTTTGTCTGTCTGTTACGCTTTCCCACTTAAACCTTGGTTGAGAGGTTTTGTGGGATTTTGATGAAAGACACAGACAATCTTTAGACCCTGAGAAAGGACAGAGGATCTTTCAATGCGAAAACATGTGATCTGAAATTCACGCGGACGAAGTCGCCGGCAGCCAACAGTAGGGTTGTATTATAGTTTAAAGCCTTCTTAAACAAATGGACTACCTATCCAACACAAAAATATTTTTACAATTCGAACCAGAAGCTCCTGAGATTAGCGCGTTCAAACAAGCAAGCAAACCAACTCCTTATATTATGTAAGTATAGATAGAAGGACATATTCCACCCAGACCATCGCGTGAGTGTGTTCAATACATCGTACCGAATCGACTCTTAAAATATTTATTACGTGTATTGATGGGTTGTGTAGTGAATTTGCGTATTACCGAACAAATATAACCCGCATTCGATGTAACTTCCATTCCGGTTAATGCGCCTGAACATTTTTACGACTAATCTTTTATCTTTATGGCAGGTAAAATCGATGTAGGTAAACAAAATATTTTGGAAATCGAATTGCTTTTGCGATGGAATAGGGGGATTCTGGATGAACAGCAGCTTGCCCCTGTGTTTTATCGTTCTCCTTATTGCAGCCACCATCTTGACTCCTCATGACTCCTCATGATGACATGACTAAAATAATCATACCCTCCGGCCGTATTCGGCCATGGCGGCCGATCTTACGATCAGCCAGTTACGCAGGATATATTATAGTGCACAAGTGAGTGCGTAGGCACAGGTGCACTCCCTATTCCCTCACTCTCATAAAGTAAAAAGTAAAGTATCAGCCTATTAATGTCCCACTGCAGGGCAAAGGCCTCCATCATTTGAAATCATGTTTTCGTTACAAAGATGGGTTTTGGCTTAATCACCACGCTTGCCAAATGCGGATTGGTGATCACAAACCCGGGCTGTGTTCAGAAATATCAACACAAAGTTTGCCCGACCCGGGAATCGAACCCAGGACCTCGAGACCAAGGCCCGGCACTTAAACCACTAGACCATCGAGGCGTTAACTCTCATAATTAATAGATATATAAATAGTAGAGAGATCGGGCGCAGGTCCAACGGCTATACGTGAGTTCCGAAGCACATGACTATAAGTAGGTCTAGGTCCAACAGTGGACTGTGACAGGCTCATGATGATGAGTAAGGCTCGTGAGGGTTTTTTCAGCTAGTAGGTAGGCGAGATTTTCATAAAAACCCTTACCTACTTTTTAGTTGTACAATGCTAAAATAAGAATGACCGATTTAATTCAAGGGCAATGGAATTCAAACCACTACGTTGATTAAGTTAAAAGTACAATGTGTTCAGAACTTACAAAAAATATTGTAAAGTTTACACTTCGCTACATTTATCAACAATACAGGGTTACTTTTTGCTCATTAATACGTATCCAAATTAACATCACTGTTTATTCAATTTGTCAATTAAAAAGACAGTTCATGGCTACTGTATGTCAAATAAGGCCATATTAAAATTGAAATGAACAAATACATCAGTTTCGTATAATGACAGCAAGCTATTCGACCCTATCGATAACAACACAAATATTAATCGCTTGCCTCAACCAGGCGTGAACTTATGCCTTCGGGCTGAATACAGCTGGTGCCGCATAATCGAATGCGTTTCCATTAGACGCCAAGGAGCGCCATTTAATCGACCAACAATAAAATCAAATTCACTATTATGTTAAAAAAAATGAAAAATCCTAATAACGCCTCAGATATTTTTTTCTTTAACAAGATAGCAAGTTATCAAAGTAAAAATACCCAAAAACGTGTGGTCAGTAAAAGAAAGGCAAAACAACTGACGTATACAAATTATAGTCCAATTTAGCTAAGATAATCCGTGCGAAAGTTATACTTCATATACGAAAAGATAAACTTTATTTCAAACGAATTCATAAACTTTATTTAAAAGCATTAAGTTCCAAGAGGTGTTTTTATGATTTTCCGTAGGGTGTACCATGTTTTTAGGTTTGCTCAAGTTGCTTTCGCAAAAACCAAATCACCGTCAGAACGAAAAATAATGATTTATTCAAATTCTCAAAAACTCATTCGAACTTTTAGTACACCTCAAGAAAATTATACAACGCTTTCAATAAAAGTGGCCGTGTTCCATCGCGCTATGGAAATGTGCTAATTATTTCTGCAACACTGTATATTGACAGTGGCAAATTAATATTTATCGTGGCGGTAAAATACATTAATCAACAGCTATTCAGTTCAGTGTTATTTAACATTAACTTGTAATTTAACTAGTTTTTAAGAAAAGTACTATCAGTGCGTTCCATAGACAAAATGAACCAACTTTTTTTGTTATTTTATAAAACGGACTGTTTAAGTTTGTATTTTGTTCATAAAGTTAAACGCCTCAAGGAGAAGGATCGTGATCTCTGAGTATCTGGGATCGACTCCACGTTAAAAAAACTGTTTATACCAGATTAACAAGTCGGGCTTGTGACAACCAACTTGGCAAATGTGGTTATTAAGTCAGCACTATAAGTAATAAAGTGGTTTTATTTAAAGGGTTTTGCCCTCATCTCCACATTAAATTCAGGACAACCGTGCAGTGATTTTAAAACTACTTTGTCTCAAATACTTTCCGACCCAATATGATGAGCATAATATAGACATAACCCTTTCCGGGTGTGTGACTTTAGTACCGATGATAAGCCGGCAGGGGTGCAGACAGCGGGGATACCGTCCGCCATGACGTTGATTCCCTACTAAAAGTCTATAGGTACAAATACCTACTGGTAGAAACACTACTTATAAAATACGATGAATAATGATTTGTTAGTAAATAACAGTTTGCTTGTAACAAAAGTCGTTTCAGCTTTTACCGAGAGAATTGGAATTATATAAATATGTACTTATGTGAATATTTGAGCAAATATAACCCAGAAGATATATATACAGCGGCTTTATCGAGTAACTTTGAATAGAAAAATAGATAATTAGTAGAAATTGATGGAGTTTAACCTCCGTAGGGAGTGGGACTTACCCTAACAAAATCTACAAAGGGAAACATGTTTATTGGCATTTAATATCATGAAAATATTTATATTAAAATCCTTCGGCACGCTACAGAAAGTAATCACAGTAAACGACATTAAATAACATCGACAGAATGGAAATTATTTTATGGAAGCAGTGAATATTTCCCAACGGAAGTAATACATTTTTGGAGAAAATTGCAAAAAAAAGAAATGTCACAAAGGAAGAAAAGGGAAATCATAAATAACGTATTTCGGTGGTGCATGTGTATGTAGAACTGGTTACAGAATCAAATGATATTGAAGAAAATTAAAAGTATTTTATCATAATACCTTTAGAGACGTATAACTAAAAAGCCTGTAACTACAAAGATCAGAAACTGGGATAAGATACATGAAGTAAAATAATAAAAAAAAGAGATTTATGAAAAACCTTGGACGATTTTTATGTTTTACCATTCGACTGGACAAAGGGTTTATGAGTATATGCCATCTTAGTGTTTATTTTTGTAGATTGTAGTATTACAAAGCGCGCAATCAAATCACGTCACAAAAAACACATACATAAGTGAACGGACCTGACCAACCGGACGCATATTGTAGAAAAAACAAAGGTAATGTGAAAATTTTAGTAAAAAAAAATATTGAAAAAAGAAATAAAACTCGTACGAAAGCATAATACAGACATAACCCTTCCGTGAGTGAGTGTGTCTGATAAGCCAGTGGTTGTCAGTATCGACGCGGGGCGCCAGAAGTGGTAAATCACGGGAGCAAATGACATTTTTTCCGGTTTGCGCCCTCCGTCGAGTGCTGTCTCGAGAGATAGCGGCGGGCTTGCGTAGCGACAGCAGAAACGGTGGACATTTATTTTTATTATTATTTGTTTTATAATACCTGCGATATTGGGTCGGAAAGAAGTTTTTTTTTTACATATTATTTTTGTTTTTGATTCTAGTTTGATAAATTAGAGTGATATGAGACTATTGGTCTGGACTTTATCGTTTTTACTAAGGCGTCTTAAAAATGTACAGATTTATTTTCAGTAAAACAGGTCAAAAAAGTTGCCATCTAGTTTTTTTTACTGGTATTTATTTTTCTACAAATCTCAAGACGAGGCTGGCACAGAATAAATATCCTACTCGTATCTTCGTTTATAAATTGTAGTTAAATAAAAGACAAAAAAAGTGTAATTAATTTTAATTGCGATCTTCTTCCTATAACAGTTCCCTCGTCATAAGGAGATGCTCATCTACTACTTCAAAATACACACAAATATTTTTTTAATAAAAAAACCCCTACTTTTTTTCAAAAAGACAAAAACCTCTTAAACAAATACAAACTATCACAACAATACTGTGCAGTCGGTACCGTGCGAGGGCGGGGCGGGGCGTCAGGATCATTATTTAGATATTAATCCTCTCCCTCCGGGCTCGTGTTCGTCACGTCTCGACGGTCGTTTTAATTAATGTGCGCTCCCGATGCCCGGCGATTACGGAAAATGTTCACCTTCTCTGATCAAATATTATTTGCTTTTAAAGAAATAAATTAGTATTTTTTTTGGTTTTGGAGAAGCGTGGTGGCATTTCTTTCGAATTTTCGAACTTTTAAGTGATGGAATGCGTTGCCAGCGTGCGTGTTTCCTCCTTCCTATAACATGGATTCCTTCAAGAAAAGCGTGGAGAAGTATCTTGCGTGCCAGAATGGCGATACCAACGTATGACAACTACATTTTGGTACCGCATCCATTGTCAAGACAAAGTACGGTGCTTTAATAAAAAAAAAAATGGAAAAACTTGACGTTGCCTGATTAAAACAGAACAACGAAATACCTACTGTTCTTATTTCGAGAAAGGCTGAATCACCGTAAACCGTAAAATATTAAAAGCATGTGGCATTTTTGATACTTGCCTCTTTCTTATAAGTAGGGCTGCCATCTCTAAAATGTGGAAAACAGGACAAGAGTCGAGAGAACCCCGGATTTTAGAGTCCGAAAGCCGGACATCATAGCTTCACCTTCATAAAATTGTCGGTTGATCGTGTAGTCGTATGTTTTTTTTTTTTTTTTGGTCGGTCGTTTTATGAATCCTTCCCCGGACTTCTGTATTTACTGTACCCGGACGCACCCCGGACGCCCTCCAAACTAGGACAAATCCGGGGAAACCCGGACGGATGGCAGCCCTACTTATAAGTAACTCGGAGAAACAGTTATGATTTTAAAAATACATACCTGCCTAACAGTTCCAGCATCGATGGTCTAGTGGTTTAAGTACTGGGCTTTGGTCTCGAGGTCCTGGGTTCGATTCCCGGGTCGGGCAATTTTGTGTTGTTTTGCTGAACACAGCCCGGGTTTGTGACCACTAATCTGCATTCGGCAAGCGTGGTGATTAAGCCAAAACCCATCTTTGTAACGAAAACATGATTTCAAATGCCCTGCAGTGGGACATTAATAGGCTGATACTTTACTTTACTTTTGACCCAACAGTTCCGCATGCTTATATACGATGATACACAGTGCACATTACGAGTAGTACAATTATTTACATAACTAAATCAGATAAACAACCAACACAATAACAAACAAACATGGAACCAAGGATCATTGGACATGCAGACAATGAAGGTGACGATGTCCGATCCGATCTAGGACGTGACCGGAATTGCCTAGGTATTGCGAGGTCGATGACTCAGGATATCTGCACTGATTGAGACAATGAAAAGATGATACCTAGTTATGGTACTTGTGTTCAGCAAGAATTTAATTAATCATATGAACTCACTAGCGGCCGCCAGCGACTCCGTCCGCGTGGGTTTCGGTTTCCGCACACAGTGTTACTATAGATAGCTTAAAGCCTTCCTTGACGGTAAGTGGACTATCCAACTCAAAAGATTTTGTCAATTCGAACCTGATAGGCTAGCCACTTTGACGAATTCGCCATCCGATTTCGTAGCGACTTATATCTCCATCCCGCTCACATAAATATGCAGTTCGTGTACGGGGTGGCAATACATATTATAAGTCGCGACGAAAGCGTATGGCGAATTCGTCAAAGTGGCATCTTGGCTAGCCTAAGTACCTGAGATTAGCGCGTTCAAACCTATCTGGATCAGTTACACGGGTTATTGTGAGTAAACCGTAAAAGATAGATTTATGCTGTCAAGCGATATTTTTTAGGCAATTTTATTTAGAATATTTCCGTCTTACATGATTTCTATGTAACTTTAACCATTAAGACTGCACACGCGACAGAAGCTTTAAAAATGGAGGAATTTCTCCCGTTTTCCCAACATTTTCCTTCACTTCTCTGCTCCTATTGATTGTAGCGTGATGAAAAGTATCCTATAATATGCCCAGGAGTATAAAGAATAATTATACCAAGTTTCGTCAAAATCCGTCGAGTAGTTTTTGTTTCTATAAGGAACATACAGACAGACAGACAGACAGACAGACAGACAGACAGACAGACAGACAGACAGACAGACAAAAATTTTACTGATTTCATTTTTGGCATCAGTATCGATCACTAATCACCCCCTGATAGTTATTTTAAAAATATATTTCATGTACAGAATTGACCTCTCTACAGATTTATTATAAGTATAGATGTATTTCCGTTGTTCATCGGGAATATAATGATAATGAATATAAAATTGTTATTCTCATTATTCTATTTTTTTATGTTATAGGGAGGCAGACGAACAAGAGGGTCACCTGACGAGAAGTATTGGAACTATGTGTTATTTCCTCTTTCTGTCTTTCTAATATTAAGAAAAAAAAATATTTTTAGTAATTAAATTAATATTCCGTTTATGTTTAAGGTATTTTCTTGCATTTTATGCCATCTCCTGACCGAGACATCGTTGTTGTTGATTGTTGTAGTTGGCATACCGTCAATGTTTAAAAGTCGAAAAGGGGATCATAGTATTTTTAATTAACATATATTGAATTGAATTTAATAACCTATTACAAATATGGTGTGAATTTAACCAATATTAAAATAGTAGATCTCGTGCAAACTAAATTAAATCGAAACCAATGTCAAATAGTGTCAAAATGGCGGTAAGGTATAACACACCTTTAATTAGTTTTCATATATCGCTATGAAATGCGAACCGTAGATTATTTGCGAGTTAATTCCAAGCTGTTTTATGTAAATAGCTACCAGGTAACAGCTACCAGGTCTAGACACAAGGATCAAATTGGCGCAGCTGAGATATTGCAGCCAAGTTGATTTGAGATATTGCAGCGGTGTGCATCAATAATGCATAATGTCGTGTTTCAGTTCCGCATGCAGAATTATTACTATATACCGAGAGACAGGAGTTTGAAGCTATTTGATAAATTGTTGATAAAAAAAGGGGTTTTTTGCAGGACTTTTTATATTGGTTCAAGTGTTTTGGAGTCCAAAGTCAAATCATTTACCTATGAATTATGATTGAAAAGAAGTACATAATCTGGTTTCCCTCGTAAGCAGATCAGATGGCAGACCTCAAATGTGATAATCATGCTGGTAAAATCAGGATCATAGTCGCAGCGTACCCAGGGGTTACAATTACAACTGGACGTAACTGAAATAAACTTGCGCTGACAGTAAGTAGTTACTACTAAAAAATTAGCTATATTGCAAACTTACATATTTTAACAGGTCCCTTGGCCTAGTGGTCAGAGAGCCTGACCAAAACCAAGGGTCGCGGGTTCGAATCCGGCTAGGGATAAGTGTTTGTGTGATGAACATCGGCATTTGTAATCGAGTCATGGATGTTTATAAAAGTATTAGGATGTCTTTCCGTTTCCTAGCATTCCATAGTACGACTTGGTACGACTTCGGTCTTAGTTTGGGGCTAGGCAATCCGGTATTTGACTGACAGGTCAAATTGACGTAACCTTGTAGGAAAAAAATGTATGAAATATTGAATCGTGACGTCACGATGCCGTAGTGTCAAAACAATACTCTTTTATTTTCAATTAGCTGTAATAATTTGTTAAAAGCTCAAAAGTAACTTTGATATAAAAAAATGTACCTAATTTTTGATTCCGTTTTTAATCTTAGAATGTCATAATTTATTTCGTATGCAGTCAAATACCCAATTTGTGTGTTAGTGCAAGGCATTTATTTTTATCAATTAGGTACATATTTAAATAAGTGCAGTGAATCGTGTCGATGCGCTTTCTGCATCGTATGCAGATGCAGTTGGCGTGTGCTCTGTATAGCATCGCACGCGGGGTGCGTGTGATGTTTGATGCGGCATTCGACAGGGCTGGTACTTTGGATCTAGGTCTTATTTGTAATCAAATTCAAATTTAAATTCATTGATTTTTGCAAGTTGACTTACGGGAATTTATTTTGAACTTTTTTTTTAACTTTCTAGCACTTCGACGTAAATGGCCTGCTGAGAAGAATTGCTGGGAGACACTCAGCAGTTGAATATGCAGATCTGATTTTAGAGCATAGAAAATAGTTCCGTCATACCTCGTTGGTTTTTTGAGAGTTTCTAACTCAAAATTTAACTAATGAAGAACTGAACTGAGGTTTTTGATGTTAACGGGAAAAGACATTCCCATTCCCATGGTATATATAAAGACCGTCACATGTTCGGCATTGCGTACCTATTTCTCACTTGGTTCTAGCGCATGTAGGATTTTTTTTTCGTACCTATTGTCTTTAGTTATTTCCCTTACAAAGTATTTACTTTGAAACTAGAGTACATATTTATATACTCTAGTTTCTTTGACAAAGTATGTAATTGTTTAATATAATAAAGCTGAAGAGTTTGTTTGTTTGAACGCGCTGTATGTCAAAAAATATTAAAAAATATTTTTGCTTTTAATAGTCCATTTGAAGGAAGGAAGGCTCTTAGATAACCTTCTTGGTTCTTGTGTGTGCGAAAACCGAAATCAACGCAGACGAAGTCGAGGGCGGCCCCTAGTTATAGTATAGATAGAATGCATACACGGGCTATCAACCCTAAGGGGTCGTATGCAAACGACAGCGGCTCAAAGGAGACGCGTGTCTGTATTAGTGTTTAATTGATCAGCGTAATCTAATGGCGGAGTGTTTGATATCACCCGCTGCATAATTGCATGGCGCACTCACAGACGGTGTGGTTGTGCATTTGTTGCAGCTTTAATTGACAGGTACGTTATAGATAAGCTTAGATGTGGTTAGGTTCTTAAACAAGGATGGAACGCGAAAAGACAAGAAGTAGGATGAAAAGATTATAAGGTTCTTAACTATAATTTTTATTCAAGATAATAAATTAAACACTATCGAGAGTCTCGATAGTTATGATTCGAGACAATATGATTTTATTAACAGTTTTACAACAATCAAATTAATCCTGACAAACCATGAAATATATAGAAAATAATAATTTAGGTTTGTTTCGAGACAAAAGCTGCATCCTTATTTGTGTTTGATTCCGTGCTCAGAAAGGCGCATTAAGCCGTTCGTCCCGCCTATGATCCAATTTGTCTGGTTTCCCTTAGGTATACGTAGCGACCGTCGTCTGACCTTCGTAACCCGGAGGTCTGACGACAGTCGGTCGCTCCATTGTAATAAATAACCAAGCTTGTCAGTTAAGGATCATAGTCGAAGCGCACTCTGGGCGCCGAGGCAACGGCAAAACCTGCAGGGGTAAAACGGAGATTCTAGGGGGTTACACCATTTCAACCTTCACACTAGTTAACTCCGAGATTTAAAGATTACTTTACTAGTTACCTAGACGTGCAATTTCTTACATAATAAACATATTTTCGTTTGAATTTAAGTGATTTTAATTACTTCAAATACGCCAGGGCTAAACTCAATTCCCATACTTGTTCACAGGGGGAGTGACATTGAAAGGCTTAGGAGAAGGCTTAGGGAAGTACCTCCACCTTACAGAAGACCGCAGTGAAGTAGCACTTCGTAACTGTTGTGCTATGTTTCTGCTGGTGAGTAAGGCTGCCAGAGCTCAGTTGGGGAGGGTATGGGGTTAAGGCCGGCAACACATCAACGATACCTCTGATGTCGCGGATGTCCATGGGCGGCGGTGATTGCTTACCATCAGGCGACCCGCTAGCTCGTTTGCCGCCTATGACATAAAAAAAAGAACCTCTGAGCTAGGATGATGATGACCCTATAAGATTGGACCGTGCGTTAAACTCGCCAACCCTGCCAGAAACAACGCCGACGGCATCAAAGCGACCGCCTGTATTTGTCAGTTAATTGGTCACTGGAATAATGGCCGTCGATTCCGCTGTGGCGAGCGTGGCAATTAAAATGCGTGTCACTTGATGAGGTGAGAGCTGGAGAAATCTACTCTGTTACAGACAACGACACGTCACGTTGATCTTTGTACAGCCCTTATGTAGGGGGAATAAGGACTAGTATTGTTGAACTGCAAGTGTTTGCCATAAAGTGTTCCTGACTGTACATTACGGTACGGCACAGCCTAGAAGTTATACGGTGTTTGTATTATTCAATGTCTTTACCCGTCTCTTAAGCCCTTCAATTACTTATGTCATAGTAGTATGCCATACTAGACGCAATAGGAAATAAAAAACTTATTTTGCTGTTTGATATTGGGGTTTACTAAGAAATTGTTGTCACCTATGTAAGTTTTTGGTCAGAGGCTACAAAACCAAAGGTCGCGGGTTCGAATCCCGCTAGGGGCAAAAGTTTGTGCGATGAACATGGTCATTTGTATAGAGTCAAATCGAGTCATGGAAGTTAAATAAAATGCCTTGGACTAACACACCAATTGCCTAGCCCCAAACTTAGCTCGAAGCTTGTACTATGGAAGCTAGGGAACGGATAGACATACTTAAATACTTTTATAAACATCCATGACTCGAGTACAAATGCCGATGTTCATCACACAAACATTTGCCCCTAGCGGGATTCGAACCCGCGACCCTTGGTTTTGTAGCCAGGGTCTCTAGCCACTCGACCAACGGGCCTGTCAATAAAAGTTAATAAAAGTATTTTAAGCAGGCATGTCTTACATATTACTAATACTAATCTAATAACACTGTTCATTTTTAACATCAATATTGAATAACGGGACGAAATTCGATCTTCTACATAGAAACATTTTCTACCTACTCAATTGTTACAAAATTAAAATAAGCTTCAGCGTGGAATCCAATGATTACTTAGCGTCAACCGCGATTAGCATCTTCTAAAATGAACCATGACAGAGTCAGTGAAGTGTGTCGAGATACCCACATTATCGCAACAATTTTGATAAATAAAAATAATGAGGGTAGAAGAATATTTTTTCAACCGAGACCGAGCAGACGACGGAATCCCCGCACCAATCAGTCCGCGTGTGACCTCGGCTGTCCTAACACGACAGATTGAAATATCAAGTAATTAGTGTATTTACAACAAAGGTAATTAAATATTGCGATTCGACCCGTGATTCAAAGTGAGTGTGTATTACTTGTGAATGTGGGAAAAGTTTTGTGCCTGAATCGCAGCAAGTTTTTCGACTTTGAATACCCCTGTAGGAAAAGGCGTGTATAAGTGTTTTTAGTACTTATATTAATAATATATTAATGACATAGGTTATCGAATGTTGCGTTTAGTTCCGGTATTCAATGTTAGTATGTATGTGTGACTTATGAATGTGGAGAGAGTTGTGTGCCAAATAGGAGCAAGTGGAAGGTTTTGGACTTTGAATACCTTTGTGGAAAAAGGCGTGTGTATAAGTGATTTTTTGGTAAGTACTTAGTTCATTTTGGTTCTGAAATATATGACCAATGCATAGTTTGCATCTATTCCGATTTCGTAATGTTTTCGCGTTTTGTAAATCAAGTGGTGCTCCCTAAGTGTAAATAGAACAAGTGCATCAAAATATTTTTGTGCGTCTATTACGAGTATATCTAAATTTTGGATCAGATTTTTATTTGGTTAACGCATAAATATGTTCTGTTTGATATATATAATCTATACTATAATAAAGCTGAAAAGTTTGTTTGTTTATTTGAACGTGCTAATCGCAGAAACTTCTGGTAGGAGTTAAAAAAATATTTTTGTGTCGGATAATCGGGCGGCTGCTAGTCTGTGTTATTAACAGGAATACAATATATTGTAAAGTAAACATTAATTAGTACATGAAACTATTGAAAGACCCAGACAGTTTTATGGTATTTCCACAGCTCTGAATGAATGAATGACGGCGGTCATAGGAAGTAGTTTGGTATTAATTATAAACAGGACATAGTTTATGTTGTTTTTGCTGCTTTTTATGGCTCTGCTGAGCGATACATTCACATGTGTTCCGTATTAGTGTTTCTAGTTAGGATTTATTTTGTGTTAAGAATCTGTTTACCTGCCTAGTTTGTAATTGTAACTTATTAACAATAAAGTATCAGCCCATTTTACTGGCCCACTGCAAGGCAAATGCCTCAATCTTTTGATATCAGGTTTTCGTTCTAAAAACCAATAAATTATTGGATTCAAAGACACCATTATTTTATTTTTATATTTATTAGATAGGTACATTCTGTAATATGTACCTACTTAACTAGGTATTTTGAATAATTGCTTGTTTATTAAACTAGGTACAATATAACCAAAAATGAAAACAACAAATTATAAACTCAGTTTGTGTTAAAAAGTTTGCATTTAGGTAAACTTTATTATTTCTTACAAAGTTACAAGGGAAATAACTGGCATGAATGTGGTTTGAAAATAAATAAAAGTTTATTGTTTTGATTGTTAGTTCGTGATTTGAAATAGGCCTTTAATTACCGCTTGCTAGTATAGTAACCCACTTACGAACTAGACTTCAAACAAAACTTCCTTTGTTAATACAATCCTTGCTAATAACGCTAAACAGTTTCTTAGCGCCTTGAAGTTCGCCCGGCTGATGTTGTTTGTACAACACGTTTAAACGAAATTGAGCTTTCTGTCGATGCGTTTAAAGTGTAAAATTGCAGAGATGGGCGGCGGCGTGGGTTTGCGAGTGTTCGCGTGCGACGTTGCCGCTCCACCCGACACCGGTGTCGCCGCTCCCCGCAGTCTCGCTAGAGCGAGTCTGAGAGCACGTCGTGATTGCGTGACAGCTGACGACACACACGAAATGGACTCGAGTTCGAATTCGTCTGAGATGTGCTGGCCGAAAGTGGAAATCGATTCGGAGGGGGAAGCCAGGAGGGACAAGACGATGTGGCACTCGGAGAATACGATGAAACTCATCGAGGTACTGGAGAAGGAGTGCAGGTTAGTGTTGCCATGTTGAATATTGTTTGATTGGTAGATTATTTTTGTGTCTGTCAACACTTAATGTTGGGTGGATGTTTACGTTGTAGTACCGTTGTTTAGTCGGATAGGGTCATTTCGCCTGTTTGCGTCCATTTAGTGCAGTTCCCAAGTTTGACGGCGAAAATAAAAATATCCCAGCACTAGTATCTATCTCGAAATTATTTAATAAGTTCATTATATAGTCTATTTTAAGATTAACTTTCAAATTTGCTTAAAACACTTTGTATTTATTCCAAAAAAATAAAAATATCGGAATTTGGCGTTTTACCCAGTTTGCGTCCACAAAATATAGATTGCGTCCACCCATGGACCAGTTTGCGTCCACCAGCTTGGTAAAGGATAATAGGGGTGATATGAAGAAAAATGAAAAGAAAGATTGTATTCTATCAGTGTCTTTATTTAAGAATAAATATAAATATCAAAAATCAACATTGTAATCACTTTAAAAAAATAATTCGCTACAATTATTGAACTTAAAATAAGATAACTATGTAGTAGAAAGCTAACCAGTGATAGCACCTTTAAAGATAAACATTATGAATTCTGTTAAGGGGCCGTCCATTTATCATGTGATGTTTTTTTGACCACACCCCTCCCCCTTGGTGAGGTTTAAGACCCCCGCCCCCTCCCAGGCTACAACACTAAATAAAATAAATAAATATTTCACAACATCACATACATTGATCTGACCCTGTGTTAAATAGCTTAAGCACTTGTGTAACATTACAGACATCAGAATCAACAGTGGTATTACAAATAAACTTAAATAGATACATACAACACCCAGACCAGGACAGACAGACATGTTCATGCACACAAATGTTTGTCCTGTGCGGGGATCGAACCCGCGACTTCTTGCGTAATAGGCAACTTCTTGACCATTACACCAAGCGGGTCGTATATATAAGCGGGTAAGAATGTCTTCACACAACGCCTATTTCTGGATAAGTATAGCATATTTTCCGGAAACAAAATAAACATGATATACATATTACTACGCTCCCTCCCCCCTTGTGACATTTCGTGATTTTTTAAGGACACCCTTCCACGGCAATGGATGGCTCCTAATTTTAATCTAAGATCAGTATTGATTAATAATAACGCGCTTCTTGCTTTTCCTTCCTAATACTTTCTTCATGCAGCAGAAGGTATGGTTGCTGGAGTACTAGGATAATCTTTTCCAGCATTGTAAAAAAATACTGGTCAGCTGGTCAGCACCAGGTGGTGTTCAAATTAATCAGTAGTTCCCTTTTGTGTTGTGGCTGAAAATGGTTGTAATTAAGACTCTGAGGGTATAAAGATGGTAGCGATACATTTGGTGCTGATGATGAAGTCAAAGGAATTTCTGGAGTAAGTTCCTTCACGAGAGTTTCTTATTCATCACTTAATATTGGAGTTTGATGCAATATCTTCTAATGGTAGAATTATTTTGTCGTCTAAGGACACCATAGAACCAATGTCGCAGTAACTACGAGAAAATCAAAAAGTTGTTAGTGAAGACAAAATAATATTAAAATAAATTTTGTCCACTTGTTATTTAAGAATTTAAGCATTTAAATTATTTTTACAAGAAAGTCATTTGCTTTTAACAAAAATACATAGTGGACGCAATTTGGTCTATTATGTTTATAGTATGCGTCCACCCGGACGCAAAGTGGAAATTTTGAAAATTTGATGTATTAATTCGCGTCCACCTTATTTTATTAGTTAAATATAAAAAAAATAAACAAATTAATAATAACTATTATTCCTTTTTTCATTATAAAAGTTTAGAAACATTTAAGTTTCCCAAAATACATATGAAACAATAAAATACTTACCATCGAACTCGCCGCTGCACACTATTTTTTTTCTTAAAATCCCGCGTTCGCGCACTTTTTGTTGAACAGCAAGGACAAATATTTTTTTCATTTTATTTTGGTTTGACTTACAGACCTTTTGTTTATATGTGCTAGCTTCTTAAACATACAGGTTTAAGTGGTAAAGATTTTTCGTTTGATTGGTGTAGCAATTTACTTATTTTCTAGGATTTAAAAATGAAGTGGACGCGAACTGGGCGATGGACGCGAACAGGCGAACTTACCCTATAACGAGAGTTTTCACAAATACATAATCCGCTAGATGGCAGTAGGTACGCGTAGGGTCTAACATGTGTCTGTGTGTGATTGGAGATTTTTAACATGACATTGACAGATATTCAAAATTCACCAATGACATAGCATAGTTAGACCTCCATCCAGCGGATTTTTCAAATGTAAACAGTCTCATTTCATGAAGATTTAAGAGTCTGGTTAACATTTAGTTTAACGTCCAGTTCCTAATTTGGTTCACTACCGTTTATTATGAATTTATGATAATAAGTAATTATGTTTTTATTCTATGCATTGTTTTTAATAGAAAAAATACAAATAAATCAGAAATCTTATCTACGAAAACAAAAATTACTTAGTTATAACATTAATATAAAAAACCATTAAAAATTTAATAACATAGGTATCTTCATTATCGTGTTCACATAAAATAAACATTATATTATACATATATGCATGCACCGATACGTCTGTGACTTATCTACGAACTTTTGTTGTTGTATGAATGAATATCCTTGGATATAAACGCGCAGCGCCATCTAACATAATGCTAAGAAAACATTTTCATATAATTTTTTTGACGATGATTTATGCCACTTTCAAACAATGGATTGTTAAAATTATACTAGTTTTTCAAACATCAAAAGAAAAAACACATTAGGCCCTCAAAAAGCCTTTTTGTATATTGAAAGAATCATTTTCAAAGTTGGCTTCAATGAAACGCGGACTCCATTCGAAGTGACCGGGATTATAAAGTTTGCCAAAGCCATTTTGAACCGACTTACCCTTTCAATAGAAACTTGTTAATACCTTTGTCCTAGACAAATATGTATGTCTGCGGTTTACAATATACTAAGATGCGATGCTGTGTAGTGTGAAGCTTAAGGTCTTTGTAGCATTTTTTATATCATCATATAAGTTTTTCATATTTAAGAAAGTAAATATGTAAAAACAAAACATCGGCGTTTCTCTTATTGCATAAATCCTTAAGGAACGGAATATGCTTCATGCGTTTTTATAAAACTTAAGCTAGGTATGTTCTGATAATTCCACCCAAAAGAGATCATCATCCTAGGGCCTCTTCTGGTTGCATGCTCGGCCATTGCCTCGGAACCCAGGGCACGCTACGACCAATCTTTGTATGATACTGATTTACTCCTTTTATATCGCAAGAGGACGCGTTTACTTTTCATAGTTTACAGGCAACCTACGCATAGATAAGTTCCTAACTAAAACTTTATTCTAGGGAGCTATGGGACGTCAAGCACCCGCTCAACCGAGATCGCATAGCACGCCAAGCCAAGCATGAATACTTGGCGAACATGTTCGGAACCACTGCAGAAGAGATTAAGAAGAAGATACATAACCTAAGGACTCAGCTGAACAATGAGCTGAGGAAAATAAAGCGACGACAGGTACTGCACGAGAAGTTGAGAACTGTTGCTTCACGCTTAACACGATTGGATGAGAGAGCTTTTATAGTAACAAGTAAATGTGTTGATTTGAACTAATAAGATTTCAAACTAAAATTTGTTTTGTTTTAGTACATACTTAAATATACTTATGGTAGTAAAGTACATTAAAATAATAGAAAAAAGAAACAGTAAGACAATATCACTAACCAGACAAGCTGAAGCTTGATGGGACGGTTATTTTAGAAGGATAACTTTTAGCGTTTTTGATTCAACATCTTACTGACGTAAACTTTCTTAGTTCGAAAGTGGTTCTTTTTAAAGAAGTTTTTCATCTCACTACATGATTCACTAACACATCCATTTGATCGCATTCATACGTCATCTTAATGCTTAGCGAATTATCCTTCTAGATGCAAAAGTCAGTCTGTAGTACGACAAAAAACAAGGCCTCGGTAATCGTCGCGAATAGTTAGCCCAATGCTTGCCCAGTGTAGGTTCGTATGGAGTACTAGGTAACGAATGCCCCTTTGTTCTTAGTCGGTAACACCACCAGGAAGATGTGGGGTGCTACTAGACTGCTCGGCTAGTACCAGCACCCCCCTCCGAGAGGCAGAGGCCAGTGACATTCTGACTCTGCCCAACCTATCTCTGAACGATACTTCTCCAAGGCCAAAATGCGTCTCAGTCTGGGTAAGCAGTCTTTTGTCCATATTTATCTGCCATATACACAATGGTCAGGACCAATTCTGCGAAAATGGTGTACAAAATTGATGGGGCAATTTATCTGGATGGATGAATCCGACAATATGGTACACTGATTTTCAGATGTATGTATATGGAACATTAAATAAGATACCCTCAAGTTAATAGGTGATGTTCATTAAACAATTGGATCATTAAAGTTAGCGACGAAGCCAAAGGCCTTAAGATTGTACCAAGAGTAACTTTTAATCTAGATATTTTCTAAACTAGGTGACATCAGGTCTGAATGAGAGTGCCAACGGCAGCGGTTGGGAGTATTTTGATGCTCTATCATTCCTAATGCGATCGCCTATTGGGGAGCCAATGGAAAACGTAGAAGGCGTGAACTTAGCGGTGAGTATAGAATAAGTCCTTAAAAATACTTACAGCTAATCTTAGAAATAATTCGAGCAATTCAGAAGATGTTCCAATATTTCGTAGATATTGTTGAACTTGTCGGTTATATTCAGTAAATAAAAATAAATAAATTGCTTGAAGTAACACACCAATAGCCTAGTCCAAAAATAATTGCCCCAAATAGTATACGTAAAGTTTCAAAGAGACACGTAAACCATTGTAATAAGATACTCGTTTAGTAGTCAAACTGATGAACAGAAAAAAATAATTTCAGTAATGCAATTTAAAACCATAAAACTACATCGAAGTGTACCAAAGAGTATTTGTATCATTTGGCGTTATTATTAACACAACAATCTCCACACCAGCTAGCAGAATTCCAAGCAGACGAAGAAGAAGAATTCGGCCTTGCAGCCCGAGCGAACTCCATGACCAGTAGTCCACCATCACGCGGGCGAGGACGTATCAGAGTGGCCGCATCAGCTCCCCCACCGTTGCCTCCAAACCCTCTGCTGTGGCCGGAGGAAGCTGTTCCAAGGTTGAGACCGGGAATAAATGCTGATGAATGCCAGGTGAGTTTGGTGGTGATTCGTCGTGCTAGGTTATGTTTTCTTTATGGTATCTGTAAGCTAAGCTTGATTTATATTTCGGTATCTCGGGTGACAGATTTCACTTCAATGAAACTATCTGTTTGTGACTGTAAGCTCTGTCTTAAAATCTTTTCACTTTTAAAACTGTCGAATTAAGATTTGGATTGATATGCCCAACTGCCTAACGGAAACGTCTGCCCATGACCGTAGTAATGTCAGAGAAATTAATTCCTGGTACAAAATGCCCGAGTTGATAGTTCTCTTAGCACAGGCAGCCAGTACAAAACCGTACGTGTTATCGTAACAGAAATTATTTACACTCTTTATTCCGCGAGAAAATTTATGGAGATTTTAACTCGTTTTATTTAACTTTGTGGTAGCTAGAATAGTTGTATTTTTTCTATATTATCATACATCTTATAGATATTCGGCGACTTCGTAGCATCAGAGCTGCGCACCCTCCGCTCGGATGAATCCCGTAAGAAGCTGAAGAGAATGATCCAGAAGGCCATTCTCCAGGTAGGAGAGGAGGAGGATGTGAACATCATATCAGGATAGCGCCAGCAGCGCCTCTCCTGCGACTCCTTGGAGCTGGTGGATTGAGGCAGATGTGGATTGGTGGTCTATTTGGACGATTTACTGATGTTTGCCAAATTGTTGGTGAAAAGAAACAGTGGTTTGTTCTTTATGCGTTGTTATTGTTAGTATCGACATGATGTTTCAACAATACGATAGCTAGAACTAAGTTTAATTTGTACTCTTACTTAAACCCCAAATATAATTAGTGATAAACTATACCTATACTATACATGTTGTCGTTAAGAAAGCTCTTAAAACCTATAATCATATATTTTTGCTATAATATCTATTAGTTCTGTTTCATAAGATATTACTTAACTCAGATGAGCAAAATTTATATTTTTGTATAATGCTTTTAATGTTATCTATACTAAATATGGTATTTAACTTCGTAATAGTTAAGTTTTCGTACGCACTTATCACAATGGATATTCCCATATCCCATAATACTAACTAAAGATGAGGTACAATGGTGTGTATATCAACGCTTTTCAAAAACTCATGCATATTTTGTTCCATTCTTCAATGTTTACATCTCTTAGGATCAATTATATATTAACACTCAATCAATCAGTTATTATTTATTACATGATTGATCCTCAAGAAGTTACTTTAAATGCATTACACACTTTGAATCAAAAGTTAACCCATTTGATGCCTTCATTACTTGATAACTTAATTTGTCAAAAACCACTGCTAAATGTTATTATACCTTTACAAACAATTTCTAAGTGTACTTGTTAAATGTGTATGCACAGTAATTTTTATAATCATAATTTTCTTATCCGTTTGTACTGCAGCTGTAATAAGGATAAGGTTTATACGAATAGGTACAATAAAACCTAACAAATACTCAATTTTCGAAAATGTTAATGATCTCGTAAATTATCCTAAAATCTTTGCATTTATCGAGTTTTTGGAATATAGTTACGTTGTCAGTGTGTTATAATATTACAAACGTACATATAATGGCTCATATTATACCTACTGATTAAATAATTGTTAATAACAGTAAAAATACACATAACAGATTCATAATATTAAAATAAAAGTTTCAAAAACGATTTGGTATTTTAATATGAATCAACCTACATGAATCGACAGGCCCGTTGGTCGAGTGGTCAGAGACCCTGGCTACAAAACCAAAGGTCGTGGGTTCGAATCCCGCTAGGGGCAAATGTTTGTGTGATGAACACCGGCATTTGTACTCGAGTCATGGATGTTTATAAATGTATTTAAGTATGTCTATCCATCCGTTTCCTAGCATCCATAGTACAAGCTTCGAGCTTAGTTTGGGGCTAGGCAATTGGTGTGTTAGTCCAAGGCTTTTTTTTTTTTTTAAATGTAATCCTTCATATTGTATCGTTAATTATTTTTTTACTATAATTATTTTAAACTAATAGTAAAACATATCCTACCAGTAAGTATTTGAAAATCAATGTTCCATTTTATAGCGATGATTTAAGAATAATAAGTAAAAATGGTACTTACCTAGTACATATTCAATTAAATTGATTCCGTCAAACTTGACATCATAACTACTATTTAAGGTAGGTAATATCAAAAATAAGTTAATACGCAGGTACCTAAACAATTAGTGTCCACACGTCGACATTAGCGTCCATCGGACGCAAATAATGGTAAAGAAGCACCCCAGTAAAACAGGACACTTATAATTTGTGCAATTAAAGGCAATTGGCCGATGGAGATAAGAGCAAAACAATCGATACTGCTCGAACAGACTCGGTTCACCCGGTTAATTGCCGCAATGTCACATCGGGTTCGTAAAATGATTGATTTGAAGAACCACGGAAAAAACGTGGGTTCGGCAGCTGCTGAATAATGAATAATATTATTTTTTATGTTAAATTTAGAAGCCTTTTTTTTAATTTATAGCTTCCTCATACAAATAATCTACGAATTATTTTTTTAAGTCAATTTTAGAGGACATGTTTTTTCAAATTTGTTTCTCTTATTCTATTTGAATATTTTTATCGCTAGCAATATAAGCAAAACTAAAGTAAAAAAGCAACTAATTCAAATCTAATATTGTGTAGGTACTGCGTAGCAATAACTTAAGACCAAAGTGTAGCATCAATCAAACAAAGAGGTTTCTTTTCGGATTTTTTTGTGAATATTTCTCGTTGCAATACAGAAAACACAAGGAAATTGGTGTAAGAGTTCACTGCATTTTACAAGAATATGTCATGTTTTCATTATTGATCCTATACCCACCCCTGCGTGTTTAATGATATCAATGACTGATCGTTTTTATAGCCTTAACAAGTCAAAAAAAATTAAGATCGATGATCCTGTATTATAGTCCTGCTTTATAAAACTTAGCTTTGTGACGTGGCTTACGTTTATTTAGTGTGAATAAAACACGCAATTTAAAGTGCGTTGAGCGGTCAAAAGGTTAATGAGAACCGTCTTTCTATTAAAGTTGCAATGCTGATGGAAACTATCTGGCACTGCACTGCAGGGCAAAGGCGTCCATCATTTGAAATATTTTTTCGCTACAATTTATTGGTAATAAATAAGATACATTAATGGGTGTAAGCTTCGAATGCTTTCGAGTAAATTAGGAAACAGTAACCACATAAGATTAAACTACAACTCTCTCTCTGACACCTGCCCAAGTGCTGCTCCGATGCAGCAATGTAGCCGAACAACGAGCTCGACTACTTCAAGACTGCAAGACTCTGCGGGCAGCTTTGAGCGACGCCGCCGTGAGATTTGTGTGTACACATCTGGTTGAAGCTGAAATGGTTTGAATAAGGTAAAACTTAGACTTTGCATCTTTCAGCAACGCTGCGAGCATTCTGGACCTCTGGTTGTAGCGCAAATGGTTTGAAAAAGGGTATTAGGTAACATCTTCATCACCCACATTGGCCCACCCAGGCTAAGTGCGGAAAATTCACCCAGCTACCTAAAGGTAACCTACTCGATTACAATGCACAGGTGTAGATCCCCCACAGATACCGGGGTATCTTTACAGCCACTAGAGGTTGTGTAGGTGATCCCCCACGGCACGTGGCTCGTGTAGATGAGGAGATAGCGTCAAGGGCCCACCCTCTGCATGTATACTACACATTAGCTTAGGGTTGGCAACGTTTCAGACCTTGAAAGTGATTAAAAATGTTAGGTAGGACTTAGATCATTATAATTTAATGTTACCGTACGTTATTGTAACCATATTACCTACTTTATTGTTACTACACTTCATGAATTAAACACTATTTAAGCCGAATTCATTTGGTAAGAGTCAAATCAAACGCTCTTTAGCAATCGTGTTAAACAATCCGTGGAATGGAATTCGAATGGTAAGAAATATTAATTGAAAGATTACTTGAATAATAATTATATTCAAACTTGAAACCGTAAACTCTAGAGCTTGCGAAAGAGAAATAATGAAAGATATCTACAATGGTTAACACGCACAGAAAATATACAATCAGTAAATTTATCTGGATGTACTAATATAAGAAATAATAAGGTAGATCGCGTGCAAGATAAAGAAGTGAGAGCAGGCCCTTGTTTCTCAACAAAAGCACTCAAGTACAGCAATTAGTCAACCGGTATTCTTAAATATTTTTTCATAACGATATTTTCTTTATTTCCTAAATTATTATCGTTGGCAGCCCTATCAGAACCCACATCCACAAGTGTTTATTGTAGGTGATAATTTAACGAGCATTAAAATGGACACCTTAATGAAAAGCTAATGCAAATTTGGACGCAGATAGCATATACATTACAATTTAGAGTTTCTTGCAAGTGATATGAACTGAAGAAAATGATCGTGTTCTTTTGATTCGGTGGTAGCTTCGCTCTCATGAAATTGGATATTTTTATGGTAATGAATGTACGATATTGCGACTCATATTATAATTAAAGGTTTCGAGAACGTGAATGGATATTTTTGCGTTTGTTTAAATAACGTTACGTGTTTCCTTTTTGTTTAAATAACAGTTTAGGAACCTAACTAGTTGCATTTTTTTTGATAAAAAAATCTTAATGTTGATCAGAACACACAACAGCATGTAAAATGCTTCAAAATAAATATACAAATATATAGTTGTAATGTTTTATTACACAAAGCGCGTTGTCTATTTGCACGGACTAAACATTTTTTACCTAATCGGTGCATACCTAGCTTTAGAAATTACACGTTAACACCTGTTTTGCACTCTGTACAAACAATACCAATACAAAAACGTTCAATAACAAACGCTCCATCAGATGGAATAATATGAAATTGAAACACATGCAATAAATAGCATTATCCGAAACTGCATGACTCGCCTCGCGTACTAATGCCGGGTCGACGCCCGTGCGAGAGAGATGCAGATAGTATTGCTCGTACGTTAGACGGAGAGGAATGACGTAGTGGCGCTGGCAATTGCGGCCGTAAAGTAAAATTTGTTTTGTGTTTTTTTGTGCCAGTTGGACTCGGAGAAAAATCTTTTGCCTTTGGTGTTGGTAAGAAAAGTTGGAGTTTTGTGGACGAATAAGGGCGGTTGTCGGGCGGGATGCAAAGTAAACTTATTTAATTTCTTTGTTACTAATTTTTCTTTGTTGTTTTCGCAACTATTCTACCCCGGTACTTGTATTTTTTTTCACCAAATGATATTGTATATTTCTCAATTTAGCCTAGTGCTACCCCATTTGTTAATGTACTTCGTAGTAATTATTGTCTTGTTTAATTATTGTCTTAAGTAAAGTAATTATTAATCATCTGAGCACAATGAGTAAGTTGGTAAATTCCCGATTTTTACCATCCCTGTGGAACCCTAAAGCCTTGAAAGCCCCATTAAATTATTGGAATGGTAGGTAGGACTTGTTAGTTACTATTGAAGCTTTGGCCTGGCTAAATACCTACCACACAATGTATCTACACTTCTACATCTACATATAAGTACAAAATCTATAATATTAGTATAAAGAGGAAAGATTTGTGTTTTTATATGTAACGAATAAACTCAAAAAATCCTGGACCGATTTGAATAATTATTTCACTGTTGGATTGCCACACTATCCCTGGTGAACATAGGGTACTTTTGATCCTGGAAATATGGGGGAAAGGGGGGATATTTGAGAAAACAAATTACCAGCGGGTGTACCCACGAGCGGAAGGCTGGTCTGATATATAAGGTGTAACAAAATATACTGTTTTTAGTTATTACTTAGTTTCCGAAAAATCAACAAAATCAATTGAGTGAATAATTGAAGAAAGTACAAATTTTGTCTTATGCGAGACAGTTGGTCATGTCTTATCAGTGTAATACAATTACTACGCTCGTCCTGCCCCATAAGCAACGTGGTGGAGGAGGGGCGAAGCTCCCAGGTCGAAAAGAACAAGTTGGCCAATGCAGGATATGCCAAATTCGGTTGGCATGAAAATTGACGTTTTTTTATCGGAATATATTACATTGCCCCTAAACAATTCGCCCTTAAAATATTTGCAGTATATTTTGTTACACCCTATGTATATATTCTTTGAAACATACAACACAGTGTCACGATAGAAGTAAGTTGAATTCTTCCAGTATTTGTCACCTCCCCTCTGCAGGAGAATACTCAAATACTAATAGGAGCTGTCACTGGCGCTATAAATATTCACCCCGGCGCGCTTCGGAGTGCGACTCCAAAAGGATAAGCGAAGAGATATTTACATCATACGCTGTATTTATATTGCGTTATTTGTCAGGGATTTAACTGATTCAAGTCATTTTATGGTGTCAATTTTCCTTACAATTTATATGTAAGGAAAATTGCCGACATTCCAACAATAGTGTTGGGGAGGGTTTAACTTCTACAATGCGTGTTTGTTTATGTCTACGTTGATCCTGTGAGAGACTTTGTAAAACAGTACTGATATTATGCAGTTGCCTATTATAAAAGTTATGCGTGAAAAGTCTTATTGTTGAAACACAGCAGGCTGAAAATCCGCGCCCGATCTTCGGCAAATGCATTTTGCATACAAAATTACATGGTTGGGCACGTGCGAAATGGGTGTATCTGATAAGCAATCAGCCCAGTTTGAAGAATTACCTACATTAATTGGGTTATCCAGACTAAGACACAATAATTACCCGAAGTATGTTAGTCCCTATAATCAAATTAAATAAAGAGTTACCTACATAAACCAACACTAAATCTTAAGGCTTTTACTTAAATCCTTTAAGTAAGGTTTTAATCCCTAGCCTATAGCTTTATTGAATCTGTAAGGGTGGGACTGGGGATCATAGTTGTAGAACTAATAATGCCGATATTGTTGACTATTTGCGTCTTATTTTTGGAGTACTTACCCTGAGTATCACTATCTATCTGACATTCACTCTTATGTTTTTACTAGCGGCCGCGACTCCGTTCGCGTGGATTTTGATTTCCAATAGCCTAAAGCCTTCCTCGCCAAATAGACTATCCAACACAAAAATCTTTTTTCAAATCGGTCCAGTAGTTCCTGAGATTAGCGCGTTCAAACAAACAAACATACTAACAAACTCTTCAGCTTTATATGCATACTAGCGGCCGCCCGCGACTCCGTCCGCGTGGATTTTGATTTCCAATAGCCTAAAGCCTTCCTCGTCAAATGGACTATCCAACACAAAAATATTTTTTCAAATCGGACCAGTAGTTCCTGAGATTAGCGCGTTCAAACAAACAAACAAACAAACAAACAAACAAACAAACATACAAACAAACTCTTCAGCTTTATATATTAGTATAGATAGATTAAGTATAGATGGAATGGATTCATTGTGGTTATCGCTTGTATCAAGGAAACCATTTTTTTAAATTTCGTTACCCAGTTGACATCTAAAACAACTGCCAATCTCACCCAAAAATCACCGCCCTCTGACATGTCACCAGTGATTTCACGAACGCGGCTCACCACCAATCATGCTGTCATTATGACTATAAATATTGAGTCGCGTGACGCTTGCGCCGGCGCACTAACGAGCGAACTGACTGACTGACTGACTGACGGTAATGAAAGACACGTGCTTAATGGGTATTATTGGGTACTAGGCTTCCGCCTGCGATTTCAAGCATCACGTCTTAAAAGTCCTAACAGTTGTAAGTAGTACAAGTACCTACTGTTGCTATTGCTATTCACATACGAAAGGTCGGCGGTTCAAATCCGGTCAGGCAAACTAACACGCACTTCTGGATTTTCAAAGATCTATGTGCGAAATTTCATTCCAGCTGTACGGTGAAGGAAAACATCCTGAGGAAACATACACACTAAGAGTAAGTGTGTGAAATGGAGAAGGCAATGGCAAACAACTCAACTGAAATTGCCAAGAGAGTTATTTTCATTTCGAACAATGATTATGTAGTAATGAGGAATGCGACTCAAGGAGGAGGAGGACTATTGCACAGAAACTTTCGATCCTAAATACGAATAACCTATTTACCGAATTTTGCAAAATCGAGGTATACGTATTGCAAAATTTGGTAAACAATCGATCACCTACGCCTTAGTTAAAATGAACTCAAAATGTAACACTCCTAGAACGCGAGGAATGATTGAACAACCCTTAAAGTTAACATTTTAAAAATTAAGTCTAACGCTGTAGTTTCTGAGATTTCACGATCATTGCACCCAGGTTCAGGTTTTTGTAATCCTGGAACCAGACAGATTGGATCCAAGGTTACACATTCAGATCTAAACTATCTGAATGTGCAGGTTTTCTCACGGTTTTTTCTCTCACCGCCGAGCTTATGGCACAAATTCAGAGGTGTGAGCCCGGATTTGAAATAAAGATGCAATTCCTCAATGGGGACGAGTCGGAATATTTTGTTTGTCATTTGTTACAAATTCATAAAAGAAAAAATATAATATCGGCGGTTCGTGAAAAAAAAAACAACACCTATCAAAACGTCTCAATCTCAATATTCCTGCTTGATTTACGGTCACTTCAGCGGCGACTCACCTTGATCATTCCCGCTCATGTTACGCAATCGGTTCTTTTTTCATTCCCATTCATTCCTTGCTGCGTTGTAAGTGGGTGCCGTCTGCACACTAGCGCCGGCATTGGTTTTTCTATTATTGTCTTTGTTAGATAAATCTATACATACGAAAATAATACAGCTGAAGAATTTGATTGTTTGTTTGAACACGCTTATCTCAGAAACAACTAATTCAAAATGAAAAAAATATTTTGTTGGATAGTCCATTTGTGGAGGAAGGCTTTAACCTATAATAATATCACTATGTAAGAGTGCGGGAACCGAAATCCACGGGGACGAAGTCGCTAGTTTAAGATATTAAGGTAATGTGACGCTCTACTCTTCTAAAGAATAACAAGAATGATTTTTGAAATCGACTTTGGATACTTTTCTTACGCAACCGCCATCATGATTATTGCCAAAAGTGTAACCTTTTAGCAATGTTTATGATTATGACTACTTTATTATGAAGAATGTATTAAAAGTAAGGTACTTTTTTAAAATCATTTTTTTTATTCTTTAGTGCACTACCGACGTTATTTTCCTAAACATATTAAATTAATCACAATTACAGAAAACCTCATGCCGGCGCTAGTGTCCCGACCTCAACCTTTTAATCGACTCCCGAACCATTCATTTTGTCCGGGACCCGTCAACCGAGACCGCTTGTGTAATGTTCCGGTCTTCGCCGTCTCTTTCGCGCACGTAGAAGTTTCATATCGCTATCTCTTTCACCTCACTGCATGGCTCTTTTGTGCGTCGGCAAGCGATTAGGGGACCCGGCACGTTCCTGAGAAATCGGCAGATGTTGAACTTTCGGCTGTTTGCTCTGGCTACGGGACTTTTGATAATGTTGACAATCGTGGGCTTATCTTACTCAAGGGCTTATGAACTATCTTTACGGGGATTTGGACAGAAACGTATAAAGTTCCGCGCAAAGCTGATTAAAACGGGTAGGCGAATTCTTTAACGTGACGATGTTTTTTTTTTGTTGTAACATGGTTTTTTCCTCGCTTTATTAGTTTAATGTATAAAAATAGTAAGCAGCAATTGTACCTTATTTGCCTTACGAAAAGAGTACTTCGTCAAATAGCTAAATAAAGACAAGTGTGTTTATGATTGTAGGTAGGTAACTAGAAAGTCCACACAACATTTTGCCTCTACTAACGAGTATTTCAGTTTTAGACTTCATAATCTTTTATGATAAATAAGAAGTTACAGAAGTTACATTAGTAATTATTACCGTCCTCCCGCGGCTTCGTCCGAGTGGATTTCAGATCCCTTTTTTTCGCATTAAGAGTTAGCCTATTTTCTTTCTCAAGGTCTTAATATTGTCTGTGCCAAATTTCATCAAAATGAGTTGAGGGGTTTAAGTCAGAAAGCGTAAGAGACAGACAGGCAGAGTAACTTTCGCATTTATAATTTTACTACCTAGGCACCTATAAAGTTTCACCTGCGCGTTATTGCTTTTTTCAAATATCCCCCCCTTCTCCCCACATTTCCGTGATCAAAATACCCTATGTTCACCGGGGAGAGTGTAGCTATCTGACACTAAAAGAATTATCCAAATCGGACCATTACTTTTTGAGTTTATTCGTTACATACAAAAATACAAATCTTTCCTCTTTAAAATATTAGTGTACTTAGATGTAGATTAGGGATGATAACAAAAACATTTGGGATCTGTCGAGTTGCTGTTAAAAATATGTAATGCAATGAGTATTTCGCGTTCAGTCTCTTATCGAAAAACGACACGAGATCGTATCTGTGAAATTGGTAAACCCGCTTATTTCCGAACCCAGTTACCTCAATGTACTGAATATCATATTGGCATTGTAGGTAACTGGAAAACATTTATTATTTACTTACAGAATGTGCTCAAATTGTACAAGTGAAATATACAACATAAATTTTTGTCTTAAATTGGTAATTCGGATGTGTTTAACCTAGGTAGTTAGTTTAATGTCGGTAATACACCGTCGACAATTAGTAAATAATTTAATTTTGCGATACGACACTCATTTCAAATTATTGTTCCCATTATGAGTTAAAATCTAGTTCATGCATCTAATGGTTGATACTCAAATAAAGCTTACGCAAAACAACATTATTAACCCAAGAACACGGTGATTTAGATGAAATTGCGTCTAAAATGGCGTGATTATCACAAATGACACGTCGTTTACACCAACGCCGGAAACTAATGCGACATACAATGAAACATAATACAAACACGAATTTAAGTAGCCAATAAATAAAGTTGAACTCGGAGGTAATAAATTAACGCCTTCCAACGAGAATAATGGAAGGCACACCGCCCACGGACTGATCCCCTCTCTGTGTTCGAATTTCCGAGAAGTAAGATTCAAAAATGACTAATCTTTACGCGTATGAATAAGTTGGTAGGTACATACCTAAACTGTATACAAATAACAATAAACAATGGTCGCTGTATACTAGCTAGAAAGGCCAGAAACCTTTTTGCAAATTTTTAGGTTAGCACGAGTTCTTCTTTTTAATAAAATGCACCAAATTAATTTATTTTTCCTATGGGAATTGGAAATTCTCTTCGTTCGTATATAAATTGTATTATATAATTTTATAAAAAGGTACTTTTTGTTTCTTAAAACACCGCATAAGAATTAAAAATGCAATTATTATTAAAATAATAATCACAGAACGATAAGCAGCCAAAATAAAGCTTCCCAAGTTTTTAGTAGCATCAAAACTCCATAAATTAAAAAAAAATAAAGAAAACAAATCCAACACGTTCGAATTTTCAAACATGGAACGCGGGAAAAAGTAAACAAACAAAATATCCGGCCTCCGGCTCCGATGCCGCTCGTCTCGACTCGGCTCAGCGGGCGATTACCGCCATTGCCGGTGACTGTCGCCGCGATCACTTCTCCGTGCGTTATGCGGCTCTGGTACTTGTCACCAGTCCCGATTGAGCATTCGAGGCGGGATCTAATTAGTAAACCTTTTTTGTTTGACGATAAAACAAAAGAGTTTCAAACAAGGAACGCTGTGAATGGGATCGGATTGTGTGACTTTTGTCTGTTGCGTTATTGTTGAATGAATGATTGTTGTTGTTTTGGTTTCGTTTAATGATCTTTTTTTGTTTTGTAAATTTTGTTTAATTGATGATAATTTTTGCGGATATCACGCATGTATATACTTATATACATTATACTCTCCATTACTTAGCTCGTAAAAAATATTAACTATTCATGTAAGTAGATTTTATGCAGTGATAATTTAATATACATCGAAGTAGCATGTATTTTTAAAATTCTTCTTTTTAAAGCATAGAAACCATTGGAGATCCATTTTGTCTCCCTTTTTTTAAATACAATATATATCTAGTCACATACTTTTAAGACTAGACTTCAAACACTGTTGCAATACTACAAACGAACCGTTTGCTATTAACAAATAGCTAAAAAAAGATTTTAAGTACCATAACAAATAAGACACTTTGTACTGAACAACTAAAAAGCACTAAAATAAATGATTAATGCTCATTGAGATGTAAACTTTCCCCTTGTTCATTGTGGTTATCAGGGCCGTCTTCAGGGTGGGGGACCAGGAGCAAATTAGCAATGGTCAGCCGACGCTGTGTGAACAAAATCAACGTAGAGCATTGACTACGGATCGCTCACAAAATTGGGTTTTTCTCTAAGACCAAGACGGACTACGGCCCTTACCTTGTAACTGTTTTGTTTTATTTGGGTAAGTTAAACTTATTTCGTTAATATTTATTTTAATACCCAATTGTTAAGTTAAAACAGAGCTCCTTAATTTGGGAATGGTTTTATATTTTTAGAAGTAGCTGTAACTATGCAAAAACTCTACGTTATTTTATACTTGATGTTAATGCAACATAACATGATATAAATTGAATTCCACTAGTTGATTTCAAAAGTGTCAAATCATTCCTCCAATCTTTAGACAGGGCCCGGCTAAAACTTGAACCGGCTCTGGCAGTCATTATTACTCCAACAAAAGTCTCCAGACCAACTTTGTATTTGAAAGTGTCGTAAATAACATAATTCGCCAACTGCGCTGTAAACTTTGCAGACACGGCTGTGAAGAATAGACAGTTCCCCCTTGCCGCACCATAGGAATACCATTACATGCGGTTGAATGGAAGTTATTACTAGCTTTTTAAAGAGACTGGGTATTCCGTAATATGTATGTGGTGACGTATGTTGAAAGTTATTTCAAGGTTTTTAAGACACTAAGAAATGTTTTGTTGCTTGATCTGTTCCTGTCTATCCAGGTTCACTCGTGAGAGAACATCAAGCATGAAGGGTTTGACCAGAGATATCCCATGAGAGATCATGACAAGATGTTGGAGACAACATTACATAAACATAAGTTAGACTACAGAGTACAGAGTTATATGATACTGGGACGAAGTCTGCTTTCTGAAATCCATAAGGATGTGTCCACTTCACGTGGCCAAGAACCTTCTTATTTCATCTACTTAGATATTTATACGAAAAGAAAAGAAAAAAGCAGCCTCCGTGGTGTAGTGGTAAGAGTGCTGTGCTTAAACCTCAGACGTCTTGGGTTTTACTTTGTGTTGGTTTTCTCAGTTTGGTTAGGAAGGACATTGCAGGCTTCAATCGACTGAATGTCCGATTCCGAGCTTCGAAAGGTACGTTAAGCCGTTGGGCCTGACTATGATCCTTTTTCTTGTAGGGGTTACGGAGGTCAGACGACAGTCGCTCCATTGTAATTACTACCGGCTCGTAGCGTTCCCTCCGAGTCAATGGCCATGCAACCGGGGTAAGCGCTAGGATGATGATGATGATAATACGATAAGAAACGTCTGGTGGCTGCTTATGTCTGAGAAGAGATATGGGGTGTTTCATTGGGTCACATCGCGCGTGTGAGGCATACAAAGCTCGGGACGTGAGGATTATCCTTCTTAATCTTTTGTGTGAACTCATCCTTCTCTCCCCAGGAGAAGCCTGCTTTGAATCGTTTTCAACTGTTATTGTTGGTTAAGGTCAATATAACTTTTTAAATAAACAGAAATGACTTGAAATTGGTTAGTTCTCTATTAATAATGATTAAACGAGAATCAAGCGCAGTTGACTGCAGGTCAAAAATGTGTTTTTGCGTTAGTTGTTGTTTGTGTAAGATCCAATCGAAATCTTTAAACTTAAGTTTCACTTGTGAGTGGAACAAAAGATATGAGACAGTCCGTAGAGGAAAGTGACACCTGTAGTATTCATGATTGCAACTCAAATGATATAAATTAGCTTAGGAAAGCATTACAAGATGGGACAATTGTGACATTTTTAAGTTTTTACCATGTACGTAGCCTATTAGGGAACATACCCAAACTACGTGACCGATTTAGGGGGGGGAGGGGGGTCTTCAAAGTACCACTCATGGTCACCGGGGGGAGGGGGGGGGGGTTTGGTTTCTTGTCACGTAGTCAATAATTTTTTTTTAAGAACGCCGTTCTGTCGTCGCCGTCTGTAATGATTACAAAGTGCGCCGATAGTTCCTGCTGCGCTCCTCGCCGCAGTGCTCTACGAAATGTTCTGCACCAAGGGTTCTTGCCGGCACCTTTTCCGATGTCGCAAAATCCGTTTAAAATACCAAGCCCAGATAAAGTCGGATCGGAGACATTTCCGTCATTGCTTGTGCGGCAGTGCATCTCATTGCGCCCTGATGTGACACGGGGCAAAGAAATGCCGTATGACACCTACTGCCCAACAATAAAGAAAAATATTAACGATAGGACATGCACCATCTGTGGCTTATATTTTGCGCCGAAAGTGTCAATGACCAGTCACCGCAAAAATATTCATGGCGGAGCAACCTCTGCGGGTTCTCTCCAGACGACCACAAGAGATATTGTGTGTTATGGAGGAAGATGTGGAGTGGGTAGACGTCGAGACCGTCGATGATGAGGCAGTTGATATCAACATGGATATTACCCCGGTATTAACCATCGCCCCCATTATCCATAACGTTTCCCAGTGGATTGATAGTGGTAACGTCTTCATTGAAGATATTTGATTTAATAAATAGTTTCTTGTTTTTGCTGTATTCTGATTTTATTTCTTTCCCCGCAAATGTGATGAAAATCATTATGAAGAGAAACGGGATGGCAGACTCGAGCCAATGAACTTAACAAAATTACATTTGTAAGTACTCGATCGTAATTCTTTTTTAACGGCCCGTACATATACATTGTGCAATGTACTATTTTTTCTTGATATATTTTTTACTAAACACAATTACAACCGTATGCAATTATAGGTACGCATTCTCAAAGTACGCACTTTTAGGGGCCGTATAAGAAAATACAAACAAAAGCCATTATTTTGTAACTTTACGCAAAAAATATTGATAAAATATACTACGTGAAAACTACGGGGGGGGGGAGGGGGTCTGGACATATACTACGCTTGGTCACCGAGGGGGGGGAGGGGGTCAAAAAACACGAAAAAAAGGGTCACGTAGTTTGGGTATGTTCCCTTAGTACCTGGCAAATAGAAGGTACCTCCTAGTAATATTATGCTCTTGTAATTAATTTGAAACTATTAACGTTACTGTGTGTTTTGTTTAATGGCTGGAATTGCAGTAGGTATTCATGTTATTATCCCCGTAGCGGGCAACATTTTCATTTATTAATTTGTTTTCAATTGAGAATTGTTTTGAACTTATTATTATCACCGATGATCAGAGGCGGCCTTACCCATTGCGAGGCCCCGGGCGACAGGTCTTTGCGAGGCCCTTTGCCCTACGGAAAATCTACCTATGTGATGTGAAAGTTGGTCTGTTTTATTGATAGGTATTCATTATGTTATTATTATTATTTATAGGTACTCTTTTGAGATCACGGGTCCACAGGGACCCTTTGAAGCATGCGTGCTTTTTTTGTACAATTTGATCTAATGCGACTGCCAGGTTCTATCTCTGACCAAATACAGATCAAGTCAAAGACAGAAACTGGCAAATGTAAGGACTATCACTACATAGTATAAAACAAAGTCGCTTTTTCTGTCATGTTGTCCCTATGAACGCTTAAATCTTTAAAACTACGCAACGGATTTTGATGCGGTTTTTTTTAGTAGATAGAGTAACTCATGAGGAAGGTTTTTATGTATAAATAGTGGACAAGTACCACGGGCGAAGCCGGGGCGGGCCGCTAGTTACAAAATAAAAGGAAACAAAATCTAGGGCTATTGTGAACAGTTTGATGGTTTGGTTAACTGGGCTATGGGTTGAGACAACGGACGTATGCAATGCAAAATGTCTCAATGTTTTACTCCTTGCCAAAAAAAGCTACCACTCTAAGCGGCCACTACACCGGCGTGGTTAGCTAAGTGTGCCAAGAGGTTTGCACCGGTTTCTGTATCGCGTTAGGTCGGTCAGCCGTTCCCCGCTATTGCGCAGATTGAGCACTTCCACGAAGATTAAATTTATTAAGAAAAAGAGCGGAAGAGCTATAGCTCCTTGCGCTCCTCTCTGGCCGGCTATTTAAGCAACCCAGAGGTGAGGGGAAGATGGGTAAAGTATAAGCTGCCCTGCGGAGACTGACTGCATTGATGAAAGTTGTAATTCCTCAAGGATGAGCTCCAACTACCAACAACGGACGATGGGGTCATCAAAACCCTACGCTCTTTATTACTCTTATGTAGGAAAATTGGGATTCACGTTGCAGCATGCGTGGGGCCAAAGCCAACAGCGCAGAGGCTTTTTGGTACCATTTGGTCTAAATTGAAATGTGTAGGTACATCTAGTACTACCTCTGAAAAAATACAGATCTATTCAAAGACAGCACCTGGCAAATGTAAAAACTGTTTCCAGATTAAAAGAAAAAAATAATCCAGGTCTATTGTGTGTAGTTTGATGGTTTGGTCAACTGGGTTATTGGATGAGACAACGGACGTCTGCCAGCCAAAATGTATCAAGTTTTCTCACTCCACGCGGCCACTAGGATCGCGGGCAGCAAGGGAGTAACACCGGCGTGATTGGCTAAGGGTGCCGAGAGGAACGCACCTGTTTTTGGATCGCGTTCCCCGCTATTACCTACGCAGATTGAGCACTTCCACCCATCAAGCATATAGCTCTTGCGCTCCACTCTGAGGGCCAATTAAGGCGAGCCAGAGGAGGGGGAGGAGATGGTAAAGTTCCCGCGGGAGATCTCGGGTCCGTGGTGCCGCCACACACCAACAACTCTCCCCAAGCTGCCTTTGACTGATTGCATTGATGGAAGTTGTAATTCCTCAAGGAGGAGCTCGAACTTCCACCAACGGGTGATATTATTATACATTGATATGGTGATATTAATATACAAAGTTTTACAAAATGAACAAATACAGAAATGTTAGTCCAGTAAAAAAATAGACAAAATTGTGATGCAAGTTTGCATTAATTTCCTACTTACAAGCCGGATTTTTGTGCAGACCTTGGATTCATAAAAGTTCGAGCCTGTGTCACTGAGTTTACGAGTGAGACGAGAGCTATACTGTCTTTGCATATATTGTTTGTAATGCCCTCAAGAATATGTTACCATGGTGGACACTTGAAATAAGACTCCAGTTTAAAGCATTGATTTTTCAATGTATGATCGCAACCATGAAAGACCTTATTTGAACGGAAAATCGAAACGCAACCGTTATAATATAACGTACTGATCCCGTGGGGCCTCGCACCTGGTGGGGCCCCGCGCTTGGAGGGGCCTTGCAATTGGAGGGGCCTTGCAATTGGAGGGGCCCCGCGCTTGGACGGGCCTCGCGCTTGGTGGGACTCCGCGCTTGGAGGGTCCTCGCGCTTGGAGGGGGATCGGACCCTCCGGGTGCGAGGCCCCTTCAAGCGCGAGGCCCCGGGCGGTTGCCCGGTTCGCCCCCCCCTAAGGCCGCCTCTGCCGATGATACAATATTAAGGTTTTCAGGTCCCTCTACTCATCTTTCCATAAGTAGAATCATTATCCGTTGAGAACTCAATCACAATTTTAATAAGTGTTTCAACTTTAATCTCGCAATCAGATTAGATCGTACTATTTCCGCGTTCTCGTTTCACTATCCCACTTAATTATATAATGATAACGCAACCCAAACAACCAATCGATAGCCTCAGAGCCGTCGACATTCCTATTGTGCCCTAATGACAGCCGCAGATACCGCGCCACCCGTCCTCTAATTGACGGCCGCGACTTATTCAGTTCAAACACTTCTGTAATACCCAACAACTATACAAACAACAATCTTCTTTATCATCTATTGTGCAAGGTTGGTTTTCGAATGGGGCCTCAAGTTACGTCATTACGCGCCGAGGTAATTCGAGTCCGTATGGCAAGAACGGTAAACATATGATTTATGTCAAGCTGTGCCGGCCCGCGCTCAATAACGCGACGCATGCGCGCTGACGACTAACGCCATCTGCCGACACGTGGTTTGAGACGCACCGCGCAGGCGCGGAGATATCGATCCCGTCACCTTGACTAGATAATAAATTCATATACACGGACGTTGGAGGTCTCCGATAACGTCTTAGGTACACGTGGTTAGGTATTTAAGTAAAGTAAGTATCGAGCTGTGTTGCGCTAGTGTTGTCAACTAGCTTTATTTAATACGTTTGAAAATGGAACGGCGCCAATTTCGGAGGAAATTTACGTGACGCAAGATAATAAAACGCGCGAGTTTATGCGTACCTACCGCGGTTTAGGCATTTTGGGCTGACGGTCGCCGCCGGTCGTAAATGCAAATGTGGCGCTGGTTTATATCCACTTTGAACGTAACGCGACTAATGTGGAATAGGAAGACGTATGGCTCTAATTAACGATGTAGTTAAATTTTGATGACGTTAAGAATCAATTTTAGGACTAATCAGTAAGTACTTTTAGTTCTTCAGATAAAATGAAGAAAAAGAATAATATTTATTAATTGAAACGTAGACTACCTATGTGTTCATCATTCTCAAATAGTGATATGAGGCCTTATATGTAAATGTAAATACAAAAGTTTACGTAGAGAATTAATGAATCGGTATCAATACCATTAGATCCCTCTTTCCCACTGACCTCAATGAGCAGGTGCCCAGGGCCCCACAAGTTATCGGGGTCCCCAAACACTGCACTTTGAGCCCCCAGACCCTTCAAGATTATCAAACCGGAGGTTTAAAAATGTGCCCAGGGCCCCTAATAGGTGAAATACGGCCCTGGATAGCATTACTTTACAAGCACTTTACTAAGTTGCCCAGAAACCTAACAGACCGAGCAATCAAAGTTGCTAACTAAACTTGTACGTAACTAATGCTGGGTTTAGATAGAGTTTCTAACAACAGGTGAGTGCGGTTCCGCCCCACACATCGCTGTTATTCTATTAAACAGCCCTAACGGTACGTGAAACACACTAAATTACTAAAGACACTTAAACTTGCTCCTAACAATGCGGTGTTAGTACTAGATACAAATAACTAATAAACGCCTTGGACTAATACACTTATTGCCCAGCCCCAAACTTAGTTCGAAGCTTGTACTATGGATGCTTGGGAACAGATAGACATATTTAAATACTCTTATAAACATCCATGATTCGAGTAAAAATGTGGATGTTCATCACACAAACAATCACACATACGGGTCCTTTAATAATCTAAACAATCACATATCACGATTTATAACAGCGATGAAGTCTGAGTCAAATCTTTCGGTCCTCCTTACCTCACCAATTGTCCAAAACTAAATCAAGAAACCGTGTCAAGAGATTGATAAATGTTCAAGAGACAGAACAAAAAACAATAATTGCCATGATCAATCATAACGAATATAAAATTGCCTAGCTAATTAACTAAGCTCGAGGCTTATACAAACATGTTCTATGGATGCTTGGGAACGGATAGACATACTCAAATACTTTTAGTTACAAATATAATACTTAAGTAAATATGTACATCCTCCTCTCGGTCTTCTAGTCAACGTCTTGACCATTACACCGAGCGGGTCGTCAAAAACTTACAAAATTGGTCGAACGTACAAAACTACAAAACATATCGAGCCCCTATTCGAGATATTGAAGCCGTTTATACCCACCCGGAGCGACACCCACCCCTATTATTGGCTTAACAAAAGCAAATAAAAACAGCAGTGTTCTGAACAAATAAAACTACATATTGCGTCCCCTTAAAGTTTAGATGGCTTTAAAACTTTGCCACGGATTACCATTAGTAAACCCGGGATGTAGAATAATTTCCAATTGACATGGAAACGGGATCATTTTACTTAAAGGGAAACATACTGGACATTCAGTGATAGAAATAACTAAATTGTAGAGTATTGCTTAGACTAAAATGAGCCTTAAAATCCCCACTTACGCGATCAGAAATACGGACGCAAGAAATCTAACCATATCTTAGAAGAATAGAAGATCAATTCATGATTCGACTTTAATAAGAAAAAGAGAATTTTGTACTTTGTACTCGAATGAGCTGTTGAAAAGTTGAGACTTTACAGAAAATTGCGGTAAAGTAGGGAGAAAGAATGTAGAATATACATAAGTAAACCGTATAATCCACGATGATGATGAAATCATAACTGACTAACATGTTTGCAATCTTTTCAGCAAACCTTATTTTTGTAACCGCACTTGCCATTTTAAGCTAGCACTAAGTAAATGACGATCCCGAATATTGAAAATAACTTAAGTCACTTATCCGCTTACACATGAACATCCATCAACAATGCAGAAGAACACAGTGTAGTATCCTTTCCTACGTATTGATGCGTTTTGTCCTTAAGGTAAGGTTTCAGACCATCCTCCAGAGCTCTAAAGAATTCAATTTAATATTTGTGTAGTCATAGAAATAATGATCCAAATACCATGATTGTGTCAAAATGTGAGAAACATTGATTGAAAATACGGCAGTATAGGTACCTATTATATTCATTGATAGACACGATTTTTGCAGTTTTTCGTTGACCCGAAAATGGACGACAGCATATTTTATAGTGACGGTTGGAGATATTTTACACACGAATATCTTCAAAATAACGTAAACTTCAAAATCAAATTAAATTTTGGGTGAATCTCCAAAAAATACGTACCTACATTTTTATTTTCACATTGTAATTTTATGCACGATTAATAAAATATAACTTTCCATGCTGTTCGTACTTCGTTTTCGTGCTCTAAGTGGACTACCTCAAGCATACGCATAGTACGCATTACGCATTTTTCAGTATTTGAGACTTTAATCTTTCTATAATCTTTTCAGTAAGTCACATAATGCAGGGCCAATTGTAAGTAAAATGACAAACGAAATTAAATTCTATCTTCTCGCTAGCTCCACTTTTCCCTTGGCGGGAATGACGCGGCAGGTATCGATGACACGGCGGTACCAGGGCCCCATAGCCGCGAGCAAGTACACCCGAGCGGGAACGGGCTCGGCACCGCCCACGGCCCCGCGCCCCGCGCACCGCCCCCCGCGTACACCCGCGTCCCGCTTCTAGGGACACTGACGTGGAACTTTTTAATTTGCGTGCCGTTGATTTCATTCCCTGTTCGAAATTCAAAATACGCTCCATCATTTTTTTATTCTTTCTTTTTTTATGTGATTAATGGTGTCTCGCACGATCGGCGGTCGTGTTGTCTATGATAATAATTTACCGTGTTCTAATGAGGCTGATTACAATTAATTTACATAATAGGCAGCTAATGCGTGCTTGCGGTCATTATTTGCGTACAACTTGATGGTTTGTTTGTAGATAACAAGTAAACTTGTAAGTACGCATTATTATTCAATAATGATAATGAGCTATAATTGAATCCCTGTTGAATCAAGAAGAATAAAGAATCCATTTATGTAGGTACCTACATGTAGTTGCCACACAGACAACTGAATGTTAATTACAGTGGAGCGACTTTCGTCCGACTTCCTTAACCAAAACATTTGGGAAATAGACGGGACCGACGTGCCTTCCAAAGCACGGAATCAACGTTCTTACCGGACAATCAGGTGATTCAAACCTGCAATGTCCTTACCAAACTGAGAAAACCAACACAAAGTGTAAGTGTTCCCCACGGGATTCATACCCACGACTTCCGTGGTTTTTGACAGCAGCGCTCTAACCACTTTAACCCGTGTTGAACCCGTGTAGCCTCGTCTGCCTCCGTAGTCGGTTTAACGAGGCTTCGCGATTGTACTTATAGAATTAAAGAATTAATTCACAGTGTTACCAACATTGATAAAAGGATGATTCGAAGTCATCTCGACATGTAACAATTACGCAATAATGTCATTGGGTGGATCAACTTTTTAACCGACAAAACGGGCAAAAAATTTCGGCGTGTTTCAAAAAAATTTTTTTGCTTATTTAACTATTTAATTTACTCAGAAGTGTGTTAAATATATCTGAGATACGGCTTCCTAATCGAGCAGCGAACTTTTTGAACTACTTCTTATTGAAAAACTCAAAAGTGTAAAACTTGACCCAAATTTTTGTCACCGGAGTTACCCAAAGTTATTTCCCTGCAATTCCTGAATAAAAAGGGACTTAAATTCTTATTTTAGTGGATTTATTCTGTCATGCAAAATCAAATAGTTTGGTATACAGCATTTGTATGTAATTGTAATATATGGGCATTAAAATATGAGATGTATGTATGCTGAGTTACTAACGAGTCAGACACGTTGTTAATTTTCTCTGTACTTCTTTAAAAACTTAAAATTTAGTCACAGTTTTCTCTGAAATTAAAGTAAATAATCTTATTTTACCCTGAACCTAAAATAATCATACAAATAAAATCAAACACATATTGTTACCTTGCAAAAACGGCTTACAAATTTAGGGACAACTAGTAACGCCTGAGACATTTTTGGTAACTCAAGAGACAAGAGACAAGAACAATCTATAAACTTCTGCACATAACTACACTCGCGAGCAACCAAATCGACTCAAGCGCAACCTTTGCATTCAAACATTGTTCTAAGTAAAAGTATGCAACATTATAATACAAATGATATGTCATTTGGACGCTTGAAACTTCAGATTTTATATGATATCATCATTATTAGGGTGGATCAACTTTTTAACCGACATAAGTTTGTCCCGACGACATCGCATTCGAAAACGACTAAATTCAGACAATATAGAAATTATTTCTATGTTTTATTCAATTAACAGCTCATTAACCTTAATAAAAAACATATGATATCTAGATAAAACGAAGAAGTAAACGTAAAAACTATGGTAACTCAGTATACGACTTTGCATAAGACATAGCTTTCCATACAAATTTTAGCTGTCCCTTGATCGAGGTGGCTATATGTAATTGCTAATTTAAGAGTTTTTTTCCTTGGAACATTCTTAAGTCTGCTTATCTATTGCTTATAAATGAAACAAGGTTTAGTTCTTACTATGTTAAATATAAAAATAGGTTTTAATTTTATAGAAATATAGGCTTTAAAGCTCTGTCCCTAATTCATCTCATTTTGTGGTGTATACTGAGTGACCGCGAAAAAACCTAAACAAAATTATGCAATACGTCACAAATTTGTAGTAAAGAAAGGGGATACGATGTTATTCCTTGCACGCGCGGCGGCGAACCTTTGATTCCTGCCGTTGCGCTGCCAGTCCGCAGCAAACTCTAGAGGAGTGCGCGTGTATTTATTCAGTGTCGGCAGAGTTACCGGATTATTTCGATGAACGGGTAAATGTTTTTTAATTTCTTCATCAGATTTTGAAGGTCCTTAAGGCTGATTTGCTATGGGTCAATTCAAAACGTTCGCCATATTAGTAAATTTTAATTTACAATCCATTACGTAAAAAATGTCTGCTGAGTTGCCTGTATACTGTGTTACCAAAGTGGTAACTCCAAAGACAATTTAGGTAACACTTTAGACATCATGCGATTTTCATAGACATACTGTCATAATCAAAACTACTTTCAGATTGTAAACTTGCTAATGGCGGTATCCATGGTGGAAAACATGCATAACACACCTCAATAAGCCGCTGAAGTTGTTACCTTTTTGCAACAAGGACTCAGACAGCGAGTATTCGCTTCACAGCTTCTCTTTAGTCAGTCTACTGTATCCCGAGTATACAAGCAATATAAAGAGACTGGATCATTATTTTGAGGCTAAGAACCAGCCGCCACCGGGGTACTTCTGAACGAGACGACCGGTTCATTGTTTCTACCTCCCTGCGAAATCGGCACCTTACGGGTGTGGACGTGCAGGTGAGCTGAGACATGTTCAAGATGTAGCTGTCAGCGAGTAGACGGTAAGAAGACGACTAAAGGAAGCCAACCTGACTCCAAAAAGGCCAGCAACAGGCCACAAATCGACTGCAGGCCACCGACAAGCTCGGTTACAATTTGGTCGAGAGCATCTCAACTCGAGTTTTGGGCAATGGCGGTCGATCCTGTTCACAAAAGAGTGCAGGGTGTGTCTGCATGGCAGTGAAAGGAGAGGCCAGGACTACAGGCGTCCGGGAGAGTGAATTTCCCAATGCTGTTTCGCAGAAACCGTTCCCTTTGGTGGCGGTTCTGGCATGATGTGGGTTAGTATCCCGTTGGAGGATAAAACCGAGCTCGTTTTCGTGCCTGGAGGAGGCCGAGGAGGACAAGAAGCTGAGGGGCACATCACAAATATTTTCCTGGAACATGTTGTGCCCTACGCAGGATTTGCTGGCGAAGACTTCATCCTTACATCATCATTATCATCAGCCTGTCGCAGTCAACTGCTGGCCATAGGCCTTTTCTAACGCAAGACAAAGCTCTATGCCACACAGTATACATTCCGCAGCAGTTGCTTCAAAAAGTCGATTTGCACACCATGGACTGGCATGCGCTAGGTCCAGACCTAAATCTCATCGAGAATTTATGGGACGAGCTCAAACGCAGGGTACGAAAAATAAATTCAGCCCAATCTAGTCTAGAAGAGTTGAAGGCAGTTTTATTAGAAGATTGGGGAGGTATCCGTCAAGACACCTTCAATAAATAAACAAGGTCGATGAAGAACCGATTACGGGCTGTACTTAGGGCTAGTCAGTATTAAATACTGGACCAATATTTTTTATAATCCCTAAGAAAAAAACATGTTCTAGTTGTGTCAATTCTGAAGTCAACACCTTTACCCAAAATCCCATTTTCCCTCATTCAAGTTCAGACACCGATATCAAAAAAGTATACATTGTTATTATCAATGATGATATCTCATAAAAACTGAAGTTTTAAGCTATTAAATGACATATCCTTTCTATTCAAATGTTGCATACTTTTATTTAGAACTATGTTTGAATGCAGAGGTTGGGCTTGAGTCGATTAGGTTGCTTGCGAGTGTAGTTATGTTCAGAAGTATACAGATTGTTCTTGTCTCTTGTCTCTTGAGTTACCAAAAATGTCTCAGGAGTTACTATTTGTCCCTAAATTTGTAAGCCGTTTTTGGAAGGTAACTATGTGTGTTTGATTTCATTTGTTTGATTATTTTAGGTTTACCGTAAAATAAGGTTATTTACTTTAATTTCAGAGAAAACTGTGATGTTATTTTAAGTTTTTAAAGAATAACAGAGAAAATTTACAACATGTATGACTAGTTAGTAACTCAGCATACATATATATCATATTTTAGTGCCCATATACTAAAACTATATACAAATGATGTATACCAAACTATTTGATTTCGCATGACAGAATAAATCCACTTAAATAAAATATTGAAATGTCTATTTATTCAAGAATTGCAGCGTTATAACTTTCGGTAACTCCGGTGACAAAACTAGGGGTCAAGATTTAAACATTTGAGTTTTTCAATAAGAAGTAGTTCAAAAAGTTCGCTGCTCGATTAGGAAGCCGTATCTCAGATATATTTGACACACTTCTGACTAAATAAAATGGATAAATAAGCAAAAAAATTTTTTTGAAACATGCCGAAATTTTACGCTCGTTTTGTCGGTTAAAAAGTTGATCCACCCATTAATATCCATGTTTACTTTTTTATATTAGTGTCTGAACTTGAATGAGGGAAAATGGGATTTTGGGTATTCAAAGGTGTTGAGATCAGAATTGACACAAATAAAACAGGGCTTTTTCTTAAAGAGTATAAAAATTATGGGTCCAGGATTTAGTACTGCCTAGCCCTAATTACAGCCCGTAGTCGGTTCTTCATCGACCTTATTTATTTTTCGACGGTGTCTTGAGGAATACCTCCCCAATCCTCTAATTAAGCTGCCTTCAACTCTTCTGGGCTTGATGGGGCTGAATTTCTTGTTCATAACCTTCGTTTGAACTCGTCTCATAAATGCTCGATGGGATTTAGGTCTGGACTTAGCGCAGGCCAGTCCATTGTGTTCAAATCGACTTTTTGAAGGAACTGCTGCCTAACGCGCGCTGTGTGGCATCGAGCTTAGTCCTGCATTAGGATGAAGTCTTCGACAACAAATCCTGCGTTGGGCACAACATGTTCCAGGAGAATATTTGTGATGTGCCCCTCAGCTTCTAGTTCTCCTCGGCCTCATCCAGGCATGAAAGCGAGCTCGGTTTTATCTTCCAACGAGCTACCAGCCCACATCATGCCAGAACCGCCACCAAAGGCAACGGTTTCTGCGAACCAGCATTGGGAAAATCGCTCTCCCGGACGCCTGCAGTCCCGGTCTCACCTGTCACATCATGCACCCTTTGTGAACAGGACCGACCTCCATTGCCCAAAACTCGAGTTGAGATGCTCTCTAGCAAACTGTAACCGAGCTTGCCGGAGGCCTGCAGTCAATTTTGGATCTGTTTCAGTCAGGTTGGCTTTTTTTAGACGTCTTCTTACTTTCCACTCGCTAACAGCTACATCTCGAACACGCTTCAGCTCACCTGCACGGCCACACCCGTAAGGTGTCGAATTCACAGGCAGGTAGAAACAATGAAACGGTCCTCTCGTTCAGAAGTACCACGGTCGCGGCTGGTTGTTAGTCTCTAAATAATGATCGAGTCTTTTTATATTGTTTGTATACTCGGGATACAGCAGACTGACTAAAGAGAAGGTAGGAAGAGACTACTCGCTGACTGAGCCTTTGTTGCAATAAGGTAACAACTTGAGCGGCTTTATGAGGTGTGTTATACATGTTTTCCATCATGGACACCGCCAGTAGCAAGTTTACAATCTGAAAGTAATTTTGATTACGACTTTTCATGAAACTATGTCTATGAAAATCGCACAATGTCTAAAGAGTTACCAAAATTGTATTTGGAGTTACCACTTTGGTAAAGCAGTGTACAGGCAACTCAGCAGACATTTTTTACATAATGGCTTGTAAATTAAAATTTACTTATATGGCGAACGGTTTGAATAGACCAATAGGAAATCAGCCCTAAGGACCTTCAAAATTTTATGAAGAAATTAAAATACATTTACCCGTTCATCGAAATAATCCGGTAACTCTGCCGACACTGAATAAATACACGCGCACTCCTCTAGAGTTTGCTGCGGACTGGCGGCGAGCCGGCAAGAATTTTAGGCTCGCCGCCGCGCGTGCAAGGAATAAGATCGTATCGCCGTTCTTTACTAGAAATTTGTGACGTATTGCATAATATTTTTTACGTTTTTTCGCGGTCACTCAGTATACACCACAAAATGAGATGAATTAGGGACAGAGCTTAAAAGCCTTTTTTTCTTTAAAATTAAGACCTATTTTTATATTTAACATGGTAAGAACTAAACCTTGTTTAATTTATAAGCAATATATTAGCAGACTTAAGAATGTTCCAAGGAAAAAAACTCTTAAATTAGCAATTACATATAGCTACCTCGATGAAGGGATAGCTAAAATTTGTATGGAAAGCTATGTCTTATGCAAAGTCGTATACTGAGTTACCATAGTTTTTACGTTTCCTTCTTCATTTTATCTAGATATCATTGGTTTTTTATTAAGGTTACTAACCTGTTAATTGAACAAAACATAGAAATCATTTCTAAATTGTCTTAATTTAGTCGTTTTTGAATGCGATGTCGTCGGGACAAACTTATGTCGGTTAAAAAGTTGATCGACCCCATTGCTCCTTTGTAACAAGGTGCGAAAAAGACAAATGACATAGACAAATAATTGAAGATTGATTGGCGTCTGTCTTTCTTAAACTCGTAAAGGTCTAGTTATGTCATTCAAAGCATGTTGTTGTCAAAGAAAAAACCTTTGTTATACCTTGTTGTATTATGAAAATGTGCCGAGTTTACAGTGCTACACGATGCACATAAAAGCAAGCCCAGCTGCGTGTCAATATGCACGTAAACGCACGCATTCTCCAAAGAGGAAGCCTGTTGCCATGGCGACCCGCCATTACACTATCTGAATCTGACATCTTTTGTGACAGTTCATTTGCCGTGATGCTGAAATAATGCCGTGTTGTTAAACGGCGTGAAAATAGTACGACCAAAAGTACGACACTAAAAAAGTGTTCAAAGTAGTACCTACTCATTAAATTAATTTCTGTTCTTTTTAAAATGACACTACACGTCATTTGTCGTTGACATTGGCGTAACGCATACACATGCACGTCTTAGTAGGCTACCGCAGTGCGGTGTGGTTATCGTTAAATCCGTGGTGTGAGGACATTCTAAATTACTAACGTTCATCCAAAAATACACGTGATATAGCTTAGGAGGGGGGAAGTGGGGGGAGTAGTCATAAACCTCACAATGTATCACCAAGGGGGAGGGGGGTCAAAACTGGCCAACATCACATGATTAATGGACCCTATTTGCAAGGGCCTTGTCTGTCTACGAGCGAACATATTGAAACAAAGTAGTTACTTCATAGCTAAAAAGATTACGTTCCAAAAATATTTAACAACACAGGAAGACCCTATTACATTATTATGCAATATATCACGCAAATTACAAGAAATACATTCCAATGACCTTTACGGTTTACGCACAACGCCATCTAGTTTCAAAGTAAACAAACACTATTGTATGGGATCGTAAAACTCTTTGTTTGAATGCCCATTTCTCACAATATAATATAACAGGCCATTCTTTTACGTCATTCTAATTATTAATTAAATAACAACTTAATATCGATTTTTGCTAAATCGTTCGTAACATTAGAAAGTTGCTACTGATTGGGCCATTGCTTTGCTTTGCATTGGGACAACTACCAATTAAAACGCTCGATTTACGCATCGAATAATTTACACTCACGTATTTGTGATAATTTCTACGTAGCATTTTATACTTACTTTTTATGGATATATGATACTTAAACGTACCAAAGGACGTACCTAGTTGATACAGACCACACAGTTATATATAAAGAAATTCCTATTTCTAGGTATCTACGCGCTTGGGCAATTGAACCCTCGATCACAACGTCCTAAAATGTAGTTATCTACAACTTCAACGAGTTACTAAACATGTAAAACAATAGACAAAACGAATTCCTTCTACTCAAGACGCCAAGTCGGCGGGTTGTAGGGGCGTGTCCTGCGAAGGGGCGGCGCTTCACACGAAGGGTCCCGAATCGATTCTCGGTCGAGGCAGTTTGGAAAACGGAATAGTAACATTTTCTACCTCTAGATAATGTTGATGAATAGATGTGGTTTGGAAGACATACGGTATTTTAATGGAGGTTCGATCCCGTTATCCTTGGAAGTGAAATTCTAATTTCTCACAGCGCCATCTAGTTATTTGGAGTTTAAAACTTGTTTGCTCCTTGTTTCGTTATTGTTAACTGGACTGGACTTCAACTCGCTAGTTAATTAAAATCGCTTTCCTTCTAATTATTTTTTAAGAGGCTATAAAACGGTATTGAAATAATTTTCTGTGGGCGAAGATAACTACCACCATTTCGCAAGTAATACCTAGATAAACACGAAAACGCCTGGATGGTCTTGTGGTTTCCGAACCAGCCGTGGTCTCGAGGTCCTGGGTTCAATTCCCGGGTCGGGAAAAAATGTGTCGGTGTTTCAGAACTCAGCCTGGGTACCTACCTATGTGATAAATAATATAATCAACGCATATGCGGGTTATGCAAGCGTGGTGATTAACCCAGAACCCTATAACGAAACCCTGATTTTAAATGATGAAGGCAGTTACCTACCCTGCAGGGACATTAAAAGGCTGATACTTTGCTTATTTTCAACATGAGATATCGACCCATGATCACTTGCCTCAAAGTATAGAAACACACAAGACGGAAAAAACACGACTGAAGACTACGCCTGCAATGTTTTTCAAATGACACACTATGCCGAAATAACGTCCCGTAATTTTGTATAGAATATGCATTGCCCCCGAACTTCTGTCGCGTAATTTCAGCCTAGTGTGTTCCTACACCAATTCGTAACAAACAACTAAGGAATGTTTAGTAACGGGAGAACTATTTTTTTTGGTATATATCCTTCGGAAGCGAGACAACTAGTTACATAACCCAGGCAGGTGTTGCCAGCAACATTTGGAGGATGTATTCTATAAAAAGGCATCGCCGCCATCGCATTCAACCTTTTTTGTTTGAACACATTTGGCAGCCTCGGAGCGCACCTGCAGATGATCGGTCCTTTTTTTATACGATTTGCTTGAGGTAAAGTTAGGTACCTCTTCGCTGTATCAACGGTTGTTCTATAACTATTAAAACGCTCGCACTATACTAACTCTATAGTTATTAAGTTATAACACTCGATTCCATTTTTGTTAGTAATGGGAGAAGCACAAAGATTACAGGTATAGCGTCTTAAGTGAGTTCAGACGACGTTGGTGGAAACTTTAGAATCAACGATGCCAGGGCAAAACCACTGCTGAACGCTTAGGTTACACGCCCCGCAGCAGGATAAGATCTCCAGTGTGCATTGCATGAGATTAAATTCTAGGCCACATCCAATTCCTGCCAGCCATCTTGCGCAAATCGTCACTATCGAAACTAAAGTCCACGGTCCCAAGCCTGAAGCAGGAAATATCGAAGGGCCCAGTATGACGTAATCTTATTGCACTGTTCTTATATCCAGCATCAATTGATATGAAAAAAGTCCTGGGTTCCAGTAGGTAAAAGTAAAAACCCGATTCAAGTAGGCTATGATTATGATGAAAGGCCTCCAATTTCATTTTATAATGGCTAGCTTAAAACTAAAAACGCTAGAAGGAAACCGAAGAGCCCACGACGAACTAAAAACCCGCGTCAAGTTTTGAAGGGCTGAAATAAAATACATTTTATAATGTTTAGCTTATTAAATAAATCATTATTTAACGCCAATTTTCATCCTCACATCTAAAACCAAAGAGGCCACGAACTAAAACTCCCGTCAAGTTTCTAAAGGCTCAATTTACCTATACATAATGTTTAGTTTAGGTAAATTGTAGCCCACTAGTTTCCTGCATAATGCTTTAACACCAATTTTCATCAAAACATCAAAAGCCAAAGAGGCCACGAACTAAAACCCGCGTCAAGTTTCGAAGGGCCCTAATAGAATACATTTTAAAATGTTAAGCTTAAAGCATAGAACACTACTATTTGCCACATATTGATGAAACACCAATTTTCATCAAAACATTAAAAACCAAAGAGCCCACGATCTAATTCCCGCGTCAAGTTTCTAAGGGCTCAATTTATAATGTTTAGCTAAAATAGCATTATGCAAGAATAAGTGTGCTAACACTACTTATTCTTGCATAATGATTAAACGCCAATTTCCATCAAAAACCCAAGCGGCCCCGAACTAAATACCGCGTCAAGTTTCGAAGGGCCCAAGGGCGGGGCGGGGGGCGGGGCCGGCCGCGCCCCCGGGGCGTAGCGCCTGCGCGTACGCCCGAGTCGAGCGAGCGACCCTTTTTGCTCTATGGTCGGATCGGAATGGCCATAGTTGTTGCGACTTTTTTTTTGCAGGCAAAGGAAGCGAATTGATGGGAACGGATTTCTTGGAATTTTGAAATTTCACTTTTTGTGCTTTTCTTTGTTTTCGTGCAAGTGACGTTGGCTGTAAGTAGGTTGGCTGTGGTCTAGAGTTATTGTGTTCCATTTCAAGTTGAGGCACAATTTGTTGTTGATATTTTACGATTAGGGGTTGTGATCTAAGTCGATTTAGCATTTGGCAAACGTGGTGAATAAGTGGCGCGGGATGAAATTAGTAGCCCTAGCCACCTAAAAAACGTGATCTTATTACTTAGTTATTAATTGCCGTACCTATCCAAGAAGGAATGGTTATATAATATCTTATAATTATAACTAGCGGCCGACCCCGACTCAGTCCGCGTGGATTTCGGTTTTTGCGCGCATTCCTAGTGTTATACCCATAGCTTAAAGCTTTCCTCGACAAATGGACTATACCTATCTTCAATCCAAAAATATTTTATCAATTCGAACCAGACCCCGATTTAGCGCGTTCAAACAAATAGACACACTCTTCAGCTTTATTATATTAGTAAGTAAGTATAGATTGGCACCCAAGCTTATTTGGGAAAAAAGAAGCAAATCGCTTCTTAGTAGTAGGAGGAATATCATATAACCAGTATAAGGGTGAAAATTCTAACCGCGTAGTCGTCCGAAGGAAGAGAGCTGGAGATAAGGTCATGTGGAACTGTCGCATTAATCACCATAAAGGTACAATTCCAAGTGCAGACCGCAGACCGCAGAACGCAGACCATTGCGGTCGCCGCAATGCTGCCAGCGGTCGCTATTCCAACCGCGGCTGCAATGGTCTGCGTTCTGCGGTCTGCGGTCTGCAGTCTGAGGCCCGACTTGGAATTGTACCTTAATGCAACCGATAGAAGACTGACAAGAGACGCCACGCGTCTACAATGGGCAAGGATTGGAGATTGGTTTCCAGTGCCAGTAAGTCGAGTTAATCAACTGATAAGCGGGCTGACCCATGCCAGAGGTGACAACAATACCACATCGGATCCTGCATCCAACCTATATTGGGCAAGTGATATTTTTTTTATTTTTTATTTACCTATATTGTCCCACTGCTGGGCAAAGGTCTCCCCTTTATTTTTCTTTATTCTAAAAAATATCACTAAGATGAACATTACTTTAAATCAGGCTATGCATTTGCATTCTACAGTTTTGAAAGGAAACAATAGATGTCTTTTTATCCCGTATATAGGGGCCCGGAATTTTGGATTTGTTTAAGTCATAAATGCGGGATTTCTTCGTTGAAAGCGGGACATAGTGAAAAAAATCGGGATGTCCCGCCGAAATCGGGACGTCTGGCAACGCTGCTATAGAGGCACTCCTACTCTGTTGTCCGAACAGTATCTAGGTACATATATTTTTCAGCAAACGGGATTAAAACCCAAGTCTTCGGGCATACGAGCGACCTACAACTACAAGCCAATGGGAACCGGTTGAAGTAGGTATATTTACCATGTAGGAATAAATCTTTTATCTATTTACAAAAGTCTGACAAAGGGTATTGAGGAATTTCCTTATTTTTATGAATGATACCCTAAAATTTAGGACCTAAATAAATAAACTTTCAAATAAATCCTAATGTTTGTAACATATGAAAACATTTTTTTTGGAAATTCAAACCAGATTTCTGAAAACAATCAGTCATTAAGTAGGTAACTTAACAATAACAAGAACAAAGATTAAAGAAATTGACATTGAAAATAATTAACAATATATTGCAATGATGATGCTGACTTTTTTTGTAAAATCAACCGCATTTAAAACTTTATCCAAACCATCCAAAACCAAACCTTAATCAACAACCCCTTAAAACACTTAATTAAAACCGTAATCGTTGTTATCAATACCGCTCTGTAGGGGAGGTGGGTGGGGGTTCGCCTCCCGGTTAAGCCGAGGGAGGCTGCACCGCACCCCAATGTAGGGCAATGCCTGCTTTTATTTTTGCAGCATTCATTAAACTACGTTAAGGGTAGACTGGGGAATCGGTCGTTTTGTGGATATTCTACTTTTGGAAAGAAAGAACGTGTTCCAGTAAATAAACATTTTTGGTTTTAGCTACCTAGATTACCAAAAAATTAAAAAATAAAATAACTGAATAATGAAAACCATTGATGTTAAATCACTTTTAGGTACTTTAGTTTAAAATAAAATGGGATTTAACGATGTAAGATACAATCAATCTATAAACTTATAACTTGTGGTACCTACCTATGTAAGTGTTACGGACAGACGCGATCCGCGCCGAGAGTATTCGCGAAGCCGATACAAACCCCGCGACGAGTGTGCGCGCGCGCTATTATGAACCTTATAACAAGGCAATAAGGTCAACGACCGAGTCGACGCAGACGCGGCGCGAGCGCGTCGCAAAAAAGGGCCGCGTGAGCGCGCGACGATTCTGGAAACATCGTGTGTTATCGAGCGGGCGTTCGCGAGTACTTTCTCGGGACGGCGGAATTTTCGAGTATCGCTTGCCGGCGATATAAATACGGCTCAAGTAGGGAGTCGAGTCAGTGTGAGTTGAGTTGACATCGAGTTACATTTTTGGAGTGTTCAAGTGCGAATATCAAGTGAAGTGAAAACCTGCGAGTCCTTAACTACTTGGAAGGACTACACTAAGTAGGAGTGAAGTCTGAAGCCAAGGACGGGGGACATCGAAGGTTGCTGGAAGCCCGATTGATCCGTGGGAAACGGGAACAGAAACCGCCGCAGGGACAGTGAATTGTGCTTAAGTGACTTAGTGTGTTTTTTGACTTTTTGTTTAAGTGACTTAGTGTTAGACATAAAGTTTAGTGCTGTGATTAGTACTCAGTGAATAATTGACATTTAGTGACAGTTCAAATTAGTGTTTTACAGACTTTAGTAATTTGTGTTAACCCTTTAAGTGTCAACGTAATTTTTGTAATTGTTATTTTTGTTTATTGTGTTTTTAATAAACCTCCGGCTATTGCCCAATAAAACAACGGGTTTTATTTGGTCGACAATAGCTTTGTTGGTCCTTCGAGCCGGATCTGGAAGTAGCCGGATCTCTACAACGTCGTGGAAATTTCGAGAGGGTTATTGAAGTGCCCTCACGATGCCTGTAACGAGAAGCCCTACAAAAGAGGCGCTTACGGAGCGTGCTCGACGACAGAGGCTGATGGAGACGCCCCTGGCAACACCAACATTCTTCGAAGAGGCACCAGCCACCCAAAGGCAGGAGAGCGTTCCCCTGGGACTCGACTCCGGGGACTGCACGCGTCTGGTGCAGCATGTTGGAACCACCGACGTCGAGCACACGCAGCCATCGGAACGTACCGCTTCCCGTGTAGGTTCAGTACGGTCATCCGCTAGTACTGCGGCCCGTCTTCGACAAGCCGAGTATGAGGCTGAGAAGCGCCTATTGGAGTTAAGGCGCGAAGAACTTCGCAGAAAGGCGGAGTTGAAACGCGAAGAGCTTCGCATGGAGGCGGAGTTGAGGGCCGAAGAACTCCGCATGGAGGCGGAGTTAGTTAAGAAGAAGCTCGCATGGGAAGCCGCGGTCATTGAAGAAGCGGATGATGACCAAGAGAGTCTCGTCAACGCCGAAGAAAAAGTCGATACTTGGTTCGCCCAGAAGAACACCGCCCTACGAACGCCCATCAAGCCGGAGTCAAGGAGGACTCTCCATGAAGCGCTCTCGCGTGACCCGAGTCAAACACGGGGGGAGCGCCAACACAGTGACGAGCGCGCACGAACCATGAGTGCGCACGAATGGGAGGACGATCGTCGCAGGACGAGATCGCCTTCTCCAGGCAGACACAACGCAATAGAACAGCTGGCGGAAGTCTTCCAGAATTTTATACAAGCTCGCCCGCCACCGAGACAAGCTACCGAGCTGCCTGTCTTCACGGGTGCTGCGACGGAGTGGTTGCCGTTCAAGGCGGCTATGGAAGAAACCACGCGGCTCTACAACTTCACGCCGGTAGAGAACGTCGCAAGACTCCGCCACTGCCTCAAAGGGGAGGCCAGGGAAGCTGTGTCTGCTCTGTTGGCTACCAGCACCGACCCGAACGTCATCATGAAGACGCTGGAACAATGCTTCGGACGGCCGGAGGTTCTCGCAGATCAGGCGCTTGAGCAACTTAAAAGACTGCCCAGGCCTGGACCTTCCGCCGCCGACCTGAACATCCTGGCAGTTAAGCTGCAGAACATTGTGTGCGTCCTGCAACATGTGGACATGAGGTACCTCCACGACCCGATGCTGAGCAGGGAGATCATCGGGAAGCTCAGCCCCTATCTTGTTGCCCGCTGGTGCGACTATGCGGAAGAGCACGGGTCGCACGAAGAGCCTGAGGTCGTCACACTTTCAAGGTTCCTGATGCGTGAGGCGGACCGAATGCTGCGTCACGCCTACTCTCCAGCGACGGGCACCTTCAGAAGTGAAGAAAGGAGGCTGCCACTTCATGCGTCGGTGCATCGGGCAGCTGCTGCGACGTATAACGTCACGGCTATTGAAGAAAGAAGACGGAAGTGTCTTTGTTGTGAAGGAGACCACGAGCTGCCAAGATGCTCAAGGTTCAAGAAGCTGTCCATCAGCGAGCGATGGCAGCTAGTTAAGAAGATTGGACTTTGCTTTAAGTGCATGATGAGGGCTCATCGAAGAGACACATGCAGAGCAAAACCCTGCGACAAGAACGAGTGTCGCAAACCCCATCACCTGCTGCTACACTACGAGCCCATCAAACATGGACCACCATCTGACTGCAAGGAGGCAGTCACTGAGGCACCGAAGGCTTCAAGTAGGGAAGACCACGCTACAGTAGGCCACGTCGCGTTAGTGGAAGATTCGCCATGTTGGGCCAGCAGCAGCAGCAAGAAGAAAAGAAAGAAGAAACGCCTTGGCAAACAGGTCAAGGCCCACATCAAGACGAACGCCCTCGGGGTCTCACAGAAGGAGGTCAAGAAGCCCGAGAACGATCACGACGACGTGGTCATGGTAACAAGGACGACTAAACGCACCGACCAGGGACCTCAGGTCAGTCGTCCCAGGCACCAGCAAGTCGTCACCATGCCACCTCAGCAGTGGAAAAGCATGCCCACTGATCAGAACTCCGCTCCGGAGAAGAGGCTGAAGGATCCGGCATGTCTTCGGGAAAATCGAGAAGACTGTTCGTCTATGGAGGACTTCAGCCAGGAACGGGGGGAGCAAGTACGACACCGTCACTGCCCAATGATGTGGCGCAGACAAGCTCAACGAGGGAGCTTCGACGGGACCTGCAAGCACGGCGGGTCAAATCCAGCTGCTGACAGTGCACCTACATGGAGGTGGACTACGTCAAACCGCTGCCAACTTAGTGACTGGCGGAAGGAGCGTTCCAGTGGATCCAACGGACCCGGAAGCTCATGGTGCTGGACAAGAGGTCCGCCAACAAAGATACTTTCCCAAACGGGGAAAGTCAGGTAGCAGCGCGGAGCATCGCGTCGTCCTACCCGAAGAAGAGGCTACGAGAGAGTCTACGCCGGGGGGAGAACTGTTACGGACAGACGCGATCCGCGCCGAGAGTATTCGCGAAGCCGATACAAACCCCGCGACGAGTGTGCGCGCGCGCTATTATGAACCTTATAACAAGGCAATAAGGTCAACGACCGAGTCGACGCAGACGCGGCGCGAGCGCGTCGCAAAAAAGGGCCGCGTGAGCGCGCGACGATTCTGGAAACATCGTGTGTTATCGAGCGGGCGTTCGCGAGTACTTTCTCGGGACGGCGGAATTTTCGAGTATCGCTTGCCGGCGATATAAATACGGCTCAAGTAGGGAGTCGAGTCAGTGTGAGTTGAGTTGACATCGAGTTACATTTTTGGAGTGTTCAAGTGCGAATATCAAGTGAAGTGAAAACCTGCGAGTCCTTAACTACTTGGAAGGACTACACTAAGTAGGAGTGAAGTCTGAAGCCAAGGACGGGGGACATCGAAGGTTGCTGGAAGCCCGATTGATCCGTGGGAAACGGGAACAGAAACCGCCGCAGGGACAGTGAATTGTGCTTAAGTGACTTAGTGTGTTTTTTGACTTTTTGTTTAAGTGACTTAGTGTTAGACATAAAGTTTAGTGCTGTGATTAGTACTCAGTGAATAATTGACATTTAGTGACAGTTCAAATTAGTGTTTTACAGACTTTAGTAATTTGTGTTAACCCTTTAAGTGTCAACGTAATTTTTGTAATTGTTATTTTTGTTTATTGTGTTTTTAATAAACCTCCGGCTATTGCCCAATAAAACAACGGGTTTTATTTGGTCGACAATAGTAAGTATTTTTCTAGAACCGTGTACCAACATTTGGTTGTAACATAATTTGATGTGAATACTTAACATTGTGAGCAAGGGTTTTGCCTGTTTTAAATCTGTAAACATAATTAAGATAAATAAACGACTTCATTCTAACGAACAAAACTGAAGTAATATGTACTATATTTACATAAGGTACCTACTTATTTACCGCTCAAGTCGTCGTCATTATCCTAGTGCGGTTGCATATGCCCCAATCCCCGCGGGATGGGTTTCACCCACGACTTCCGAGGTTTTTTAGCAAAGTGCTTTAACCACTACACCACAGAAGCATTTACCGCTTAAGTAATACCCAAAAAGGTTGTTTGGATGTAGGTAGCTCAATATGTTGTACTCGTTATGGATAGATAAAACAAGCGATGCAAAAATAACTTTCCGATTCGATAATTTTATACTTCTTTTCCTAAACAAGCACTATCGAGAAGCGTTCTATTTTTTTATTTTCCACTCTAATCCTCCTATCGAGTTAATATAACGGGGGTGCCTCGGGCTAAGCGCATGCTAAAGTAGGTCAATTAAAAACAAGTCTAGTCTATGTTGCTGTCAAATAATGAAAGCCGGCATTTTGTTAAATATGCGGGAGTTTACATATTACATATTTATTAAAGAATCCAAGTATTTTTTATTTTTCTCTTTTTAAATAAATTATAACTATTAAAGAAACAATATTTTTGATTATTTCTTCAAATCAGGCTATGCATTTGCATTCCACAGTTTTACAATAGATGTCTTTTTATCTGCCTAGAAAGTCCAGACCAGTTAAAATTGGTAGTTAGTAAACCAGCTGTAAACTGGTGGCCGGATCGCTGGTGAAATATAATCTTAATTAAAAATAAAGTGTCCGAATCGACAACGAGCTAAAACTTTATGCTAAATCTCAAACGCAGTCAGAGCAATGCATTATACGCTATGCATTTGTTGCATTCCCCACGCGAGGGGCGGCGTATGGGGGTGGCGACGGGTGGGTAGGTAAGTACCTCCCTCACCGTGACTCATTATTGTGAACATCGTTAGAATAAAGTGTTTGAAATGGTTTGTTTTAACGATCAAATAGGCTAGGCACTTTTAATTCGAATATTATTCCGTACAAGGGTCCAAAATATGTAAACTTCATTAAATATAAATATGGGATTGCTGCAAAAATTCAACTTAAACCTGATACATTTTTACTTTTTTTTCTCTTGATTGAAAACACCGTCCGCTATGATTCTACTTCACCAATATTGAAAACAACACAAATTCAAACGACAGTTTCGTTATTCGTAGTCTTTTATTTAAACGCGTTGATTGTTGTTTATTTCACTATTAAAATATTATACACATCACATTTATTGAAAACAAACCTGCCCAAAATAGATACTTTGATGCTTGCAAAATGTTTTGCTTCAAATTCTGATTCGCAAATTCTCATCACTGGGTACTTTAATCCACAACTTCTTATTGATGTATTCTTACATTCAAGCACGATACAATAGTGGTAATTCATAAATATATAATGTAATCTCTACGAAGACATGGTTTTAATTCCGATAAACACTTTTTGGTTATGTCACGCGTATTGTTGACAAGAACAGTGACGCCACGGCACAGACAATCATGGCGGACGGCGTTTACGGTAGTATAGTGAAATTAATAATTTAAAATTCAAAATACAGTTGGATAGGTGCTTCAAAAAATTTTCATATTTTTTTTAAGTTGTAATATAATCGTAATGAACCGTTCTATCAAATAATAGTGGCAACTAGCCTATTGTAAGTAATCTATTTTGAAAGTACCTACGTAATGTTTTAAAAACAAATTAGATAATTATTTTGTTATTAGTAAAGTTTTTTCATTTAGGGGTTTTAGTGGCGATCAAAAAATAAAAAAAATATCGATTTGTGATGTTACATTATAGGGAAGTTAACGTGACAAGAAGTGCCACATTGCAAAATTACTTAAATAAATATATAAAATGTTTTTAATATTTTTATTTTATATATATATTTAAGTAATTTTTGATGTATAAAATACTGTTAATTAAGGAGTACCATTAACAGCAGAAAAGTGCTTATTAGATAAATCGAGAGCCACAGCATTCCATATCAACATTTATCTGCTATCGGGCAAAAAATATGGCCAGGGAAAAACGAACCAGCCTTTTAATAAAAATGAAAAATTCAAAAAGTAATTTCACTGCTAATCTAATAACAACCCCGCAATCGTGAGAGGGGTTATCGCGTCGTCCCATCTCTATTGGTGTTGGCGAGCGATCGATAAATTCTTGTATCGAGACCTTATATCGGTCCGAATACAGAAAGTAATCAAATAATAATTTGAATCGCTAAAATATGATAAAATTAGATTTCATATGGCAGCCATCATTCAGCTGTCGGATATACTTTAGTCTACAAGTACTGTACTTTAGTTTTTGTCTTACTAGTAGTATCAGCCTATTAATGTCTCACTGCAGAGCAAAGGCCTTCATCATTTGAAATCATGTTTTCGTTAAAAAGATGGGTTTTGGCTTTTATCACCACGCTTGCCAAATGCGCGTTTGCGATCACAAACCAAACCGTGTTCAGAAAAATCAACACAATTTTTTCCCCGACTACCTAAACGGTACTTAAACCACTTGACTATCGAGGCGTCAATGATTATTAAAGTACCTATAATATTAGTTTCTACAATTTTTGTCTCACTAGACAAAGAATAAAATAAAATAAAAGAAGGTGTAAAGGCGTGATCTGTTACAAAGCATCTGCTCTGTCACAGCTAGTCGCAGGCCTCGCTTCTGGTTTTCTATGACGCGTTAATTGATATCGTTTAGGAAACCCTGACTGCAGTCAATAAAATTGATATTTCATACAGTCAGTTAAAATTAAATAAATGGACTAGCCAATCCCGGATCATGTCAAAATAACCAGAACCTCGCCGCTCGTTTACACATCCATTAGTCATCGACGTCGTATTTGTCATCGGCCAATTTGCCATTTATTTAATCTGTGCACGGATTTCCCGGAACACACTGCAGTGTAGGGTTGTCAAACGTTAACGGCAGGTACTTGTGGGAATATTAATTTTTACATTATGACGTTTTTTTTTTGCCGAGGGATCTTCATCTACAAAAGATAATCTTTATGCGTTCAACCAACTACGATGGATATTATTTTATTATTATACTAGCGCCGCCCGTGAATCGTGGATTCCGGTTCCCGCACTCAATACCTTAATAAATTGTAACCTAAGTGTTATTCTGATGTAGGTACCTACATTATTACAGTATTATTATAAAGCTACATTATTGTAAAGGTTCATTAATATCATTCAACATGTTTTTTTATTCAGTTCCTGCAATTGAAAATCAAAGAATATTTATACGATCTTTTCTCACCAATTTTACTCCTTTAGGGGTGGAATGTTCCAAAATTCTTTCTTAGGGGATGCCTATGCGTCACAGTAGCTTTAAGCCTGCAAAGTATCTGCCCGATCGGTTTAAAAATGTCTGAGTTTAGATATAAGTCAACAGATCACATTCCTTGTTACTAAATTGGTATCAAACCAACCTGTCATAAAAATACCTACGCATTAAATCCCTCCACAACCTTGCGAAGTCACATCATTCAATCACAATTGTATTAAAACAGGAATCAGCGTAAAACCTCAATACAATATTAATATAATACTGACAATTCCGATCACTCCTGATCCTGGCGAGCGATGCGATGTGAAACAGAACACACAATAGATTACAAGCGTGTCCATCAAGCGCTACCCTCGCAGAGGAGATAGGGTTGCCAATATGTGAAGAGTTATTTTTGATACAAAATGAAATTCGAGTATTGGCCTGAATTTTACGATGAAGCCAACATAGGATTATAGGCTCACGAGAGAGACAGGGGCAAGACTGCTAAATAATTAAGTTTAAAAAACCATAGCTACTATGTATTTGGTAAAATCATAACATTTACGCATGAGCAGCTTAACTGATTTGGGTAATACTTATTATATAGTTTTGTATAAAAATATGTCATTCTTAAAATAATATTCTTAAGACAAAAATAAATTACGAGTTAGCGTTGTATAGGTAAAATATGATGAACAACTGAAGAAATGGGGTGCATACTCCAAAAAGACTTTCCAGCTTCCAACACTATTTGTACAAATTCCGTAAGGGTTATTTCACCGTATTTTTATAAAAAAAAAATTGCAATTTGCAATGAGTCAACCCTGATATGAGAAGGGGGAGGTCGCGTGGTAGATAATGTAATTATTATTGACAAGCTCTCTGGAACAACAATGATACGGGATTATGGCGGTAAAGACTTGTCTCCCGGCGTAAACAAATGGGAGGAAGGGGAGTTATTAAGGTAAATCATTTTGTTTACTCGACAAATACGAGAAATTTAATATTATTTGTATTTTGGAAGTGTCTGCATTGGCCTCATTATTCCATCATTTATAGATAAATTTAAAATAATAATTCTTAGATATTTAGCTTATTCTCAATACTAGCGGCCGCCCGCGACTCCATCCGCGTTGATTTCGGTTTATGAGATATTTTTGAGGTGTCAATTCAGACATTTGTGATATTAATTAATTTAGATTAAAAGTGTACAATATAAAACGAACACTGTCAAAATGTTGTTACACAAAACATTCGGTTTAATTTCATGGAGTTAGGCCTAAACTAAACCGATAAATTGGCCTAAATCGCTACTGCAAGACTTGTTGACAGACGTGTTAAAATAATTTATTGTAACTATTTAGAAAGAAAATACCACATACATTTTGGATTATATTTGGATTATAAAACCACAGACATTTTGGATTCTAAATTACCACCAACCAAAATTTTAAATCTTCTTTCAACTGAAATTTATGCGAAAAATTTATTTCTCGGAATAATTATTTTCCCTATTAAAAAATCCATATTAAGATTAAAAATCGTAATAATGAGTTAAGAAATGTAAACGAAAAATAATATAAATTGTCAGGATGGAATAGAAAACTTGTCCCGCTTACGCTTTTATAAAGGATCCGAAATGTTCCGTCAAAATTAAAAAAAAACTTTATAAGTAAAAAGTCCTCCATTCTATTTTAAATTATCAATTACCTAATACATCGATGAAGATATTGGAGTAATTTGAGCAAACAAGAAGTCTGTATCGAGCGTAAAAACAGCCGTGCATTTAGGCCTAAGTTTCCGCGCAACTCCTGCGCGCCTGGTAGCGCAATGAGGATGGTTCAAAAAATAAATAAATAATGTGATGAAATAATTTTCTTGTTTTATTTTATTTATTAGATGGTTTATTAGATTTATGATGCCTTGTGATATCTTTAGTTGAATTATTTGAAATGATTTTAACTTCCATAGGTTACGACCGCGCACTAACTTACAATTTGAAAACGGCTTAGGATTTAATATTTCTTTCCAGTATTCTGTAATGTACTAGTCTATAACAGGTATGTTAAACCAAAATCAAGTTATAGGGCTTTGATTTATATGGGAATAGTTGAATTATTACAATCTACTTTACTCGGAAGTAAAATTACGCAACTCCTACCACCTATCTGCCCCGTTAAAATCCTAACTGACATTAAAATCAATCAATAGCACTGGTTTTAAGTTGAAGATAGCCTAGGGGACTTAATTTGAAGTCTTTAATTTAGTTTAACATTAATTAGGTATGAACTAGTCAATATACCTACCTTACACTCCTGGTTAAGCGATTATGGCCTGATAAGGTAAACCTAAGAACCTAATGAATATGAAGTAATTTACATGAATACAGATTCATAAAAAGGGTTTTATTATCATTACTATGATTTTTATTTATCTTCGTTTGAAGGTTATGTCCATTACTTTATAGGAAGATTACCTACCTACTTCTTAACATGGAATAAAATTAGTTGCAACATTTGTAATAATCGATATCACGAACGAATGAACAATTACACAACACCTAACATTCACTAACCCGTTCGACCTTTAAAAATATTCCCTCAATCCTTGAAACTACAAAACTCCCGAGTTCCTTTCTAATTTATTCTCTTTCAAATTCGGCTTGCCGCTTTCTCGCGGGTCACGAGTTGCACACTCCACATCCGTTCTCTTCTGAATGCACAATGGGAATGTTGTCGTCCCGCTCGCGCGCGTACGTTCTAGGCTATCGCGTATTCGGTCGCTCGAACTCGCGACGTTGCCAACCCGCGCCGGCGATGTGACCTTGTTGTCGCGCTTCGCTGCCTTCGATAGTATCAAGAATAAATAGGCATAATCACTATGGACTTATGGATTAATTTGAGTTGATATTGCGTGGGTTGCTCAGGGTTTTCATACATTCATTGGTTGGCACTAGTTGTTTGAAAGACGCTATTTAATTGATTATTGTTATCGTCATTATCAGAATTAATAATTAAAATATGCTTAGTTTAATAGTTTAATTTCAAACAAGACAATTAGGCCGTGTTCAAACAATATTGATATTAAAAATCAATCAAATCAATCAAAATCAAAATATTATTTATTCAATTGGGCTTAATATACCGAAGCACTTATGAATCTTCATAAAATAAAATATAGTAGGTAGTAATGACTCGACCACCGATTCGGAAGGCAGTTTTTGGCCGAGAAGAATCGGCAAGAAACTCGACCGCATTGTCCATGATACTAAAACAACTCTGTCAAATTTTGTAGGTAGGTACCTATGCCTTTAAGGCATTAAATACTTTTTAATATCGTCCTTTTTAAGTATTTGGACGTAAACCTATTTAAGACTCCTTTACTGAATAAGATGCTACGGAACATTCTCTCACTGTTAATTAAGCTAAACCTTCTGGAGATCATGTCGTTAAAAAACCTGCTTGTACATGAAAAACAATAGTCGAAATTGAGGTAGGTAAGTATGCAAAGTAATGTAATGACCGGTCTCGTCAAATTAGAATAAAAGACCTAAAGGAACATTGAAAACTGAAAGGAAGAAATGGGCATTGGCCAAGAATGCAACCGGGACAGGCGCTAGCATGATGATGAGGTATGCAAAGTACTCCAGTAGGTACCTTAAGCAGTGGCAGGTCTGTCAACAGCCCCAATTTCGATCCTGCAATTCAGACTATATTCCAGATTTTCTATAAATATACCAGGTCTAAAGCAGACTATAAGACTGACTTTAAGCCGAAACATATTAAAGTTTGTAGGTTGTACCCTTACTTACTGAATCTACCTACGTATTTATAAATCTAAAATTAATACAATGCAGAATGCGTTTCTTATCATCATCATCCTAGCGTTTGTCCCGTTTCCTCGGCCATTGTCTCGGAGCCCTGTGTAGTCAGACCATTGGCACGCATGTCATCTTATACGGAGTCAAGCCAGCACTTCATGCGTCTACCCCTTCTTTCGGGATCCGCCGATGGCAGCATGGCGAAACATTTGTTTCCCACGTAACTCGCCGGTTTCCGTTAAACATACCAAACCAATATGCGCAATATCACGGACATGGGGGCTGCCTCGAATGCGTGAGTTCTTATTTTTTAACGCGGTCTTTTCTCGTCACTTCGCCTTTCTAAAGTACTTTCCACATATTCGGGAGTCCCTCCAATCGTCCCCTTTCTGAGTCCGTCAGCGCGATATCATTAGCATACATGAGCAGCCACGGGGCTAGCTCATGAGCATATCACGATAAACAGATAGAGACTAAAGAAAGATCGGTGGTGAATTCCGACGGTGATGGGGAAGGGGTTGGTGTCGGGCAGAATTCAAATAAGGTTTGGTTGTTATTTCTTTATATTAGCACGTTAAATTGGCTGCACTCTGCCTGATGGTAGGAGCAAAAGAGTAGCCCTAACTGCTATGACAACGGATGTGATACCAGAATGGTATCCTATCGTTGGCATCGCCATACCAGCCCGCAAGATACTTCTTCACGCTTCGCTTCAAGGAAACCGGCGAACGGCTATACTTATTTTTCTACCTCCAAATCTGTGCTAAGTTGATACTGAACACTTATTGACAAAGATGGAAGAACACGTCATTGCCACGTTCCATAAAATAATAACTAGAAATCATTCAAACATATTCCCATCACCCATTGTTAGATAAAAGAGGTTACTCACCAGATCAGCAAAATCTCGCGTGACATGCACCGTTTTCTGAAGAGGGAGCTCGCAGGGCCGTTCTCCTCCATTAAAGTTACTGGTATACACATTCACATGGATAATAGCAAAAGATAGCATTAGTAGGTTTTGCTGGAAGACACTACACGACATTTTATGCACTACAACACTAGATTACCGATTATCTCTAAACGAAACTAAACTCCACCGAACACATTACACTCGCGACGATTATGAGTATTATCCATCGATTAGTAACAAAATTAGCTCAGAATGAAACATAAGTGATAACGATGTGTTGAGCTGAACGATCTGGACTAAACTAGGTTTCAAACCATGGAGGGGGTATTGATGACAGACTACCTACAATTGCCAGAGACATGAAAAGAAAAATACTTTACTTTCTACCTAAGGTTGTTTTGAATTATTATTATTACTGGCCGTATTCAATGGAAATAAATAAATTCCACCAAGGACTCGGATCAACCGTCAAAATGTAAAAGTAAAATTATTATTTTGTCGGATGCTAGACTCACAGCGCCATCTATCTTGAAAGTAAGTAAAATCTGAATTGGTAATAAAAGGTAAACTGTTTTTTCTTTGTAAATAAAATACACTATGGAAAAGACGTAAACCTATACAAATATACATTTTACTACACACATACATATGTAGGTAATGCTGGTTGTTATGTGCAGGTGTCATAATCGCGAACCTTAACATTAACCGATTTCACAATCTTCACGCAAAACTGTCAATGTTGATGGAAATTCGCTTATAAAAATTCGAAGGTACATACAAAAAGAGCGACATGTCTCACTTAACGTATGCCGGTGGAAAATTAAACAAACGCAAACACATTAACTCTATTTGTTATTGCGGCTGATAGCGTTCCTCTGAAAAAGGATAATAATAACATTAAGTGCTTTATCGGAGGCCCGAAAGCGCTCACGTTTGTGTTATTTAAAACCCGCTGCTCGACCGAAAACGTCCAGAGAATAATTTCTTCTGCCAACATGTAAACACGGATGCATAAGTTGCCATAAAAAAGTGGTAAAAGCCTTTAATCTTCTGTGGAAAATTTAACCTTATCAACTGAGCTCCAGATTTCAAATTCCTTTGGGAGTGCTAGTGCATCTTGTTCGGCTTTGCCAACGTGTTTGTGCGTTCGTAGTCTATTTTTGGCTGCGGTAGGCGGTCGCTCGACTGCATCGTGATTTTTTTACGTCTTTTAAGGGCTCTTTTTGTTACCCGAGGCAACGTCTGGATTTAGCCGTGTTTCCGGTTATTGTGCCAGAATACTTTTCAATTAAATGCTATTGGGATCAAGGCTTGATGCTATGGTTGATTTGTAGTGAAATCAAATCTGATTAATTGCATTTGTGTGTTGAGTAAACATGACATTATAATTGTTTGCCTGTAGATTTCATGGTATTGAGCTTATTATATCTGTGGTGCTAATCGGACAAATATTTTTCTAATAAAACGTAACATTTTACTTAACAAATGAATTATGCGCTCTTGCTGTTGCTGGAGTGTGCCAAGACACCGATATTCACACGAGGAGCTCGATGGCGCAGTGGTAAGCGCGTTCGGCTTGCGATTGCAAAGTAAAGCAACTTTCACAGCGGCCAGTCATCGGATGGGTGACCGAAAAATTTCATCTCGAGCTCCTCCGTTCTTCGGAAGGCACGTTAATCCATTGGTCCTGCACTTGATCTCGCTACGGTCGTGTCAGATTGCTGTCCCACCGAACTATGAGAGTGAGAGAATATGGAGTGCTGAGTTTGCGCACTCACTTGTTCACTTTAATATACATTATATCAGATTAGCCGCCATGGTCGAAAAACGGCCTAAAGGGTGTACACAAGACAAGGTTAAACTTAAGAATAGCAAATATCCCTACTTGATCGAAATTGGAATCTGAAGTAATTATAAGTAAGTATACCTATTAAACCATTCTCAGTATGGCCAAATTATACCAAATTCATCGAAAGACGTACAAATTCTTTTACTAATCTATACTGCTCGATGTACCCTAAAAGGCGAGTATCTAATTGATTTAAGCCCGGTATGTTTATGGTAGACGGAATCTTTCTTAATTTCGTGTTGACCATAAACGAAAATATGCCAACGCCAGAATATCCTATTTATAATTGGCATGATTTCTTGGCAAAAGTAAGACAATGCTGATTTTTATAGAGGAGGTGGCGACATTTTTTAATTCCACGCGATCATCAACTAAACATGATGGTAATAACTTTGTATATTTTTGGGGGCATTACAAACGATATTTGATAAGGCTGTGTGCCGAACTGTGTGAGACAGGCTAGAACTTTTTAAGTCCCATTGAAAAATGAATGAAGCAAGCAGTTCTAGGCTGTCTCTGAAGTTCGGTTCGGACTGAGTTTACAGGCATACCGCCTTAGTTTGTAATGAGATCACGAACATATTAATTAGCATGTTTGGTTCATGGACGCGACAAAAAAATACGCCAATTTTAGGGATGGCGCTAAAGTAACTTATTTATTTATAATCATAAAAACTTTATTGACCACACAAGTCAGGTGCAAAAGGCGGACTTAACGCTAAAAGCATTCTCTAGCAGACAACCTTTAGAAAAGTTAGTGGTTGCCCTATTAGCAATCGCCAATACCTGGACCATGGTGCTAATAAAGAGATTGGAATAGAATCATCAAAGGAAGAAGAGAATACGTTCTTACTACTTATTAGATTATCATATGTTTTGCTGTTGATTATCTTTGTAACTTACCACCACATAATTAGACGATTCACCTGGTTAGCAATGCAATGAAAGAATCTGTTAGTTTCAATCTGCAAAGGCCGGCAGCGGATTATTGGTGCATCGTAACAGTAACTTTCATTCAGGATATCCAGCATACCACGGCTTGGTTTGTGTCTTTTTCTGGTAGATGATTGCAATTATTTGAAACCAGGTTACCTATTTGCCTTACCGACCATATCTAAATTATCTTTGCTGTAGTCTGATTACATATGCTATAAGGATATAGAGACCTTGATTAGCACTTGGCAAGTTTTGTATTGTACTTCTAACTAGCGACGGCCCGCGACTTCGTGGGACGCGTCTGCGTGGGTATCGGTTTCCGCACACTTAATGTTATACTATAGCTTAAAGTCTTCCGCGACAAATGGACTATCCAAAACAAAAAGATATTTTAAATTGAACCAGTAGTTATAGAGATTCCCCCCAGATATCGTTGGAAGGACATGGTGGAGGCTGACCTGTTTGAGTTCGGGGTTGAGGACTGGTCGGAGCTGGCGCAATAGAGAGGGACCGGTGGAAGTCTCTAGTTTCGGAGGCCAAGACACAGTTTGGGTCGTTGAGCCATAAAAGTTAGTTAGTTAGTTTTAGTTGCTGAGATTAGCGCGTTTAATCAAACAAACAAACTCTTCCGCTTTATAATATAAGTTAGAAGTTAGATTTTATATTACGCATTTAATAATGTTGGCAGCTTTGTGTTAATTAACATAAGTACTTACCTAGATAACAATTACAATGCCATCTTATAATGGTCACAGTACTATAATAGACAACTTAGACCATTCTTGGACAATCGCTTCATTTCCAGCATTGCATTAATAGGACCTCGTGTTATCTCAAACTTGTTAGAGCAAACATGTTTACTGTTATCATCAGTTCAGTCACGTAGGCACTTACTTGGCAACGCGACTCCTAGCGCCATCTATTATGATTCTTCCGAACTAGAGGCCAGTACGACGCGTTGATTGGCGGGAACCGACGTGTCTGTCACTTTGACAGTTGAGATGGAAATAGCACGCCGGTCGTAAGTGCGAGTGAGACAGAGCAACAACAAACGCGGTCTCCATCGATTCGGAGGTCAGTCGGCGCATGTCAAGTGCATTCCGATAAAAATAAAATAGACACAAGCTGTGGCATGTCTGTCACATCGTATAGGTTATTTATTGTCTGTCAACGGATGCGTGGGACGTGTTTTATTAGTATTGATTACAGATGGGCAAAGCACCTGGTTTAAACCCGGTGCTTTGGTAAAAACCCAATAAACACCCATAAACTCCCATAATCACCCAAAAAAATAGGTTTTTACGTATTTTTTTGAAAATATGTAAGTAATACCAATAAATTATTTTTATAAATTGTATTGATGAATTCTACAATCTATACTTATAATAAATCTGTAGAAAGGTCAATTCTGTACTTTTCACGACCCTTGAGCGATATTCGCGTCGCGAAATGTGCGCCGGTCAGGACTCGGTCGTGCAGCGGTCGGTGAACACTAGTGCTTCCACGTACAGTCACTAGTTGCGGGCCTCGTTACGTTCGCGAGCGCGCAGCGCGGTGCGCGGGTACGGGGCGCGGGATCAAGCGCGGATCGCGGGCCGCGGGGCACGGGGCGCGGCGGTACGGCGACGCGGGCGCGGGGCGCGGGCCGCGGGACACAGGCGTCGCGGCGGTACGGCGGCGCAGGGCGCGGGGCGCGGGACGTAGGCGTCGCGGCGGCACGGCGGCGCGAGGCGCTGGACGCGTCGACCCGGTGACTCGACGGCGCGGGGCACGGCGACTCGGCGGCGCGGGATACGGGCGCAGGGCGTAGGGCGCGTAGTGGTACACGGCCCTATGTGGTTACGCGGCCTATGTGGTTACTCGGCCTTATGTGGTTACGGGTGGTCGGAGTGAAACGCCACTGTCGGTACAACTGGGTACACTTTCCCGCCTAGCCGCGTCAAGCCCGCCGATATTCAGCCTTCTGGGTAGGCTTCTTGTGGTTTTCTTGTGGTTTCCTTTAGGGCTTCTTAGTACTGGATCCTCCGGTGAACTACGATTTGGCCCCTGACCAGGCTCGCTTAAGTGCGATTTGGCTGGTCTCAGCTAGCGATAGCTGAGACGAGCACAACTTTTCCAACCTGGTCAGGGTAAAACAGTCTAACTTTGTGATAAGGACAAAACATATGGGCGCGACTTGACGATGCTAGTTGGTACGATCTACCCTTCTTTATTTTAATATTTCTATGCATACAAATTTCTTAGTTATTATCCTAAATAAAATAAGGCAAAACAAACATTTATTTGCTTAATCTATACACTTCTTTAACATTTTCTTACGATCAAATGCTACATTTACTTATCCTCTAAATAAAAGAAGCCCCGAAAATAGTCATTTATTTGCTACATAATATTACAAACGTCACCCACCACTTGCATGCACTCCCATTATTATATAGTTGTTTATTTATTTACTTTAAACAATATGTTACAAAGTATATTTAAACATTTTAAATATTAAACCGCGTTTTGTTGGCCGTCCTGTACATGTACATTAAATATATTTTCAAAATAACTATCAGGGGGTGATTAGTGATCGATACTGATGCCAAAAATGCAATCAGTAAAATTTTTGTCTGTCTGTCTGTCTGCCTGTCTGTCTGTCTGTCTGTCTGTATGTTCCTTATAGAAACAAAAACTACTGATCGGATTTTGACGAAACTTGGTATCATTATTCTTCATACTCCTGGGCATATTATAGGATACTTTTCATCACGCTACAATCAACAGGAGTAGCGTAGTGAAGGAAAATGTGGCGAAAACGGGAGAATTTACTCCATTTCTTAAGCTTCAGTCGCGTGTGCAGCCTTCATGGTTAAAGTCACATAGAAATCATGTATGACGGAAATATTCTACATAAAATTGCCTAAAAAATATCCCCCAACAGCATATGCCTATCTTTTATGGTTGACTCACAATAACACGTGCAACTCAAGATCCAAATTGGTTTGAACGTGCTAAGCTCAGTAACTACTGGTTCGAATTGACAAAACATTTTGTGTTGGATAGTCCACTTACCACTTACCATTTGTCGAGGTAGGCTTTAAGCTATTGTATATTCCTTTATTTTTTCATCGTAAATTGTGCTAGCGAACTATTTAGTTCTAAAATGTGCCGATAGATGGCGCACCTCGCTAGAGGCGCGGCCGCGGATCTGAATCGCGGTGAACAGATGATTTCTCAAATGTATAAGGTCTCCAGATTATTGTTAATAATGATAAGCGTTTTCCGTCACTTAATATGACTACTATTAAATTCTATCCTGAGTAATTCGGCCCATAATAGTGTGCAAGTTGACTGCATGCATATAGACCGTTGTTTTAGTCAGCTATTTTTAGTAAAACTGTGTGCGGAAATCGTAACCCACGCGGACGGAGTCGCTGGCGGCCGCTAGTATTAAATAAAACGTTAACTAATGTACTGTACTTCGGCAGCCACTGAGCGTTCCTTTAGTATCCAAGGCTACATACATAATAACAAAAGAAATCGACTTACAACTGAAAGAACTGAAAAAATTTCATTCATTTGTTATAACTGGAATCTTAAACATAAAGCTGAATGCGAGGACATTCAGTTTAATGAAGAAAATACCTTAGAAGCTTTCATTGAGCAAGTAAATGAACATAACAGTTTAGACGAAATAGAGCCTATCGAACCTATACAATTCATCGCTTGTAATAACTCTGAATCTGACAGTGATTGACTGTAGTTTTACATTTTACTTTCATCTCTTTCTTAATAAACTCAAAATCAAATTAAAAGTTTTTTATTCTGTAGGCTGCATAATAATATTGTCTATGTCCAGTATAGTGGACGTCTTGCGGCTGAGATGACGATGATGAAGTACAAAATCATAAACACCCAAAAATTTGGGTCTTTATGGGGTTTAAACCCAAAACACCCGGTTTTTACCCACCAGACTTTAAACCCACCCAGGTGGATTGCCCATCTCTAGTATTGATAGATTGGACGGTTTATTAGAGACAAATGAATACAGATAATATCTGTTATCTGCCTACATTAACTTGTAAGCTCGCTTCTATGACAATGTTTATTGCCAGAGGGATTAATTCGTATGTTGCCGCTAAGTACCTTGTTGGAACAGGCTTTTATGACGTCACAGATTAACTGTCATTTTATCGAGCTGCTTCGCATACATTCAGGTATTACTACTACGTATAGAGGTGACATCACAAACAAAACAAATCTTACCCGCATTGTGGTCTTTGGACCACATAGTTGCCGCCTATTTTTCTTTTTTGGCCATTTTTTAAATCAAAAAATACAACCTATTGTGTTTTAAAAACATGTGAAATCAGTACCTGTACAAGACGAAATGGCGGCGTGTTATCAATTAGATTTTAAGACAAAAATAACACTGAATTATAAAATTTTGCTCGCGATGTCCACTCTATACGTAGGAGTAATACCTCATTGTTCGCATAGCTTCAGAATAGACCGCGATATCAATATTGAAGTCAATTCATGTCAAATTCAAGACTGGAAACGCAAAATGTTATCAATAACCTGCCTGATGTTTAAAATAATAAAGCTAGGTCAATCCATATAGTACCTATCTAGTCAACGAACAGATTAATTGCCTGTATTAGTACAAATATGTATTTGTGTTTGAAAATATCATGTCTCAAAGAAAGTATTTGTCAGTTTTCTAGTACATCAATGTATGCGTGTTTCCGCCATCCTATCACCCTTGGTTCTTGGTTCAAGAGAAGCATGAAGGAGTATCTGGCGGGCCGGAATGGCGAAGCCAACGGATAGGATCCCACTTTGGTACCGCATCCGTTGTCATGGTAATTAGGGGTCCTCATTTGCTTACCATCAGGTAGAGTGGAGACAAAATATCTATTAAAGAAAATCAATCATTTGCAATAATTATTCGCCAATCTAAAATAAATAGCATCAATGAAAATCTAAAGTTATTGCTAAAAATGGATACACAGTTAGAGCTGCCCCTCAAAAGTCACCGTAGCCACTTGAACATTTCTGTTCTTGGAAGGTAATTAAGAAGAATACAGGTTTCCGTATTATTATAGTGCAGCACATATTGACTGTTCAAATCCGACAGAGTTAGTACCCCAGTCTCTTGCCATCGTTAATGTTGGAGCATAGACACTTTAAACTGCAGATTGTTAGATTACTTAAACCAGATTTTAGCGTAGCAGCACATTTTGTAATGATCCTTGTCTTCGTTTTAATTGTTTTGGCATCCATACTACTTACTCTTAAACTCCAGTAATCAAATTTTGGCTCACCTGCAAATCATACCTACATATTACGTGTTCTTTTGAGGAGGAGATAGGTAAGTAAACATATTTAAAAGTGCAGTCAGTAATAGTCGCTATTTCTTATCTTGCTACGTTGGTACCCCCCTCTACTTTATATTCCAGTTTCCATCACAACAGTAAGATTCAAGTTAGTTATAAAGTTTAATAACTTAACCCCTAGAAAGATACCTACAATCAGGAAAGTTAGATGAATTACGATCGCACAATAATTTCCTTGCGATCGAAGACGGGACACAGGTTCGGGTCGACTTTTCCATTAACCTCCCGTCGCCTTCATTGCCTGATATGATTTCGCGAACTTCTAAACGGCGTGTTCAATTAATCGTCCGCAGTTGCCAGCCGATAACACAATGTAATGTAAAGATAGGTCACGTATCCGCGACCGTAGTTATTGCACACACACACAGCTGATACCACACACGCGACACTCCCATCTCTGTTACACTCCCACAGTTTCCCTACATCCATCCTTTTCACGCCATTTTCACACACCCTATAACAAACTGTTGAATCAACAACACTCTTTTGTTTCTGTGTTTTAACGCACGCGCATAAAGTCGCTTTTGACTTGGCAATGTTAAAGGAAAAGCATACATTTTTGCTGAATCAAATGTCGATGTGTGCGTGCTTAATTGACTGACACACACACACGCAGGCATTACTATAGGACGTCGTTCCTGAAGGAAATCGTATTAATGATGCGTCATCCTTTTCGATGTGAAAGGGAGGGAAAGGGATGGAAAGTCGTCTGCGGCGGCTGGGAGCGACGTTGCCGTGAGTTTGCACGGTAGGGTTCCATCTCTTTGGATGAGGAGACAGGATCGATTTGTGAAAAGCTGGTGCACAGGAGATTGTGTTTCCATGGACTCATCTGTGGACAATCAAATTAATTACATTTAATAAATATAAGTTACACTTCTCTATTTTTAAATTACAACAATTTGCCTATGTGGACTAGGTACCTACTCAGATCTTTGATTTGGGCCTTTTTGGTTTTTAATATGTTTGATTTGATATAAAAGCTTTGTATGGCGACTTTATGTAATGTATGTACGCAGACCAGCTTTCAGATTTTAAATGCGACATTTTTATATGCAAACTTAGTTTATTATTTAATCGTCTTATCAAAATGATATGCATCCGGAAGAGTAGTCCTAAAGAGATAACTTTAAGGTACTGAAGTCGATTCCCGAGTTGAGGAATCTCATATTTCAGAATATAGCTAAGCTTTAATAGCTTGATTGTTCCAGTTTCCAATTCTATGAAAGCTTCCGATGCAACTTTATTTCAACAAAATCTTGAGACCTGACGTGGAAATGGCCCTACCGTGTGTGTCTAGCTCACTCACACATCGCCAAAAGCGACTAACCCCACGCTTACAGCCGCCTATAAACGGTATACACAGGGGAATTACTGTACAGCAGGGAGCCTCACACACGGACAGAGAAAACCACGCCATTATCAACCTTAAGGCTATGGATTGTGTCCTACATTTACCGATCCGTGAGATAACCTCAAAATTTGAGTTTTTGACCCGAACTGAACATGATATCGGGTGTTTCGCGAGTCCTCCGTATTTTCAGCTGTTTATACGCTTAATTTAGCATCAGTTTAATTTATTTCTGCAGTTATATAAGTAGTAGAGTCATCTGTGTTGGAATTTGGCTGGAATTCATGTAGCTCTCTCATTTTTATTGCTTTTACGAACACTTCAGAAGGATGTCGTGTGTTTCGACAGTAATTTTTTACGTGAAACTTTTATGATAGTGTTGTGTTTATATTTGAACTAGTGGGAGTGGTTTTGACAACGCTTGAAGAATTATGAGTGTGAGTACTAGTGATGTAACAAAGTTAAAATCATCCGTTTAATTAATTAATATTTAATTATTTTCTTTGATACGTTAAGCCGATTCAGTAATTAGAAAAGTGTTGACTATGGGTCTTGGAAGTTGAGTATCACCTTCAACATATTAATTATCAGAATCTGTGCTTAAACATGCGTTCTGATTTGATCCTTATCCTTATTAACAGTTAAGATGAAAATTGTTCGTACAATCAGTTAACTTAACGTCAAGGAGAGCTTTTAATTCCAGAGGGAAATTTTTATTACGCGACGAGAAATTACGAGTCACTAATGAATTTATATTTGATCTTCTGATGAACGTTCTAAATCTGACCTTTTTAACTTGGTACATTACACCTTTTGATGTCGAGTGCAGACTTAGGTTGTTATACAGTGTTAATATCATTAAGTACTACTAATAATAAAATACTGTGCACAAAATCACTTTGAAATTACATAACAATAATTGGAAATTTACTTGTAACGAAAATAATGATATCAATCTACGTCTATTCAGTTTTATAAAGTTATTATTCAATACCATAATAACTGATGAACAAGACTAAAGGAAAATAATGAAAGGGCAAAATCGGAAAATTATCCCGGAACAACGGATAATAAGAACAACTCGAATTACGTAATGGATCCTTTTTTCTACAATATCTCACAATGTTTTTGGTAAGGAAAACGAATCCCGTGTTAATCATAAATTTTAGTAGTATGTAATTAAGTAAATAAAATCCTTAGAGTAGGGAATACCTCAGAGTAGATTTCTTCACATTAACTATAGTTGAGTTACCTAAGCTGAAAGCCTTATACAAATGCTAAAGAACGATCGTCATTATACATTTAATATTAACACTTATTCCTAAAAAATATATCGATTTTTATCATGGTTCGCATTCTCATTTGTAGGTATTTAAACGATTTCAGCTGAACCGTTCAAAATCGCAACAACAACATTTAGAGCACAATACATGAATACCATTCAATCGTTAAACTTCGAACCAATCAGAGTTTGGAGCTGTTTATTTTCAATCCAACTTCCAAACGTACAAATAATGAGGATAATGGTCTTTAGATTGGCAATAACAATCAGATTTGTTTTTATGTATGGCTTCAGTCAATTGTGAGCATATTATGGGCTCAGAATTTCGTTCATATTGGGTTTTCCTCCAAGTCTTCTAAAGTAATAATTAAACACTCGAAAAACTAATACCACATAAATTTGTGAAATACAATTTATTACATGTACGATATCAACTGAATCTTTAGAAACCACTTTTCATAAAATAAAAGAAAAATAAATGATAACATCAATCAAAATAGACCTTTTCTAGACAAGAGTGCGTCTATACTAATACATAACAATATCCACTTGCAAATACCCTAGTTCTAATACATCTATCATTCTGACTGGCTCCCATATCAATATTATCTGAAATCTAGTCTTACAATGGGACTATACCTAATAAATCTGCTAGCCCACTTCTCAACATACCAAATCGATTGTCATTATTTTGTCGTATTATATAACTAAATGATTGATGCCAACTTTTCCTTAAAGATGATGTTTGAAATATACTTTCCTTTTCAAAAATAAAAGCCTTTATACCCGAGCTGCTTATTCAAATAAGTTATTATTTCACCGCGTCAAATTTTCCTTCACGTTAATATTTTACTTTCTTGACGTTTCCTCCGAGTTTATCGTGAAATTTGATCCTCAATGTTGTTTTATGGTTTTCCCTTTTTAATCCATCTACATTTTTCGGGGCTCAGAGCAAGAATTGATAACCGTTGTTAGGTAGGTCCCGTACTTATCCTAAGTAGTATTTAAATTCGACTCTTTTATTATGAAAATGGTTCGGTTTTTTTAACCGTCCATATCCATTGAGAATAAATGAAGTCTTCAGCATATAGGTACTACCAGTCATAATTTCCATTTTACCATTTGATTAACAATGAAATTATTTTGTTTTTATTTTACTGTATAGCTTGATCACTTCCAAATTGGCTACCAAGCCGTTGTTTTAAGTTTTAGCAGCGCAGCACACACCGTTATCTACCAACTGTCTTATCAACTCAAGTGGCCGAGTCACATTTCGTTTATCTACCGGTTGCGTGTCCAGTTTGTCGGTCGGAATACTCTGAATTATCTATAACATGCTGCGCCACTGTAGATATAGCTTTTAGAGCTCTCTTTTATACCTAAATGACAAGATTGTATATGTTTGCATTCCTGTCAGTTCATGACAAAAATTGAAATAATTGTAAACAGAAGGAATATAATTACACAGAGACATATTTGTCTTACTTGATATTGTGTTATAGTTTGTCGTCAATAGGTGAATGATGATCCAAATTTTCTGTCTTTTGTAAGGGTTACGGAGGTCCGACGTCAGTCGCTCGCTCCATTGTAATAACCAGGCAGGTCAATTCAGGGTCATAGTCGCAGCGTACCCTGGGCTCCGAGGCAATGGCCGAGGATGCAACCGGGAGAGGCGCTAGAATAATGTTGAGCTTTCTTGACGATATTTACACATTTATTTCCTGTTATCAAAGACATCATTTCACTTAATATTTGACCTAAGCCTAAGGTCATTCAGAAATATTTATGCCGCATACGCAAACGAAGGCAGATGTTTAAATTATAGAGTACACGACAACGAGGATTTATGTACCGGCGCCGGAATAGTGATAAATTGCGAACGGCTCCGAGCGTCGTAAATGTCGCGAAATATTTACGGGTTTTCGGCACCTACACTTTGAGGAGATACGTATCAAATACGATAATATTTTGTAAGATATTTCAATACAATAGGGCTGTAGATCTTACTAGATTCCGCGCTTCGGAAGGAACGTTTTTTATGCTATTGTCGGGGACTAAAAAAACGTACCTTCCGATGCAATCAGGGCACTATAATCCTAAGATTGTCTACTTTTCCTTATATGGGTAACGAGGGTCAGATGGCAGTCGCCCCAATATTATAACCACGCTGGGCATATCAGAACTACAATCGCAACGTACACGGGGCTATACAAGGCATTTAACCGAGATTTGTGACGTTTCTTGGGTTCTCCAAGTAATCTTTTAAAAAATTCCATCATATGTGTCAATCTTTATTTCTGCTACACTATCGTTTTTTGTTTCTTTTGGGCTTGGTTCATCCTCTGGTAAACATATTATACATAGCATCCTTACACTAATGGTATAAAAGCATATTCATTACAAACCAAACAAAACTTTCTTCTCTTCAATATTTGTACTTACGTATATAACGGGGTAGATATTGAGAAGCTGATACTGTGGCATTTTCCATAGAACGTTACTTCCCTGGGGTAAATCACTCCATATGCTGCCATATTGTACGCACCTTTGATCTTTGAGCCTTTGATTTCAAGTGCTTCGATCAGCAATGCCTTAATAGAAATGATATTCGTATTTGACTGTAAGTCAACATTTGCACATAATATTGCGTAAGAAACGTCATCACTAATCTCTCGCAATTTATAATGTATTCCTAGTATGATTATAGTCAAATATGTATGTTCCGAAGTTGGTGGTAGATTCATTCTTTTGTGATATCATTGACGATTTATAAGTGCCTCACTGAGGCCTACATAAATAAAGTATATTTTGATTTGGATATTTTTGATTTTGTTTTCAAGGATTGAAAACTTAGAGTAAACTAGCGGCCCGTCACGCGGTTTCACCCGCGTCCCGGGGGAACTACTTCCCGTACCGGGATAAAATATAGCCTATGTTACTCTGGGTGAATGTAGCTTTCCAACAGTGAAAGAATTTTTCAAATCTGCCAAGTAGTTTCGGAGCCTATTCAATTCATACAAACAAACAAACAAACAAAAAATCAAACCTTTCCTCTTTATAATATTTGTATAGATAATTAGCCGTTCCAGTTTGACTTCAAGAGATTAGAAACTCCTTTGTAGATTTAAAGCAAAGTTATTCATAAACTTCCGCAAGACGTTGTTGGCTTAACAATGTTTAAATCGCATAATAAATCTAATTTATTCAAAAATAGTTAATCAAAGATAAAAAGGTTATTAATACTAAGTGTAGCCATAAATAGCATTCTGTATGTGCTCTTTTGCTTACGCGTATTTTTTTAAATTTTACTTTTGTTTCCTATTGGCTATTGTTACCTACTTATCACTACATAGTATAAAACAAAGTCGCTTTTTCTGTTCCTATGTGTGTTGTATGTCCCTATAAACGCTTAAATCTTTAAAACTACGCAACGGATTTTGATGCGGTTTTTTTTAATAGATAGAGTAACTCATGAGGAAGGTTTTTATGTATAATATCATCCATTAAATAGTGGACAAGTACCACGGGCGAAGCCGGGGCGGGCCGCTAGTCCTATAATAAATCAATTCGTATGAAGCATTCAATAAATAATACTGCCATAACTTTCAAAATAATGTTCATTATCAGACATCTAAAATAATCCGTAAAAGTTGTTAAGCTTCAAACTTTAGCAAAATTTTCATCTACCTTCGCAAAGATCGTTATTGTCCATATTGAAAGAAAAGGCAAAGGAATGTAAGGCACTTTATTAAAAAGTTAATTCCTCAGAACGGTACCCGAAAAGAGGCTTAGTTAAAAGGGGAAACAGGGGCTACATAATGCCGGTTAAAAGCCGAGAAATTCGGCTTCGTTTATTTGAGTGGAATGGTCCGTATTAAGTACCTACAGCAGTTTCAGGAGTTATTGATTTATGTAATTTTGGGTACAATTGGTACGTTTGTATTGTAAGCCTACTGTTTTACTTAAATGTTTTCACCTCACGCAATCAATAAACTTCGACTACAAAAAATTGCTCAGTAAAAGTATAGTATCAGCCTATTATTGTCCCACTGCAGGGCAAAGGCTTCCATCATTTGCAATCATGTAAACATGAGGGCAGGCAAAAATACCTACTTCGTCTTACCTTCCAACAGAAATACAATAACAACAATGCGTTACAAAGATGGGTCTTGGCTGAATCACCACACTTGCCAAATGGGGGTTGGCGTTCATAAAGATCATTCAGAGAAATCAACACAAGATTTGGCCCATTCCAGGAATCGAAACCAGGACTTCATGACCACGGCCCGGTAATTAAACCACTCTACCACCGAGGCAATCTCGAGTGAAAATCTTTATCATAATTACATTGGTCCCTAGCACGTTAGGAATTAGTTTTGTGGTTGGGGTCACTAACCACTAAACGAGCAGGACAATCTACAATCTAGTCCAAAGAATACTACGACTTATCTCCCAATAGAAACACAATAACAACAAGAGCAGGTTTCTACTTTTACTATTCCGGAATTGGCATTTCCATGGCGTCAAGTGCTGTAATCAGAGTTGGACGGAGCAATAAGCCCTAAATAAACTCAATTACGTACAGTCTATGTAAACACTTGCCGTTCGATAGTAGCGCTTATGCCTTTGACATAAGGGTGGTATGAAGTGACAAGTGGTTCGTCTGACGTGTAGCCGCGCGTCAAGGTAAACACCTGCCATTCGATAATAGCGCTTATGTCGTGGACATAAGGGTGGTGTGAAGTGACAAGTGGTTCGTCTGACGTTCAGCCGCGCGTCAAGGTAAACACTTGCCACACGAAAGTGGCTCTTATGCCGTGGGTATAAGGAAGGGGACAAGTGGTTCGTCTGCCGTGCTGTTGTCTGTAAACTGAGGGGAGGCCTCAACTGTTGAACGTGACATTGACCTGATTCTGTGGGGTGGCGCTGATGGACAGGGTTTTTGATTGTAGTTGCTATCCTATGAATATAGTGGGTTGGGAGTTGGGACTGAATAGAAAAGGTTGAAGGATGTTAAAGATGAAGCATGTCCACTGGTCGCAAAAGGACTATTTCGCAGAGAAAAATCGGAATATAATGTTTTCTTAGGTTTACGCCACTGTTACTCATGAAATGAAACTATCTATGTACTTTTAAACGGATATAATCGCGGTATATTCTTGAAACTACATATTTCGTTTTCGTTTATTTTCGTTTTTATTTGATGAAATAAACAAAGTTGGTATTAGTCTAATGACAATTTTCTATTCAAGTATATTACCTATTCGTTAGATGAATTCAACTTCAAACAGTTATAAATTTTCAATTTTCCTTTGAACGAACTCTACGCAGGTTTCATTAAAATGAAATAAAGCCCTTTTAAAAGTATTATTGAATAATTATTGAATAATACTTTTACAAGTTTTACTTTTAAAAGTATTATTGAATAATACTTTTAAAACCTACCTTTTAAAAGTATTAAAACGCCACATATTGAGTTTATATTTATTTTTACTTTTAGATGTAACATACAATTAGGTGTTATAAATATTTATAAGCTTACGCTTGGTAGGCAGGCAACCCTGTCTGTCGTTTAAATACATTTATGCAAATTTCATTATATTTCACTTTACATGCATTGGATGGCTAATAGGGTTTAGCCGGCTAGTTTACGGGGCTTTTAAAGGTCGTTCCTCGATTGTAAAATAATATTAGTGGTTTAATAAAATAGTTTTAGAGTTTTAAAAGTAGCGACAATCTAGTTTTAAATCTCTAAAACTATTTTATATATTATTTTCTACGTATACGTACCAAGGATTGAATTTCGATATTGATGCTAAAACTGTTACCTCGTAATTGAACTTTGCTAATATAATAGTAAAGCGAAAGAGTTCTTTGTTTGTTTCTTTGATAGCGCTTATCTCAGTCTCAGAAGCTACTGGTTCGAATTGAAAAAATATTTTCGTGTTGGATAGACCATTTGCGGAGGAAGGCTCTAGCCATAGAAGAAAAAAAGCTTTAATACAACAGTATGTGTGCGGGAATCGAAATCCACGGGACCAAGTCGCGGGCGGCCGCTAGTTTCTTTTACCTATCTAGTTTCTTTTACCTATATAGGAAGAAAAATCTCCTCGCGACCCCACAGAGTCACGCTAAAATGTTTTCAAGAGTCGTTTACGTAATATCTATCACACCAGTATATTGGTGTGCTAATATAAAGGGAACGGACTGTGTTATTTTTTTGACTTGTTTGGGTTATGTGACAGACGGTTGATCTGTTTTTTATGTATCTGACTGAACATCATTTCGTTAACTGGAGTTTCGAAAGTTTTTTATATGTTTGAATATTACGGTACCTATGCGGTATTAATATTTGCATATTTTTTTCTAATATTTATATAACGGGTCATATTACAATAGCTGACCTATCCCATCTCATAAACAGAAAGCTGTTTTTTAATATCGTCCTTTTCAGCTAAGATGATCCGGGTGACAGTTTTCCATCAAAGAAAAACTGTAAGGGTTCCTAGTAGACTACGGAACCCTAAAAAACGACACTATTCCACAGTTGTAAGACCCTACGGAAAAACATTAAATCAGCTCGTGCAACTTATTGCCTTGAAATAAAGTTTAATTTCGTATAAAACGTACACTTGTCACAGGGATCATAATTACTATATAGTTGGATTCATACTGTTTTTTTATGTAAGCGGAATTTATACTTTGTACCTATGTACTCTTATGTAAATATGTATAATTCTGCTGTGTATATAGTAAGACATCTCTCTGAAACGGTAAAAACTACCGACAGACGACTCTCGTTAGATTTTCCATGCTTGGAGTTTCACTTACTGTTTCGTTCCGGAAAATTCCCACAGATGGCGTTTGAAGGCTTTATCTTTAAATATGAAGGCTTTCCTTTTACGTATACGTACGTGCTTTTTTCTTTGGGGGTAGGAACACACTATGCTGAAATTATGCGACTGTAGTTCGGCGGCAATGCATTTTCTTTCTGTACAAAATAACGCGACGTAATTTCGACATCACTATGTCCTCTTCCATTTAAAATACATTGCAGTTGCAGGCGTAGTCACGCCGAACTTTGGTTGCGTTTTTTCCGCCTAGTGTGTTTCTATACCAAGCCTTTTTTTATCCTTGGTGAATGCCTTTACGCATGCCCCGCCTTGGCGGAGGTATGTAGGATTCCTAGTGCGAATACCCACTAAACACCAAGTACTTCCTCACGGTCGCCGTCCATGTGCCTATTGGGGACCAGGGTAGCATGCACCCCATTTGGCAGTGGCGACATGCCCGAGTGACCAGGCCTCCTCTTCTATACCAAGCCTAGAGTTAAGAAATCAGAAAAAAAGTGCTGTTCTATGCTGTAGAACCAAGTTACGCGAATTAAATTGGAATAAATGGATCCTGTGCTACCAGGAAATCAGTAAATAAAGAAGTAGAAAGTCGTCAACATCATAAAGTCAATGTTTAAATTAATAAGTTCAGGATCATTTATATTCTCCTGGTAACACGACTTTGTGAAGAAGACCACTTTAACTTTTAACAATTTCGGAACCTGTTCGTAAAAACATTTTGTCGGAAGCCTTTGCACGATCGGAATAAATTGTTGCATACTTGTATCATATCGAAATTCGCGTTACATAAATGTTAACTTGTAAGTCTTTTGAAGTTATACTTATATGTTCTTTTCTATCCTCTACTATAAGTAATAAAGTATGCTTTAAATATAATGCCACTTTTGCAAACTTAAACTCAGACTACAAAACTTAAATTTTTCTTTATTACATAAGGCTTCATAGAAGCACTGATTAATCGTCAGGAAATTACAAAATGATGAGACTCTACCACCGATTCGGAAGGCAGTTGCTGGCGAGAAGAATAGAAAAGAAACTTAACTTTTGTTCTTTCAAATGCAATATTTTTAACAAATGTTTATTATGCTTTTAGTCACAGAGTCATTGGGTTTTTTGTCAATGAACTGGTTGCGAGTTGTGATATCTAAATTGTGAAAATTTTGGAGGTAAACTATTATATTTGGGGTGTTATATGTATATATTTAAGTATATTTGTAATACCACTGTTGATTCTGATGTCTGTAACACAAGTGCTTAAGCTACTTAACACGGGTTCAGATCAATGTATGTGATGTTGTAAAATATTAATTTATTATTTATTTATTTATTTAACTATCACCCAAAGCAGTTTACTTTTTAGCTTTAGCCTAAAACTTCATTTCTGGTCTACTCTTCCATCACTCGGTCGGCCAGAGTAAATTAAAAGCCTTTTTATTGTCCACACAACAACTCCTGTATACTAAAGTTCAGTGCAAAGTGCTTCTATTTTCGTTCACTTAACAAGAGTGATATTACTACCCACGTGCAATAAAATGGATTAATGCGAATAATCCCGAGACGAATTCGGAAGCGTAGGTGGTGGTAATAAAAGGAATTCATATGAGTTTTTGTTTGGGAATAAATTCGGATTTATTCGTGATTGACTTCGAAAGTTGTTGGAGTATAAAGTATGTCAGGATTCAATTGGATCAAATTCAATGTGGAGACAAATATAACTTTTGAAGTTATATGTCAGGTCAAAGTCTGGATTCTTGATTGTCTTGATGTATTTTTTACATACGACTACCCGCGACGCCGTCCGCGTGGATTTGGGTATCCGCACACATAGTCCTACTACTGTTATAAAGGCGAAAGTTTGTATGTGTGGATGTGTGGATGTATGGATGTATGGATGTTTGTTTCTCTTTCACGTAAAAACTACTGAATGGATTTGAATGAAACTTTACCACAATATAGCTTATACATCCGAATAACACATAGGATATTGGAAATCGAAATCCACGCGGACGGAGTCGCGGGCGGCCGCTATTTTATACTAGCTTTATATCCGTTAATTGGTCTATCCAAAAAAAATCAATTCGCTCCAGTTCTTCCTGGAGTTTACCGCGTTCCAACAAACCAAGTCTTCAGCATTTACCTAGTATAGATTTTGGTGTAATATTTCAGAAGTCGATTATAATACCCAGAGGTCACGGGTTCTATCCCCGCACAGTACATTTTAGGTTAGGTACTCGAAACAATTGGCCGTCATAACAAGCTAGAGAACATTACCTGTTAATATGAATTTACTTGTACCTTCATCCTACTACTGTTATAAAGGCGAAAGTTTGTATGTGTGGATGTGTGGATGTATGGATGTATGGATGTTTGTTTCTCTTTCACGTAAAAACTACTGAATGGATTTGAATGAAACTTTACCACAATATAGCTTATACATCCGAATAACACATAGGATATTGGAAATCGAAATCCACGCGGACGGAGTCGCGGGCGGCCGCTATTTTATACTAGCTTTATATCCGTTAATTGGTCTATCCAAAAAAAATCAATTCGCTCCAGTTCTTCCTGGAGTTTACCGCGTTCCAACAAACCAAGTCTTCAGCATTTACCTAGTATAGATTTTGGTGTAATATTTCAGAAGTCGATTATAATACCCAGAGGTCACGGGTTCTATCCCCGCACAGTACATTTTAGGTTAGGTACTCGAAACAATTGGCCGTCATAACAAGCTAGAGAACATTACCTGTTAATATGAATTTACTTGTACCTTCAAAATCACGGTTGAAGACGAAGAAGATATTAATGGCGAAGTTCGTTTGAGAAGGGTTCAATCGCTTTATGCTCGTGTCCAGCGTTGGGTGGTGGATATTGTCACGACATTATAGTATGTTTAACTTATTAATATTATAAATATAAAAGGTTGTTTGTTTGGATGTTTGTTCGTCAATCACGCTGAAACTACAGGACGGATTTTGATGAAATTTGGTATACAGGCAGGGTATGAGCTGAGTTATGTGATGTTATACTTTTTATCCCCATTACATGTTCCCACGGGATAAACCAAAATTCGCGCGAACAAAGTCGCGGGTGGCCGCTAGTTAGTTCTTAATTAAACATAAGACTCACACAAATACTTCTTGCTCGCGTAATGGCATCTTGGCTAGACCACCAGCTCGCATTGAAAGGCAATTCCAATTTAGTCGCGGCCGCGCAGTGCTATATAGCCGGAAAACACGTGGACTGGAGTAAATAAATTAAATATATATTATGTTATACCTACACTCATTCCTAATTGCCTATGCATCATCAAACAATACGTGTCTATACTACTATATTACCTGCTATAAAAAAAAACAGTCGATCGAAAAGTAGAGTAAAACTTTACTCCTTTTTTAAAGCAGGTTAACTAAATCTATGTAAATATAACATAATATCACATAGCAGCAGTCCCCGTGGGTTTTGATTCCACAAAGTGCGGACGCCTTTGGTCTGTCGCGTGCAGCTCGCTTATTGACAGGCAAATTCAATTTGGTCGCGGCTACGCAGTGCTATATAGCCGGAGGACACGTGGATGGTATTTTAATAAACGTAACTCGAAGGAGACTGACTGACAGTGATCTATTTACGCACAGCTGAAACCGATAGACGGATTGTGCTGAAAGGCATGCATGCAGGTAGGTGTTATGAGATGTCGTAGCGTAGGCATCCGCTACGAAAGAAATCCACCCTTAAGGAGATAAAAATCCTAAGCCACGCGAACGAAGTCGCGGGCGGCCGCTTGTAAATCAATAAATATTTATGTAATACACACATGCGTATACTTTATTTTTATCACGCAATAAAGTCGGAAGTTTGCCGAGTTCAAACATTTAAGGTAATTCGTTTTACCACTACTCCTCATTTAAGTTAGTTCATATTAAACACCATTATATTTAGTTTATAGCAACATTTCCCCGTGGGTTTTGATTCCACAAAGTGCGGACGCCTTTGGTCTGTCGCGTGCAGCTCGCTTATTGACAGGCAAATTCAATTTGGTCGCGGCCACGCAGTGCTATATAGCCGGAGGACACGTGGATGGTATTTTCAAACTGTGAAGTTTTCGATGCACGAGGAAAATTCGTTTAGTTTTCATTTAAAACGCATATTTTTTAGAAAGCTGAATATTCTTGGATGGGAAGATCACTCTTTTTTATTTATACTTCCATTACAACCAAGTTAATTGAGTGTATGAGAAATCGGCTGCTATTATCCGTGCGTTTTTATGACTGGGTTTTCCAAAATGAAAAGGATAACATTAAAAAATTACATTAAAAAAATATTTGAAAAATCAATTTAACATATCCAGGTGAATATTATATTGTTTCACATTATGAAATGAAATAATTTATTCAGCAAATTGATCTACATACTAAATTATTTGGCACGTCAATACTTTTTCATCCAATTAAAATTTTATCCCCCCCGAGAACTGCTCTCATATAAAAGTCGAATTCGATACATCTTTCCCAAATTCGTACTCAACCGGGCATTGAACCCTAAACAAGCACCATTAGACGTTATACAATGTAATTTCAAACATCACAACATTACCACAGACATTACTGTAAAGAAAGTACTATGCAATGGTTGAAGTGGGCCGGCACTTGTCACCTCAATCAGATAAAACTACATGTTGTAGTTCTAGATAACAACTCCTTTCTCTAGAGACGACCGCTGCTGGCTTCATGTGTACTGTTTTGGCACTGTTATATGTTTATGTGCATGAAAGATTGCAATGTGATTATAATAAATTGCTGTACATTGATCACTTAGCTCTATTTTAATAACTATTTACGGAAAGTTAGATATTTTTAAAAATCTCATACGATCGACCATAATTATGTAATTAACATTTTTTTATGCGAGAAAGTACACATATGTACAGTCATTTTATGTTCCGCAAAACCATCGCATGGTTTGAATGCGGGATCAAACCTCTAAGACCATTCTCCGTAACTTTAAATTTTTTATATCTTACTCATTATTAACGCGATGTCTATATTAGTCACAAAACCTACGATGAAGGACTAGCCTCTGAATTTCAGAGATACAGAAGACGATTGTATGACGAAATCGTTAAAAATAAAAAAAAATTAATTAAGCTTAAGTAGGTACTGATGTACATGATTAAAAATGTTAAAAAATAATTTGATTAAGCTTAGGTACTGATTTACATGATCAAAATTTTTGAGGCTTGGAATGTATTTTATACAGTATTTAATTTTGTCCCCAGCAAATGGCCACAGACGACAGCATGAGCGATGATGTATTCGAGGACGACACACTGCGAGCGCCGGCGCAGCGCAGTACCCCCTCCCCGACCGGCTACCGCGACTACCGCCCCCCCGCCGAGACCCCAGCCAAGACCTTTGATGACGACATGCCAATACACAAGGTACAGAGAACAGCTGATAGCATTAGCGACGATGTATTTGAGGACGACAGACCCCCACCTCTACCGCCCCCCCACAGGACCTCCGCCAAGACTTTTGACGACCTATCTATGGGGATCATAGTCCGGATAAACGGCTTAACGTGCCTTCCTTAATTTGTGCCTGTACAATCATTAATCAAAGTATGTTTTGCATCTTTGCGATGCCAATTTCAAGAAAGAATAAGACCGCCAACAATCACAGACTTCGAGATATTAACTGAGTATTTCAAGCAGAAAAAAAATGATTTGAATATTTTACCCGTCACTGTCGCTTTAGAACCACCCAAAAAAGACTAAATAAATAAATAATGATTTGTTTCTCTTATCATCCTTCTTAAAATAAAAACAATCAATCGTAAAAGCTTTTTAACTTACAACGTTACATTAAAGAGAATTCTCAATGCATAAAAATGTTTTATGAAGATTTGATCCGAGTTAAAGCTAAGTGAAATAATATTAGCACATCGACCTCTCAATTACGCTAATGGAAGTACATTTGTTTGTACCTTGTTCTTACTTACCACTCAGAAACTATTGAAGGGTGTAAGGAATTACATTTAGTTAGTACTTGGGACGTGATTAGGTCTATCTAGACCCTAACCATTTTAGTCTAAATTAAGAAGATCCAGATGCGAATCGGTTCGAGATAACCTTGAAGGACGTCTGGTTTAAGTGATACTTCCAACAGTGGCGTTAATATGTAAATCTACTTACATATATTATACTGGCGACCGGCCCCGGCTTCGCACGGGTGCAACTAAATTTATGAGTGTTTCTCAACTATATTATGCTTGTTTTATAATTTATACATATAAGACCACTCTAACTATTAAAAATTACCTCATCAAAATCCGTTGCGAAGTTTTAAAGATTAAAGCATATGTAGGGACAGATAGCCAGCGGATAGCTACTTTGTTTTATACTATGTGATGACAAAGACAACACTCAGACCCACATAAATAAATTTATCCTCAAATTAAATGTTGGTCCTGTTCCTATCATATTAATACCCTGCCAGCCGTTCTTTGGCCATGGCGGCCAGCCATCTTAATATAGGACTGGATATATGTCTAAACTCTTGATATGAGCTAACTTACAAATAGCTTGTAAAAATAAATGTTTTTGTAAATGTCAATTTATTTCCGACTCTACCAAAGAAAATACTGCGTAGATCAGATCATAAGACGTAAATTAATTGTAAAAACACCTATAATAATTTATACGGATGATAACAATTACGGGTCTTATATTTAGTACGGAAAGTCATTAAGAAGTTGATTCAATAAGTCTTAACAAGTAGGCAACTTCTCAACTTTGTCCAATATCAAATAAGGTAGGTATGCATCACTAATGTTTAGAAGTTTTAATGAATTGCTGTGAATAACAAAATGAAATGTATTTATAGACAGAATTATATTTTTTTTAAAAGAAAAACTTACATTTATTTGGAAAGAAAGTAATTGCCAGATGTGAATTATTGCTGGTATCGTAAGAACATAGTTTTATTAGTATTGTGTAGGTACCTTTACTATGATAAATTGAAGTAGACTAAAGCATTTTCCTGGTCCTCCTATGAAGGGACTCCTTGCTGACGACATCCAACATGACGCTCTTCAATAACAAGTTAATTATAAAAGTAATTAATATTAAGAATTAAATCTGAAGGATGAAATGAGTGAAAGAAGTGTGGATGATTCGATGACGTATGATCGGTCTGTATGGAAGAAGTTCGCATATTACGCCGACCCCAGATAACTTGGAACAGGACAGACGAATGATTTTACGACAATCACGTTACCTTTATTTATTTTACTCAGCTTCTGAAGGACATATTTTCATATTTATAGGTATTTTACCAAGCGACTCCATGAAAAAGGCCGTTCCATAATTAAGAATTTGCTTTTTGAATATTTATCGCAGCGCTCTCATTGCCTCTGATTAAAAATCGAGATTAAAGATAAAATATTTATTAAAAATCCGCTCCGTTGAGAACAAAAGATAAGCAAGCACAATGGCACGAATAAAGAATATTTGTTCGTTAAACATGACAATGACATGGATTTAAAAATTACGGAGCATAAATAATACCTCAGTCTGTCCAATTCTAAGAGTTGAGATAAGAAATCTGCAGAATATTGTGTACGGTGATACACTCGAATGTGCCTTCTCTAAAATATGTTATTCACAGTGATATTCCTACAACATGAACGTAATTAGTTTTTTCTTTATATCTAATTCAATCATAACAATGGAACACATGCCAAGGAATTGCAAAATGCAAACGTCCTGAAAGAATCACTTCATATCAGCCTTGATCTTACTTTATACTAATCTTATCTTATTATCACTACATAGTATAAAACAAAGTCGCTTTTTCTGTCCCTATGTGTGTTGTATGTCCCTATGAACGCTTAAATCTTTAAAACTACGCAACGGATTTTGATGCGGTTTTTTTTAATAGATAGAGTAACTCATGAGGAAGGTTTTTATGTATAATATCATCCATTAAATAGTGGACAAGTACCACGGGCGAAGCCGGGGCGGGCCGCTAGTAATATTATAAATGTGAAAGTTTGTTTGTTTGGATGTTTGTCCATCAATAATACTAAAACTAGAGGACATATTCTGATGAAATTTGGTATACAAGTAGGATATGGGCTGACTTAGGTGATGGAATACTTTTTAACCCGATACAAATATTTTTAAGCTTCGAACCTTCTTTGAATTCTACATTTGGAACCACATTTACAAATCGAAATCAAAGTTTTCGCACCAAAATTTACTGGAACGTTCAACTGCCTATTGGCAAGCGAACTGTATCATAATCAGTTTTGCGGGCCCCCAAATTCGTACGAGTGCAGTCTGGTTGAGAACATACTCGTATCGTGATCCCCTTGATCAGAGTGTGGAATGCCCCAATTTCAGGCAAATCGGTTATTTGGTAATCGATTCGTGATAAACACGGACACATTACATTCCCATTTATGTAATCGGTTCACGATAGATATTACTTCATTTCAATCATAGGTACTTTTGAAGTACCTATGATTAATAGTAAGTGAGGAGCTCGATGGCGCAGTGGTTAGCGCACTCGGCCTGCGGTTGCTAAAGTTAAGCAACGTTCGCAGATGCCAGTCATCGGATGGGTGACCGAAAATTTCATCTCGAGCTCCTCCGTGCTTCGGAAGGCACGTTAAGCCGTTGGTCCTGCGCCTGATCTCTCTACGGTCGTGTCAGATTGCTGTCCCACCGAATTATGAGAGTGAAGGAATAGGGAGTGCACCTGTGCTTGCGCACTCACTTGTGCACTATAATATATCCTGCGTACCTGGTTGATCGTAAGATCGGCCGCCATGGCCGAATACGGCCGGAGGGTATTATTATTTTATTACTTTTGAAGTTTTGCAAATTTTCGGATAAACATATTCGTTTGTTTGAAATTAAAATGTTTTGCATTACCTTTTACCCTTTTCCAGAAGAAATTTAGCTTTAAATTTTCCTTTGGATAGAAACACAGAATTGTTTTTTTTCTGTACTTGTATCCAAAATCATTAGGTGGTTTTAGTTAATGGTGAACTCATACATATTTTAATTTTAAAAGTTATAACGAGCCATAACTTTGGCATTGAGCTGTTGGAGTTAATTTGGGTTGCCAAAGTTTTGTTTCAGAAGAATTCTTCTAACATACGATAAACATCTCATGAATTTTAATTAAGATTTAACTTTCTTGGTTGTTCTACGTATACGTGTAGTTGAAAAACCAAGAATTGAACAACCAAAAAGTAAAATCCTAATGGTCGTTCTTTAAATCTAAATCAAAGCTTCAGAAATAAAACTTTAAGCGTTGCAGTATTACTAAATTTAGAAAAAATATTTATAGTAAATTTTCACAGCAAAAAAAAATCCCACATGTAAAGTTTTATTAATTATATGGTTTACATTACATTACTACAAAGTATTTTAATCCCAGTGAATCCCAACAAAACAGCTCTTACCACGAAATATAACTAAATACAAAATCATCACATGGTACCTACATTTACTTCGTTTCAGCATATTATGCCGTCTACAACATATTGCAGATCTAGTCTCAACTATTCAAACGTTGTAAACTAGTGGTAATTAATTCTAGTCCTAGTTCTAACAGCTCCATGACGCTTCTAAGACGATACTGCTCGGCATCAGCAGAGTTGGCAAGATCTCACTCTCGTGATTGTAACAAAATGCAGCTCATGACACGAATTGATATGAATTTAAATTTCCATAGTACATACACTTCATTTCTGCATGTTCTATCTACAACATATTGCAGATCTAGTCTTAACTATTCAAACGTTGTAAACTAGTGCTAATTGATTCTTTTTCAGTAGGTACTAGTCATTATAGTTAAAGTTTTAGTTCTAAAAAAATCCTCAACGACAGCGGAGTCTGCAAGGTCTCATCCTAATTAAATTTCCATAGTAAATTCTCTTCAATTCTACATGTCCCATCTACAACATATTGCAGATCTAGTCTCAACTATTCAAACGTTGTAAACTAGTGGTAATTAATTCTAGTTCTAGTTTTAACAGCTCCATATGGCTTTCTCAGACGATCCTCGACCTCATCCTTGTGAATTGTAACGAAATGCATGACACGAATTGATATGAAGTTAATTTTACATAGTAAATACACTTCATATCTGCATGATGTCCCAGATCTAGTCTCAAGTATTAAAACGGTGTTAACTAATTAATTCTAGTTCCAGAAGGTACTAGTCATTCTAGTTCGAGTTTTAGTTCTAACATCCCCATATTGGTTCCCAGACGATCCTCAGCGACAGCGGAATCTGCAAGGTTATCTCATACTAATTGATATAAAGACTAATTTCTATAGTAAATACACTTCATTTCTGCATGTCCCATCTAAAACGTATTGCAGATCTAGTCTCAACTATTCAAACGGTGTAAACTAGTGCTAATTAATTCTAGTTCTAGTTCTAACATCCCCATATTGGTTCCCAGACGATCCTGCTCGGCGACAGCGGAGTCGGCAAGACCTCCTTGCTGGTGCAGTTTGAGACGGGCAAGTTTCAGCAGGGCAACTTCTCCGCCACCGTTGGTATTGGCTTCACGGTAAGTGACTTGTTTGAGGAGATAAAGATTTAACTTGGCCGCTGATTGACTCGGGAGTTTAGTTATACGATTAGGGTAGCATTCACAATGTGAAAATTATCGGCGTCGGATTATACCGAAAAATCTTTATCATAGTTTTCGTAAAATTGTTGCCAGTACGCGTAAATCGGAGTGGAGTTTTGAGTGTTACAACGCGTGTTTTGCGTTGAACAATATTGACAGTGTTAAAACAGTGATAAAATCAGTTTAAGAAATTGTAAGGTAAGTGTATACCTGAGATTTATTCAGTCAAAGGTTATGACCACACCACACACCATTGCTTGTTAAAGAAGCAATCATTCTTATTATTGTACGCGCACAACACAATTTTCAAGCCGATTAACATATTTTGTTAATTTTGACTGAATCTCAACATTATTATTGTGATTTTGAAATTTTATTCTAAAATCTGTAGACATAATGTCTTAATGCGATTTCCTCAGCCACTACATCCACTCACATCGTTTATGAAGGTTCTCGATAGAATGTCTCTGGTAAAGCGGATCTCCCGATGAAAGGGGCGATGCAAATTGCATACCAGACTATCCAATAACCGATGTCACAATAACGGAACCCTTAAACAGTATAAGTAACACGATACAATTAAATTGTACAGTTTGATTGTGACTAATTGACCTGATCTTGCCTGAACGTATTACGAGTTTAGATGATTGGTTATTTCAAGTGGAATTGAAGGCGATATTTCTTCAAAAATATGGAAGGATACAGCATGAAATTCTTGCCTAAATAAGATGTCTTGTTTCATGGCGTAAACACCAAAGATCTTAAGTATGATAAAATTTTTATTTTTAAAGCCTGATATTTTTATTTTTTTGTTTTTGTTTTTTATTTTTTTGTGAATGTACGATTTTCGAATTTGGGATTCAGCGCTTGTCTTATTTATGTGAAAATGAACAGTTAACCCAACGTTTTTAGGGTTCCGTAGCCAAAATGGCAAAAAAACGGAACCCTTATAGATTCGTCATGTCTGTCTGTCTGTCTGTCTGTCTGTCTGTCTGTCTGTCTGTCTGTCTGTCCGCCAGTCTGTCACAGCCATTTTTTTCCGAAACTATAAGTACTATACTTTTGAAACTTAGTAAGTGGATGTATTCTGTGAACCGCAACAAGGTTTTTACACGAAAATAGAAAAAAAATAAAAAAAAGTGGGGGGTCCCCATAGTCAGAACTGAAACTCGAAATATTTTTTTTCATTGAACATATATGTGTGGGGTATCTATGGATAGGTCTTTAAAAATTATATTAAGGTTTCTTATATCACTTTTCTCTAAAGTGAATACTTTGCGTGACAGACCCTTCCAAAGTGGAAAAAAGTGTGTCCCCCCCCCTCTAACTTTTAAAATAAGAGGATGATAAAACTGAAATAATTATATAATGTACATAACCATAAAAACTACCAACGAAAATTGGTTTGAACAAAATCTATTCAGTAGTTTTTTAAATACGTCGAAAATAGAATTTGTACGGAACCCTCAGTGCGGGAGTCCGACTCGCACTTGGCCAATTTTTTAATGTAACATCTGTGTTGCACACGTCTTGCACTACCACCTGAATCCATATTTTCTATTGTGATACGTTCTGAAGTTTGTCCCGATATAATTAACGCTAGGCGTCGGCTTTAACCGTGGAAGTTCTTAGAACAATGGCCGTTGTTGGAACCACCGCAACTAATAAAATTACCGTAAGATTGCGACGTTGTATTGCTACAAATAGAAAACAAAGGTTTCAACCCAATTATGCGAAGTTTGCTAACTAACGTATCGTAGGACGGTCTTATTGTTGCACGATTACACACTTGGTGGTCAAAATCGTTAAAATAATAAAATCATTCGTTCTATCCTAGGTCAAATATAAAACCACTTTTAATCACTTTACCCACGGGAGTAATGTGATTAAGAATAAAGTATGAGCAGACTTCATTTATTTTGATTTTTAAATAGCGAACATTTTTGGCATACGCAACTGTTCGATAAAAGAGAAATTCTGAACGTAAATAATAATTGAGTGAACTTGCCGAAACGGAACATAATTGAAATTCTCGCTGCCCGTTTCATCCATCGTTCACAAGAATTTATTAATCAATCGTTTTTAGTGTTGGAAAAACATAGATATTTTTGTATTTTTTTTGTAACCAATACCTAATAGATTACATTGACAAAAAAATATAGGTTTACCTATTAGTATGTTACCATTGACACCATTCAGGCCTACTTAGAGCATCGTGTACTTAAATAATTTGTCTAAAAATAATGCACCTAAACCTTTCCTTCTAATTTAACATGAGTTTCTTTAAACATTCTTAGGTTTCTACTACGTTTAAAACTATCTAAACTAGTAAACTTCTCTTTGTAATTTAAATTCTAAGCCTCAGATTGAAGAGCAGCGCGATTTACCGCGTGGATCCTCTTCTCTAAACTCGATAGCTCTTGACGAAGTCTTTGCAATGTGGAGTGGAGTTTTGCAATTCTTCGTCTATTATTTTAAAGTGAGCGTTTGCGAACTGAAATGAAAAAGTAAGCATCCAATCATTTTAAAGGTTTGAACCACAATTTTAATATTAAAGTATTTTTTAACTGTTTATTTACTAAAAACCCTTCTGAACATCTAAAATGAATTTCGAGGAAACAAAAGGCATCTAACTGGCCCATAACCTCATTGTGACATTATTTCATAACCCAAATTGATTCACATAATGTCATTGTAAACTTTTTGAAACACAGGATACCTAATAATTTATTTCAACATTGAAATCCAAGTGCCCCTTTCAGCACGAGCCGAGCGAGCGAAGCGAGCTTGCCGCTAAAACGCACAATGCGTGGTGAGGCGAAAAGTCGGCCATTTTGGAAGGAAATTGCGCACTAAATTACTGCTCGACTGGGGGTGCGCTCAATCACAAATCGAAACTCAGAAATTCAATTGGGGAAAGATACAATGTAGCGGTTTTCAAGAGGAGCTAATACCATTGCCATTTTTTTTAAGTAGAAACCATAATATTTAAATGTTTCTTTAGCAAATGCACTCTATCAATAATTATTAAATTGCTTTACATTTTTTCCGCTTCCCTTTACGTTTAATAAACTGCTGAATGTTGAACTGAGGTTCATTCCTCGTTTAACACGGACTTCTTTAAAAGAACCCTGAAGCATCTTCGGTCCATAACTATGCTAACGGATGGGGAGGACATCGTTTTACAAATTGGGCTTCACGTATTACGCTGAGTGGAGCCACTACGACTACACTGTATAAAAAACTACAGGGACGTTCAAGAAGTCAAGTCTCTGTCACATTCGTATTTGGGGTGAAAGGTGAAAACATTATTTCTTGAAGGCCGTCCAATATGGAACCGTTGATGGTAGAACATAATTTTGCTGGTAGAACCACTGGTAATGGATTTTTCCGGTTTGATTCATTGTACCTGATTGATCGGGGACCGGATTCATCTTATAATGTTACTTTTCCGGTCTGATCCTTTGTACAGGAGGTCAAAAATATACATAAACTTTTTACTTCGGTCTGATCCCCTACAGATATAACCAAACTTTTTTATGATACCTTAAATAAGGTTTTTCTAAAATAACACGTGCCAACATTGAGGTAGGTAATGTCCTAAGCTATTAAAAAGCGTAGAAGTCGGTCAGTTGTAAGGGCTGGAGGCGATGCATTCTGCTTAAGTGACCATGCATGTCGAACACGCCCCACGCTGGGCTGCGTACCTACTTATTTGTGTGTACAGTCGGCTGCTTAAGTACAGTTGACAAGCAAAGATCAATTATTGAATAATAATAATAAAATTAATATGACGACCCCATCGCCCGTTGGTGGAAGTTGGAGCTCCTCCTTGAGGAATTACAACTTCCATCAATGCAATCAGTCTCCGCAGGGCAGCTTGTGGCGAGCTGTTGGTGTGTGGCGACACCACGGACCCGAGACCTCCCGGGGGAACTTTACCATCTTCTCCCCCACCTCTGGCTTGCCTTAATTGGCCGTCCAGAGTGGAGCGCAAGAGCTATACGCTTGATGGGTGGAAGTGCTCAATCTGCATAATAGCGGGGAACGGCTGACCGACCTAACGCGATCCAGAAACCGGTGCACACCTCTCGGCACCCTTAGCCAACCACGCCGGTGTTGCTCCCTTGCTGCCCGCGACCCTAGAGGCCGCTTAGAGTGGTAGCTGTTTTGGGGGGCCCATCTAGTGGGAGGCGAGTCACCGTCTGCCAGGAGTAAAACATTGAGACATTTTGCATGGCAGACGTCCGTTGTCTCAACCCATAGCCCAGATAATCAAACCATCAAACCACACTCAATAAACCTGGATTTTGTTTTCCTTTTAATTCTGCAATAGTTCTTACATTTGCCAGGTGCTGTCTTTGACTAGATCTGTATTTAGTCAGAGATAGAACCTGGCAGATGTACACATTTCATTTAGATCAAATGGTACAAAAAAAGCCTCTGCGCTGTTGGCTTTGGCCCCACGCATGCTTCAAAAGACCGGGTCCCTTTGGACCCGTGATCTCGAAAGAGTACCTACAAAAATTAATAATAATATGAATGTACGAGAAATGTATGAATGAGAAAGTTCTGTTTTTTTTGGCATGATGACAACATTTTCATGTGCTATTGTGAATTTTTCGCTTGGCTAAACAACAATTTATAAATACCCATTTATTAAATGGACATCAAATTGGACCTTAAAGCGCCGCCCTTGGAAGTGAAGTTTATCTTGAATTTAATAATGCCGTTATTTCTTACTAATACAAATCTAACATACCTACATTTTGTTTTTACTTGTCCTGCTTTCTAAATGAATTCAACAAAACATGTTAAACTAATAAAATGATTCTCAAACTATTCGCACCTAAACTGTGTCGACGACTGTACACTAGTGCGCACCTAACATGTGAAGAGGGTTTGTGCCCGATTGACTGTAAAAGAGTACTTTTGCCTGATTGGACTGTACCTAGCAGTGCATTACATTCCTCCTACTTTAGTATCGGAAAATGCTTTAGTTACACGTGAAACGGAAAATAGAACGTGTACACGTGATACTAAATTTAGTTGACATTACATTTATGTGTATGATCTACACTAATTTATAAAAAGGAAAGATTTGTAATTTTGTATGTAACGAATAAACTCAAAAACTACTGGGCCGATTTGAATAATTCTTTCACTGTTGGCTAGCTACAATATCCCCGGTCAACATAGGGTACTTTGATCCTGGAATTGTGGGGTGAAGGGGGGTATATTTGACTAGGGGGGACGGGGGGGGGGGATTGAAAAAAGAAATTACGCGCGGGTGAAACCGCGACAGAACGCTAGTGTTTAATATCTTCGTTACTGTTGTGCTATGTTTCTCCCGGTGAGTAAGGTCCCCAGAACTCAGTTGGGGAGGGTATGGGGTTAAGGCCGGCAACACATCAACGATACCTCTGGTGTCGCGGATGTCCATGGGCGGCGGTGATTGCTTACCATCAGGCGACCCGCTAGATCGTTTGCCGCCTCTGCTATAATAAAACGGTTAGAAGGTAGCGAAGCGAAGCCTACCGGAAAATAAGCGCCAATCTAGTTGGTTAAGAGATATTAAAATTTAAAAGTCATCGCTCTATGCTTGGCCTCATATAATTATCTGGTCATTATATTATGGGAGAATGTTTTCTTGTTACGACTAGCCTTCCGCCTGCGGTTTCCTCCGTGCGTAATTTCTTTTTTCAAATATCCCATCCCTCCACATTTCCGGGATCAAAAGTATACTATGTTCACCGGGGATAGTGCAGCTAGCCAAAGTCATTGCACATAGCCTATTCATTACCTTTATAATAGACGTATAAGCATATTTATTTATTTATTTAATCTTTATTGTACTACACAAAATATTGTACAAAAGGCGGACTTAATGCCTCATGGCATTCTCTACCAGCCAACCTTAGGGCTAATCAGAAAGTGAAGTAGGTAGTGCTGATCAAAATTAAATAACTATACATATACATACATACATACAATATACATAAATTACTATACATTTATTAAATAACTATACTATACATACATGAATAAATACATTATAAATAATAGCATATGTAAATTGTCACGTGTCAGTCAAGTGGTGCGTGATCGACTATCGTGGAGATCACCTGACAAAGTCTTAAGTGCTTAAACCCACTAAACACCAAGTACTTCCTCGGTGCCCAAAAATATACATATGTATACATACATACATATAAAGATATAGCATAACAGATTTCATGTAATCCTCGAGGTCTTACCGTATAAGACTCTATACGTAGAGCTACCTTAAGTAAGTACACAAAAGTTGCGGTATGTAAGATGTCGAGACGAGACGCATTTGAGATAGTAGTAATTATTCAGAGGTGTTGGTTTTGAACTTTTGATGATTTCATCGCGGAGCAAATGTTTATAGGTAGGTACATCTAAAACGTTTATGCGCTTTAGACATATCTTCATCTTATAATACACTAGCGAACCGCTCCGGTTTCGCACGGGTACAGCTAAATATCAGTGTTTCTCTACTATACCTATTACGCAAGTTTTATACATATAAACATTCCTTAAGAATCACTCTATCTTTTTACAAACCGCATCAAAATCTGTTGCGTAGTTTTTTAATCATCTCAGCATACATAGGGACGGACAGACGGCGGATTGCGACTTCTTTTTATATGTAGTGAAAGTATAGACTGAAAATATCGTCATTTAAAACGCTATTAATAATGAGAACACCTCATTAGTGTCTATGATACATATATAATATTTAACATACAGGATGGATGAGATGAAAGTAAGGTATATCTGTAAAAGGATTTGTTCTAGCCGATAGATCAAAGCAGTAACCTAATTACATGAAATAGGGTTACACAGCCCGATGGTTTAATAGGCCGCCATTAAAAATAATAAGGAAAACGCTTTTTGATGATCTGTATAGCTATACTTAATATGAATAGATTTAAATGTGATTTTTAAAAGCCTATTAAATACTTGAAAAACTCACTAAATAACATATTATATACTTCAAACTATATGTTAACTAAAGAAGATTGAAACGAATCGTCTTTATCACTATTGATAGACAATAGTCGTTACAATATACCTATTTACTTCTAAGATCTGGCATGAATTTATGTTCATGCCAGGTCTTTGGCGAATATTTCTACCTATTAACTTACGAAGTTTGACCAAATGTATTAATTTTATACTACGAAGTGGATATCCTTCAACGCTATTTATATATCTTTATATGTACCTATATTTAAAAGTGCGCATCAAAGGTAGATTCCGATAGACAAATTGCCTTCCCTACTCAATTTCCGCCTACGTCCTGCAATCGATATCCTTACCTTTGGACACGTTATGATTTTAACAGATTCATTATTTAAAGGTTATCGCAGTATTTCTACTGCGCAATTTTCCGTAAATAACTTTAGGGTCCTTTTTACCAAGATTGTGCGAGTAGCAATATTTAAAACGCAGTAGGTAAATGATTTTGTTCAAAACAGCTGCATAGGTAAATTACACAGTGGCCTTTTACAATAATAATTATTGTCAATCCATCAGCCCATACCCCGCCTGCACACCGAATGTCATCAAAACCCGTTGACTAATTTCAGCGAGATTGACGGACAGACAAACAAACATTCACTTTTATAATATTACTATGTTATGTAGGTATTTATGATATTATTCTTGTACTAGAGTAAGGTACACTGTGGTGTTAATGGGAGCTCTAATATCGACGAGCTCATTACTTAGAGCCAGTCTCAGACGGCTTCACGGCTCTAGCTTTGTTTCCGGAGACTTGCGATTATCCTCCCGGATTATTTATTCCAAAACACATTCTACTTGATGTTTAGTCTGTGTGAAAGTAAGCTAGTGACAAAAAAACCTTTTATCCACAGTCTATTTATGGAACGTGCCGAATTTTGTATGTGAAATCTCGACATGCGCGGTATAACTGCGTTAGACTGCATCTGGTGATCTGGTTTTCGACCCAAATTCTAACTGGGGTATTTTGCTGTCGCATTTGTTGGCCGGCTCATTCGGAGAGTTAACAAGACCTAACAAAAAAAATAGGCCCCAAGATAGAGGACCCAATGGACCAAAAGTAGATTTAAAAAAGTCGCATCTACATATTACGAGTATACTATGCATGTAATGAGTAGTATTTAAACAGACTTCTTTTTAACAGCGTGGTGAAGAAGATTTGAGACCTGTGGCTTAGTTATCAAAAACAAGTTTGGCACAGTGGCCGAAAACAAATTCTGAGGCTCGGTTTATTATTCCCCTTATATAATCATTACACTTAGAAAATCAATCAAAATCGCAAGAAATTTTTAGCTTCACTTTAAGTATTTAAAACTGAGACGTATCTCTTATTGCCATCGATATTAAATTAGTGCCGCACTACGAGCAAACCTTTTAAGATATTGAAATCTTGAAAGTGTGTTTGCATAGTTCTCAGCGAAAGCATATGGAGGGAATAGTCTGTTTATTCAATTCAAGTGGGACTAAAATTAAGACTTCTTGGAAAATATATTCAAATATCAAAGTATGTTTTGCCACTTAGGGGCGTGGGTTTAGGTAGAAATATATTCCAGAGCGGTCCGGTGTGCACTGCAATGGTCTCTAAAGAATCTTTGAATTTGATTCTGTGAGTCCTCGGCAGGTGTAGAACTCAGCAGTCAATGGCTTCACCGATCAAATCCGAACCTATTGCAAGAACGGTAGAGGGATAAATGAGAACGAGACTGACTGTGGCCACCGATGCTCACTTAAGCGCCAGACGTTTCGGTTTTAGTAAGTCGGAAAATAGAAAATAATTACTCAAATTCGGGAAACAATATGTCATAATCTAATGAAATTCTAAATATCTGGGCCCTCATTTCACGACGACTTCAGCGGCACTTAAGCTTTTCAATAAAAATAAAAATATTCAGTCTTGCATGATAAACGTTGCTATTAAATAAACAAAAATGAACAATAAAACATAAGATGGCGATTAGAAGGTAATAACAATAGGAAAATCAACAGAAAAAAACAAATGACGCGCGCAATTTGAAAATAGGACGCGCGCTGCGCTCTTCTTCTTAAAATATTTTCTTCTTAAAAGCCCGCGGAGGTTTTTCCGTGGAGGGTTTTATCCTCGACAGCTAAATGCGACAGTGTCATATCAAAAAAAAACATATTTTTTAAAAATTTTCTGGATCATAAAATACCGCAATTTCAATCTGAAAAACCATTCAAATAAATATTTAAGTAATCAGAAGCCGGATTCCAAATTGAAGGGGCCGATATCGATCTATTGAAGAGTTTGCGTTATCTAAAGTGAAATCTAATCTGTGGCAGGTAAACTCTCGTCTGTCAAATTAAACGGGTCACGAGTTAGTTCTGTTAAGATGTTTTGGGTAGAACTTTCGATCCTTCTTTGTATAATATCGCCGTAATCTTTGGAAATTCAATAATTTATTTTCTGGATTCCGTTTGGTACTTTGGTGATTTTTTATTCATTGTTTGTTACTCAAAATATCTTTCAGTAGGATATATTCAAATACATTTTATTAGTTATCAAAAAAAGAAGATTATGACTCTTTCATATAAATACACTGATGTATTTACTAAAACAAACTAGGTTATTATTATTACTTCATTGAACGAATTTGCATTTATTAAACGAGAATTTTGGAAGGTGTTAAATTTTGTTGTGATACTATTTTTGTACACAGTAATTTGAATAAACTTTGAACTTTACTTAGTCAACTTGGTTTTATTAAGCTCAAAGCCACCCTGAATGATAGCTAATCACTCGTAATTCGGTCTAATCAATCCTTTCCAATCGATTACTTGTTTACCTACACCGCCAGTTAAGTTTACCGGCCAGTATTTCTCCCAATTAGTGATAGCAGCACCAACCGCATCCAATTTGCCTTGTCGAAAGCTCAACCCTCGCGGTTCAATGCCGTATCCAGAGCGACAGAGTAATCCGCTTTAACCACCCAATTACTGAGCACCCGCAACAAAAGCACCTTAGCTAGTCCACTGTGAGCCTATTGATATTTGTAGCCGGCTTAATCATATTTTTTGATATGTCAAATACATCAATAGGTGCTCAAAGTGGGCTTAGCCAAGTGTGTAAATTGCGGGTGCTCAAACATTGGGTGCTCAAGTGGAATACCTCCGAGCGACGGGGGAGGGGAACCGGGAGACAGGACCCAGGACCGGCCAGTCGTATCGGGATTGCCGCCGAGGTACCCCACTATTGCGGGAGGCTGCGATCGCGCGGGAACTTCGCGGATTTGAAAGTTCCGATTTCGAATTTGACGTTTATTTTTTTAAACGCGTGGTGTTGTGATAAAAAGGTTTAGAGCTGTGTAAGCAAAGGAGTATAAAACGGCGGTGTATTAAAAAATGCAGAATGAATGTGTTATGAATGGATGTGCAATTTCTGTAAAATATATGTTTAAATTGTTTTAAATACTTCTGCATATAAAAATAAATCTCATCACAAAAAAAAAATACAAAAATTAACTTGTACTAAAATGAGCGTTTTAAAGTCTTACTTAAGTCGAAACACCTACCTATGCTTTTTTGTTTTTTGTCTAACGCATCTAGGTCTATTTTTGTTATTTTTCGTTAAATATTTCCAGATTCTGTAAACGGCTACTTACATTAATTACATTAAGTGCATTAATTAATTGGTTAATTTATTAACCAATTAATTAATGCACTTCATAATTGAAGTAATTGATTACATCAATTTCATCACTTTTCTTTATTGTGTAATTATCAACAAACAGAGATTCTGCATGAAATTAAAAAGATTTGCTTGATCTTGTAGTATAATACTCTTAGTATCATTATTCTCATTGTGACATCAAAAGTAAAGTTTTTGCAGACACAACATCTGGAATACAATGCACAAGAAAGAAAACGTATTTAAAATACGAGAATATGCAAAGAATTCATAAACTCACGGATAGTTTTTACCGCGTAAAATTAATTAAAACGTTATCCTTCCAATTTCAATTACTAAACCGCGCGCATGTCCTAACACCGTCGTTATCATAATTAGCATCCCTTAATCACATGCGAGTATAATTATAAACGATTGGTCTCATACAAGCCCGGCCGAGGCAACCAACCGAAGCAACAGGCTGGGTATATCAACTGGCATCCCTAGTATCAAATTCCTTATTACGTTGAAAATAGGGTCGAAGTTTGTCTGGACCATTTTATTAGTGATGTCGCCCGTACATTATTAGTTTTATTACAGGTTTATCCTCTCTCAACACGTTTCTGAATGAGTGAGTATGTGGGCCGCTAAAATTGCCCTTTGACTCGCGAAGGAGTAATGGACGGAATGAATGCGTCGTTTCGACTGTGTTAAGTATATGTAAACCTGATTTCGGTGAAATATTTCCTCCTTTTTCTGAATGATAAGAGAGTCACGAGACGTGATTTTATGAGTACATACATTCCGTTCATAATAACGTGTACAGCAATCTAATTTATGTTGCAGCAATCTCACTTTGATTACTACTTATATTCAGTAGTTTTAGGTATATCTTATTCTTATCTCTTTATAAGGTGAGTAGAGAAAGATTCTTGCACGAAGCATTTTGTCAATTCATGTCACTTCGATTGTCATTTAGTATTTTTATAAAGAATTAATTAGTAAAGGCTTTCTTTTATAGAAAACTCGCGGCCTCCTGCGACTTCGTCCTTTGTTAAATAACAGCCTGTAAGTTCGCCGAAATTCGAATCACGAAATATTTAAAAAATATATTTTTCTGGGAACAACTGAATAACATTGATTATCCTTTATACTTAAATGGAATGTTATTTTTTTTTTACTACGAAACAATTTTATAGGTACAGGCTGTTTTGGGAAATCAGGGTTTAGTTTATTTGCTTTTAGAGTACTCACTTTACCTTTTGACTTTTTTTACTTAAAGCGGAATTTCAAAAGTTTTCGCTTACTATAACTTTAAACACCATTCTCAGATCTAATAATAATACAAATGTACATAGCTACTAAATCTATGCCACTCTACTTTTTCTGAGCTTAAAATGGCTAGAAAAGAGTGTCTGGACTTTTTATTTTTCATAAACTATGTAGCTGGCAGTTCATAAAAGTGTTTTATAAACACAACAAAAACACACTGCGCATGCGTAAAAAAAAGTCTGTGAGCGATGCTGCTATGCATTTAAATTTCGAATAGATGGAAAACTAAATTGCCGTCCATTTTCACTGTAGGTACTTTTAAAACTGTCGTTTGTCAGTAAATGTAGTTGGGCGCCATTATTCATATTCATTTATGAAGACTCAGTTTCGTTATACCGTACGTTTAGGTATAGGTACGTTTTCATAATTTAGATAGTTGATTTTACAGCTTTGCGAATATACCGATAACCCTTTAGGAATATGTTTAATGATTTTCAATGTTACATCAGATAAAAGATCTATTAAAACCTTTACTTTAAAATTAATGTAAATTGTATTACAAATTACGGCCGCAAGCACAATTGAACCAAATTGTGCAACAGCTCCAAAAATAAGTTAAATTATTCACTTTATGTTTAGTTGTTATAATGCCGTAAAATCCCCCCACCTCATTATGGCTATTACAGGATTAATAATAGAATGCATTAACTCCAAAGAGTTCGCTGTGATCCTGCCAAGCACAAAAGATTTTATATCCCAGCACTATATTAAGTTTTCATTACTTATGCAAAGCATTTCAAAGGAGTTTTATGTCTCATATAACATAGAACTAAACACAGAATCGAGTTTGTCTTTTATTTATAAAAAAACCTGCATCCTTTATCTTATGCAGACATGATTTGAAAATGGAAGATGGCTTTGCCGTCTTTTGGAGGTAATAAGAAGACCGTTTTACATTTAATTACGTTACAAGGCCAGTTTTAATTGGAATAGATACGAAAATAATCAAATGACTCTTCATATTTATTTCTGCTTGTTGGACAGAGTGTGAACGGAGGCAATTGGCTGTACATTTTCGTCGTAGATAGATTTCGGTACCGGTACCGCGGTCCCGGTCCCAAAAGCCTTAAAATAGTGTTATTGTTTTGTATTTTTGGCCGCACATTATACATTATTTACATAAAATAAAACTTAACCTTAAAATAAATACTAACCGGGAACGGCATATGTGCATTCTACACAGTGTTATTAATTAATTTATTTGCTAGTCCCATTGTTACGTTTACAAAACAACGCTGTTCTCCAATGATGCAATATGCATTAACGTTCATATTATTGAGTTTTCATTAATTTCCAATCCTGGCTGAAATCAGTGTTCACCTTATTGCACGAAGCTTGCCTTGACCCACTTTAGCTGGGGCACATACAACATGTACTAAATTAATTGTTTTGGTAGGTAATTATATGTTGTGTAATGTTGTTTGCTATTACACATGTCGGCAGTGGTTCCTGGTTCAAAACTCGCATGAGATCAGGTGAATATTTCTTTGTTTAAGAATTTAAACTTTAGTTTCATATATTTAAGACTGATTTTACCAAAGCTTACTGTAACTATATTGCATTGTTTTGGTAGGTCATTATAATATGATGGGTAATGTACATAGTTTGTGATGCGATTGTACAACATGTCGTATTGTGTTCAGTACATGTGAACTAAGACGCATCTCTTAGGTACTCAAGAAGTATCTTGAGTACCTAGTTGTTGATATTATTAAACTTAATTTTGGAGCTATCACTAATATGGGATAAAACAGTCGCTTTCTTCTATCTATGTCTATGTCCCAATTTATGTCAAATCTTTTAAACAATGTAACCGATTTTCATGCAGTTATTTTTATCAGATAGGATGATTCCAGAGAGGATTTATATTGTGTATAAAACATGCAAAATACAATTAAAAAAATGCTTAATTTAGTTGCGCTTGTGCAAAGCAGGGGCGGGTCGCTTCTTCATAATAACAAGAGTGCAAAAAATATAAGCTACTTATTTCTTAGACTGAACAACTGTGTAAATGTTTATGAGTTCTTATTTGCACGAAGATATGCAAGTAAATCGTATTCTAGGAATGAAGAAGCTACTCAAAGCAACTTGGGGGATAAAGACGGTTTCCTAGTAAGCGGAATAGGTCATAATGGAAACAGGATTCTAAGAACTCTTTTGCAAATCTAGAAGCAAAGGCAGTCAGTGCTGCTAACTTGACGGTATGTACATAACTACAAGCTTTGTCTTCGCTATTATTTAAATCCAACTTCCCTACTAATATTATTAATGCGAAAGTTACTCTGTCTGTCCGTTACGCTTTACCGCTTCAACCTTGATTTTGATGAAAAATGGCACCGACAATCTTTATACCCCGAGAAATAATATAGGCTACCTTTTATTGCGAAACAAAAGGATCTGAAATCCACGTGAACGAAGTCGCGGGCGGCCGCTAGTATAGAATATTACTTTTATTATTTCTAGATTGATAGCGAGCTATCTAGTGGTTAAAGTACCGGGTCTTGGTCTCAAGGTCCTGGGTTCAGTTCAAGGTTCGGGCAAAATTTGTGCTAAATAAATAATAGTTTCAGCTACAATTTCTTCCTGGCATGACTGTTACGAAGTTCTCTATAGAACTTCATAAGTTTGCCTTGTTTTACGATTCGTGACTTTGTCGTCCATTCGCAAATAGAAACAAAGATACGAAATTAATATTAAAGTTTAATTGTAATAGTTATGAAGTAAGTACCTATTGATTTGTTGACATGCGGTTTTAGTTGTCTACAATGATGGATAGAAACCAAATTAATTTTGGAATATTTGTCAATTGCAATATACCTACATTTAATATCGTCATTTACATTAAAAGTTGGTTAAACGAACGTATACATTAACAAATAAGAGTAATCTAATTTATGAGAGAAAAAGGATAAAAACGTACCTTTAATGATAATTAATTTTAAACGTCTCTTGACGGACAAATAAATATTTCACAGTTACTGTAAGAATGTTCTTACAATAGCTAATAGGCTTACCTGAAAATCAACATCGACAGTTCAAAGTTAATTAAATATACTTCCCAATATTAGTTCAATTTTCTAGTTACACGAGAACCAATTAACAAAAGCAAGAACTCAGTTAAAGTTCTGAAATTAATCTTTAATCATCAAACTAAAGAGTTGAAGAAAAGTTTTTCTACTACTCACATAATAAAAGTAAAACGGACGGAAATTAGTCACTTATTAGCTGTGCTGATGTCATATAAAGTATAAATGGCTTATTTGATACTTTGTTCGTAAAACACTTAATAATTTAACAAAAAAAACAAAATTAAGCATACAACTAAATAAGAAAAACAACTCATAACATAACTTATTACATTGATTTGACTCCGTGTAAAGTAGCTTAAGCACTCGTGTAACAGATATCAGAATCAACAGTGGTATAACAATTATAACTTCTAAAACAGATACATACAACACCCAGACCGGGACAAACAGACGTGTTCATACACACAACTGTTTGTCCTGTGCGGGGATAGAACCCGCAACCTCTTGGTCTAAAATTCTACTTCTTGGCCACTACAGCAAGCCGGTCGTCAAATAATTACTTACATTACAAAAATCTATTTCTCACTTGGTATTTTTTAGACAGTACTACGTGAATGTGTTGTATTTCAATTCGTCCAACATACGTTACACTTACTTTACCTCTCGTCCCCGTTGTATGTATGTAATCCAACTCTCATGTACTCGACGCACTGAAACGGCTATACAGCGTAGGATTATCCCCAACACGCTAAATGCCTTCCCACGAAACGATTATATTGAAAACCGTGTGCCTACATATTCGGATTAAGGGTTCTGTAGTTAAAAAAATGGTCACCTAATAAATTGAAAGGATGAACGTAGAAAATGGAAAATTCGGTGCTAGTAAGATTTCTTTCGCGCGAAGGTTTATAGGATATAATTCATAACAAAACATAGCATTTGAAATATGTTCAAATATTATTTCATTACAGTTGTATTATGAACGAAATCCCTGTACCTAATAAAATTGATATCGATGGGTCAACACAGTAAATTATAATAAAGTATCTGTCGGGTAAATACCCCTATGGGTGCTACTGACTGAATTGTCTCACTCAATTAATTTTAACAGTGAGTGTTATGTAGGTATATATGTCTAATAAGTACATACATATCTATGTATATGTCTAATGTGGCTGTATTATTAAATAATGAAGTTAATAATTAAATGACGGCATTACTACCACGAACTTAATTTCTTCGTGAAGTGTCCCTTCACACAAGAGAGCTTACCGTGTATTTGTCATGTCTCTTTGAGCTTAAACTTACTCGTACTTTTAGACAAAGATAGGTACTTGTGTTACAATGGCTTTGTAATGTTTACCTTGGGGAATAAACCGTTGAAAACTATTACCAGCGTCGCGTGTATTAGAATTGCAGCGTATATTAGTAGTGTAGCGTATTTACTCATGTAGCGTCTATATATACTAATGTATCGTATATTAATAGTGTAGTGCATATTACTACACCGAATGATGGTGGCCTAGTGGCCCGGACGGCGCGCCTCACATACCTACGTGAGGCCCGCGGTTGGAATCCGGCCCACACCTCTGGATTTTTCGAAATCTATGTGTGGATTTGTGCCATTAGCTCGGCGGTGAGGG